>WKFP01015473.1:207832-298502 GCA_011057875.1 Pterocles orientalis
CCCCCCCCCCCCCAAAGGCTCAGCCTGTTGCCAGCTAACGATCCCCAGACACCGCACTCACGATTCCCCAAACGGGGGTGGGGGGGTGCACCGCTCCCGGAGGCACTCACGGAACGGAGATAACAGCCCAAGCGTCCCAGGCCGAGAGCTGACCGAAGCAGGGGAAAAACAGCTAATGTTTTAGCTGAGAGGGAGGATCCCGAAACTCACGGAATGGAAATAACGAGCATCCCAGGCCGTCTGTGAGGGGGGGGAAAAGGCCTTGGGAGAGCGAGTGCAGGTACCCGAAGAAAGATGATCCGGAGCCCAAGGGAAGTAAAAGAGAGATTTCCTGGAAGGGTCCTCACCTATATACTGGGTATGACGTGCATGGGATGGAGTAATTGGTCAGTCTGCTTCTCAATCTTAACCTAAAAGCAAATCCCAGGCTAGAAGCCAGACTGTCTCTCCCCCCGCTCTGTCTGTGGGGAGGAGAAAGGCTGAATGTATTTGTCCTTGAAAGTATCCTGGCAATAACTCTAAACATTCCTTCTTATCAGTTTTCTCCTGAGCAGGAATCCAAAACATAGCTTCTTGCTAGCTATTTATGAAGAAAAAAAAAAAAAACTCTCTTCTGCTTAACCCACGACACATGACAAGAGGCAACAGCTTTAAACTGAAAGATGTTATGTTTAAATTGGATATAAGGAAGTATTTTTTTAATTGTAACAGTGGTGGGACACTGGAACAGGTTTCCCGGAGAAGTTGTGGATGCCTCGTCATTGTCAAAGCCTGGTTGGACTGGGCTTTGAGCAACCTGGTCTACCGGAAAGTGCCTCTGCCCATGGCAGGAATGTTGGACTAGATGTTGTTTGAAGGTCCCTTCCAGCCCAAACCACTCCATGAATCCATGATTCTAAGTGTTCTTCTTCTCTACAGAGACACACTTTTTAACAGAATGTTCAGCAAACAGCAGGTTTTTTCACCAAACTAAAGATCAGTGATGGTTACTTTGGATGCTCTTATTTTTAACAAACACAATACTGTGTCAGAAAATAACCCTGGTCAGAACCTTTTGCAGTATTTTTAAATGTGAAAAATTGCCAAGGTAAAAAAAATCCAGCATTGATTTGTTAAAAAATCTACTTGGTTTCTATTAGATTACTACACTGCTATATTCATAATACCACTTGTGCTCTGGCTCTTAAATTGTACCAGGGGTTTTGTAGCCATTCCGAAAAATAGACTTTATAAAGTGTCTGTTCATTCACTCTGGCCTTGACCTTTCCTTTACAGAGAGCACCATTAACACAATGAAGCTATCAACAGAAAAAATTAAAAGCCAAAGTCTATGTTGCACCTGAAAGTACAGAGATGCTTTCTCATGTTTTGATAGATGATTACACTAAACTGCGCCTACAAAGGTGAAATTTTAAGGAAAAAAAAAAAAACAAAACCGCACAGTTTGTGTGTCAATCCGAGGTAAACATTTTCTTGATTTACTGGAAATTATTTTTAGATTTAAGGGAATCATGGAGAAAAAATATTTTTAACAAGTTCTGAGGATAAATTATTTGATGGCCTACTGTATTATTAAATGTCAGAATATTTGGCATGAGAAGAATTTTCTTTATAATCCTTAAGGCTGTAGTTAACTATTCTTAAATGGTTTTTAATTTTTTTGGTATAATTTATGATTTCCTACTTACGTATTTTGATAGCCTTTTTTTCCTTCTACTTGCACCAGGCTCTAGTGGAATCATATTACTGGTGGCACTCTCTCAATATGGTTTCTATCATCAGGTATGGAACTTCTTATTATGTATGACTTTACATCAGGTTTATCATAGCATATGCGTGTATAGAGAAAATATGAAGTCCTGCTGACTGTGTTAACCTTTGAAAGTCCACTTGAAGCAATCCTACGTCGCTATTGCAGCTGTCACTGGTTTTGCTGAGGCCAATAGAAGCCAGAACAAAACTCACTGAAGTCAACAGAACTTTAGTGAGACAATAAAGAAATGGTGTGAAGAGAGAGTTAGCCTTCTGTTTGCAGTCAACCATTAGATTTATTTAGATCCATTACAGTCAACCATTAGATTTATTTATCCGTTGGTTGTGTACCAATCCTGCTTTCATGTATTCTGTACTATAGCTCCCCTAATTCCTACATACAGCCGTAGTTCTTCTGTCTCTAATGCAAATATTTGTTGAGAACAAAAAAGATCTGATGCTGACAGAGCTTGTTCAGCTGAAGGATAAAGAGTCGATTTGCATCTTTTGGTGCACACACCATCTGCACCCAGAAAGTCAATACAAGGAGGGTGGAATAATCAAGAGGTGTCACAGAGGTATTTGCTTTTTCTTCCTTAATCTGCAACCAGATATAGTCTGCAAGCCAGCAGAAGTGAAAGCCTTGCAAAAATTTTTCACAGGGAATGTGAAAGGCAAAAAACCTGTTGGGTTTAAGGCAGAGATCAATACATTTATGAGAGATTACCTGATAGGATTCCTTCTAGATACAAGAAAAGAATCTGGTGACTTGAGAACTGTCTTCCACCTTGAGGTTCCTGACAAATTTCATGGGTAGGGTCGTGAGCTTTAGTGGCACAAGGCAATACATAAAGGGGGCTTATAAGAAAGATGGGGATAAACTATTTGACAGGGCCTGGAGCAATAGGGCAAGGGGTAATGGTTTCAAACTAAAAGAGCAGAGGTTTAGACTAGACATAAGGAAGAAACACTAGAAGAGGTTGCCCAGGGAGGTGGTAGGTGCCCCGTCCCTGGAAACATTCAGGCTCAGGTTGGATGGGGCTCTGGGCAACCTGATCTAGTGGAAGGTGTCCCTGCTCCCTGCAGGGGGGTTTGGACAGGATGACCTCCATGGTCCCTTCCAACCCAAACCATTCTGTGATTCTAAGTCAGGAGCGCCGTGTTGATGCCTTTAGTGCATTTGAAGTCCATGTTGCCTGTTTGAACATGTTCCTGACCGTTGGTGTATTTCTGTGCAGAGAGCCAAGTTAAACTCCATCCTCTTGCTTTCAGTACATGATTTGAGATCAATCATGTCTGCAGTGGCACGTCCAGGCCCCTGGCCAGCTGAGCATTTAACACAGCGTGTGTCCTGCGCTAGCATTCCTCACCCAGATCCCATACTGGGTTTTTTAGCACCAGCTATATAATTTCTATGATAATTGCAGTGATGTCACTGAATGTCACCTTCTCTTATCTGTGACCTTTTCCTTACCATGAATGTGCTGATCTAAAGCCTGAAGTTAAATCAAGTAACCTCTATTTTTTTGCTGTGCCTGGCAGGGAGATGTGGAAGCTTGTAAGAGTGTCTCCGTGTCATGATCCACATGGTGTTTGAAATCCACTGTCACAAATTCAGACTCCCTTGGGTGTTCATACTGCAAAAAAAAAAAGGTGACTGTTCTCCTTCATTCTAGCTCAGCCGTGTTTTCTTTTCAGGATGGCACGTCCTGCGGCACAAAGCGTTACTCCAGCGGTATTCTGCCGTGCCTTGGGAGATCCCAAAGGAAAACATCAGTGAAGCAAAATGCTGGGTGCCACTAGAGGTGTTCTTGCACTGGACAACATTTGTTTTTCAAAACCCATGTTCAATAGAGGTCATAAGTCATTTAATTGCTTTCTACATCACTGCTGCCACACAACGAACCTCCCGCTTAACTGGCCGGGCAGACTCAGCAAACACGGCGCAGGTGAGGTGGAAAGGGGCCCAGACGTAACGGCAGGAGAAAATTTGCTTCTGCGTTGGCAAAAGCAGCTATTTCTCCCTAAATCAAGTGCCAGCACAATGGAATCACCCCAAAATACAGTGTATTGTGTTAATGTTAGGTTTTTAGCCCGGGAGTCTGTGCCCTCATTGTTCTTTCCCGTGTGCTAGTAAGCAGCAGTGTTTACCGTACAATTTCCATGGGTTCAGCTTTTGTGCTGGGATAATTACAAGGAAGCAGCTACAATTGAAAGTCATTGCATTTCTGAAAACAGGACAAAGTGCTACCAGACAAAACTTCTATGTTCTGTAACCGAAAAAGTGTTTTTGAAGGGCTTTTAAGGCACTATGGACTTCATTCTCCCTATCCACGTCCAGCCCTGAGTCTTTTTCACCAGGTACCAGTGAGCTCCATGCCACAGGTGAACCAATTTAGGAGTTCGGTAAGTTTGCAAGGTCAGTGGTAAGTGGGAGGAGCTGCCTGGGGAGCAGAAGATGATCCACACACAGTCTGCAGGCGTCCCGTGGCCTATTGCTCAAAATGTGTGCGGTGGAAGATGCCAAGGGCCAGCGCTGCAGAAAGGTATTGATGCAAAAGGCTTTCAGTGTGTCCATTGAAGGTACTCGTAAAGCAGAAGGGAGACAAACCCAGGTGTGCTAGGCAAGGGCTGCTGCTTTCCTGCAAAAATCACCCAGACTTGGAGAAGCAACTTGGTTACCAACACGATGGACCCATCTCCTCCCTTTTAAACTGTACCTCAGGGTCACCATCTGGAAATGCTCCTGTGCAACAAACTTCCTAAGAAATGGGTTTAAACTAGCTGCATTCATGTTTTCTCCCAGTGATGTTACTAAAGATTCCTTATTTTTCAGAAGAATCCAGTTTCTTTTGATGAGTCTCTGCAGAGCCAAACGTTAGGGTGGTCGCTGGAGTGTTTCCCTCTAAGCTTGTCAGGTGTACTGGACATCACCCAGTGTCCTGAATGGTTCCAGTATATGATAAAACCACTCCCAGTGTCACCCCTGGCTTCAAAAAAGCTGCTGCCTAATGAGGTTCCTCGCTTTTTTCTTTCCTTTATATTCAGTCCATCCTTTTCAATGGTTGTTGATAATTTTGCAACCATTTTACGTCTTGGTTCTCAGTTTAGTTTTTCAACTGAGCTTATCAGCAAATGCTGGCATGTTAAAAAATGAACGTTTCTGATGAAAACGAGTATGGGAGCAGTTCTCTCGTTTTACCTTTGACTTAAATTAAATCCTGGAAAATAAACTAAGTAGTGAAACTACAGCTCCCGTTCTGCTCTCTCCATTTATACAGGCTGATTAGTGAACTTACTGAAGGCTTATCTCTTTAAGGAAGTGAATTTGGATTAAGGGTATGTGTACGAATTTCAACCGCGCTGCTTGTCCTTGATTGGCTTCCTGAGCGATTGCTCTTATCTGGGAATAAAGAGTGGTCTGTGCACAAAGCCGGTTCAGAATAAAGCTTCAGAAAGCTTTATTTTCTGAATTAACTTCGTCTCCAAAGTACACCTGCTCTGGGAGAACAGGGTCACAGGGAGAGGGAGCGTCAGTCCGGGCATGGGACACCCAAACGAGGCAGGAAGGGCTGGAAGACAAGGGGTGTGCTATTGGGCTCACAGAGCGTGAACCCACCGCCTTTTCCATAACCTGCAAGAGCTGATAACAGCAGAGACAAAAGATACGGATTTGCTGCTGTTAAGTCTCCGTATGCCTTCCGGGAATAATTTGGAATGGTGGAGAACATTTACAACTCTTCCTTATTCATGGGCAATACAGGATTTATAGTATATGTCACAGAGGTGGAAATGTTAACAGCCTGGAATGCATTCCTGCATGCACACTTCCATGCTAGCCCTGTGGTTTCAGCTCCTGTAAACAAAGCGTTTGCTGCTTCTTGTTCGAAATTGGCAAGTAGTAGCCATGCTGTCAGCCTGGTGACTCACGGGGCAGGGCGTTCCTGCGGCTTGCACTGTTACTGCATCTCTCTAGTAAAGCAAGCTCTCTGCATCACCCGTGCACAGAACAGTTCAGCTAGCACCACCTTTGCCTTCAGACATTTACCTGAGGAATAATCTTTTTGCATGCTTAGCCAACGAGGGATTTGGGGCTTGTTTTATTTTGTTTTACTGGAAAAATAGTTTCCAGATTTTGTTTTTCAGAAATGCGGTTTGGCTTATTCCTCTGACCTTGTTTTCATTATGAATGGTTGCTGTTCTTTCTCTTTTCCCTATTTTCTGATCTTTAGATACGATTGAAAGCGCCAATAGCTACAATTAGCGTACTAACTCTAAGATCACAAATAGAAATCTACAGCGAAGAATAGAGATTGAGTAAATCTTGACACTGAGCTCGTAAGCAGTGATAATATTGACTGCTTCTACAATCTACACTGGCTAAGGATAATAATAATATATTTAATATTATAATAATTAATAATAATAATAATAGTATAATCACAAATCCTAAGAGAGAAAAAATAATTTCTCATAATTCTCAGAGAATAGCACAGATTCTGTGCTGTTGCCCCCATCCCTCGGAGATGCTGAGGCAGGGGAGGAGGGCGGTGATGGGACACACTCCATTTGCAATGGCGAGGTGCCGTACATGGTGGGAAGGATTTCCCTGTCCAGCTCCTAACAAATTCCTCCAAAGCAACTGTGCTTGACCCTTGAGCAGAAAGGAAATGAGGAATTTTCATACAAACTACTAGGTTTCCATTGGAAAGTTTTTCCTTTTGGATTTAAAGCAACACCCAGCTCGCTGAAGCCCTTCTCCGTGTGTTTTAGTGTCTGAAAGGACTGTCCCTGTGGCCCTACACAAACTCTGTGAGCCCTGCAAGCCTGGCTGTGTTTACTGAACTGAGAATTAAGAGGACTTTTGTTAGTTCACCTGCACACAGATGTGGGGATTGTTTGCTTATTTGTAACTGAGATACCCAGACTAAATGGCCAGAATGTATGGCCTAACGACATTAAGCAGCATGAGCTGCCTTAAAGAGTGTTTTTCGCAGGGTTGGCCTCGCATCTCTTTCTTGGGTACAAACAGCGTGCGCCTTCCTGCTTCACTGGGGACGGGGCAACGAGGGCTCCCGTCCTGCCTTCTGCACACCCAGAGTGTGACAGTGGTGGCTGAACAGAGCCATTGAAACACTAACACGGTCATTAAGGAGTCTTTTTTCTGCCACTGATTTTTGTCTTGTTTTTTTCCAAAATCAGGGGAAATGAAACAACCAGAATGGCTGCAGCACTGGAAAGAAAGGAGGAGTTCTGGGAAGATTGCCCAAGGCTGCAGGTTTCTTACACATTTCTTTTGATGGAAAGCATTTTATAAGCTCTATGAAGGAATGAGCAGAGGCATATTTAACAATGAAAAAGGCACTGGAAATGCAATGGACTGGTAGGAAAGTTAACCTCCTTGTGTTTTCAGCAAAGCTGTGATGTTGGCTATGTTTTTAGTTAAGAGCATATGCAGGGAACAATCGCTTTATCTCATAATAGCATTAGGATTCTTGGTGAAGAAAGGTGCTATTATAAATGCAGCACATGATTATAATTATTAACATGTTAACAATTGTAAGAAATATTGCAAAGGAAGTGAGCTATTTGTTCAAACAATATCATTTTGTCATCAATTCCTATCTACGCACAATATAAATGGGATTGAATCCAGTCCACAATAATGTCAAAGTCCAACTGAATTTCATTTACAGTGCATTAAGCAGGAAAGAAAGATAATTTGGAAAGTGTGGGATGTTTGGCCTTTGCTTACTTTGGCAAGACCCGTTCCTGTACAATACATTCCTGGCTCTCCCATTTTTGCAGTCAGCCTCTGTTCTTTTTTCAGTGCCAGATCGGTGTACTTACAAAACAAGGTTACATAATGCTCCCTGCACACCTGAGCTGAGGGGAAAAGCACTTGATTCCATAACTTACAGCCTTTTAAAGCCAGTGTTGGCATTTTTTCCCCTCTGCTGCATGTAGTTATTTTTTTTAACTTGCCGCAAGTGAAAAAAAAGCAGCCCAGTGTTTTGAATGAGCACATCTATCACAGGACTAGATGGTCCCTGGATTAGATGGTCCCCAGCCTGACGCATTTGGGCCCTACACTGAGCCCGTTTGGCTCTAAGCTTCCCCAGGTAGATGGGGATTTTACTGCTGGCTTTTTGCTTTGTCGCTCAATTCTGTGTTCTTGGTGCTGCCTCGCTCCCAGGAGTGAAGGAGCTCCAGTGCTGCTTTTTCATCCCCATCTCCAGCATCACCATCTGCTCTGCAGGATCTGCAGCCCAACGGGTGCTCTGCATTTACAGCGACCCCAATCACACTTTGCTAAGACTTAGCAACACATTTCCTCTTTAAATAGCCCCCAAAGCTGCATGGCAAGGGGCAGAGGGGGGAGCACATCCTGATGTTGCAAAAGCCTGCAGGGACTCCAGCTGGGGCACTCTCTGAGAACGCTTCTTGCACCCCAGCTGCCTTGTCTGCATGTGGTAGGAGTGTTTGGAGAGGTGGGAGAGGGAGGGAAGGAAGTGGCAGCTGCAAAGCTTTCAAGATTATCCAAGGACCTTCTCCCAGGCCATGGGTTAATTTCTGGCAGCTCCAGGTGTGAGCAATCCAAGGCACCACCTGGAGTCCTGACCTTCTGGCCATCCTGGAGGCCATCTCTACCCCTCACCACATCACATCTGGCTGCCAGCTTCACAGCATTTTATGGCAATCCTGGCCACTGGGGAAATTGCTTCTTTCTAAACTCTTCCCTAGGGAGGTATGAGCCAGGTAACGTGAGGAGGGAGGTGTAGGAAGAGTGGAGAGGCAGCGAGTTGCTACTCCAGTTTGAGAAGGCACATGTGGTGGGATGCTGTGGGCCTTGTGTGGCCGTGGACAGGTTTGTCACCAAAAGGCACTGGTGCTGGGGCACTAAAGCTTGTGCCTCTCTACTGCAACATGTACGGGATCTTTTATTTGCAGCTGATCTCTTAATCATTGACTCACTGCCCTCCAAATGAATTTTATATTACCTTGCTTGAGTTTGTAGTCATAAACGGGCTTCTGCATGGCCCAAATTTACTTCCTCTTGCACTTCTTGCTATCCTCAGCTATCCAGTGTTATAAGACCTCTAACACATGTCTCATTATTTTTGTCCTGCCTTGGGAAAATTCCACTGCTCCAAATCCCGGCTATTTTCAGGAGACTAAGTGAAAACTGGTTACCATTAAATTGTAGTCATTGTTTAGTCTGGTCTTGGACCAGTCACTAATTGGTAGCTCTTTCTGCCAATCTCTTTCAAAACCAGAGTTGCATCGGCCACTCCTTTGCTGCTTAGTGCAAGAAGCAGGAGGTAGTAGGAGGAAGTCGAGACAGTTTTAAGACCAAAAAAAAAAAAAATCAATCTTGTTACATCTACAGAAGAATTTCTCTGTTTCTTAAAGGGTCGCAGCATGCAGTTCTGTGACTTCAAAACGCACGCAGTACCAGGAAGTTGGTTACATTTTTGCTGATACCATATCGGAAGGATCAAGTGTTTGATGGACTATATCAGTCCTAATAATAAAAAATCCTTAGTCAGCCTGTTGCCTTTATAGATCCTAAAGTTGTGTATAGTTTGGAAAAAACAAAAAGGACATCTTTCCTTTAAGAAGTTAATTACTGAACTTCTAGCCCATCCCTTCTTGATTGAGGTACGTTCAAGAGTCATGGAGGGTTGGTCTTAAGCAAATATCCCAATGAACGTATTACGTCAAAGTCATGTTCGCTCCATTGTGTCTAATGCAAAAGGTATTGAGGAAATTCCATCAGTAAAATCATTTTCCAGTCTCCCTGCGTTCAGTGCCAAGAACAGCATCGGCACAGCTGATAACCAGAGCTGCTGCTGCTCTGTAGCCTGCTTTGCAAGGGAAAACCAAGAGCAGAGTCACTGAAATATAATACAGATGGAGAAAAAAACCAAAACCTTAATGCATCCTTTTTTTGGTCCTTAGCTGAGTAAGACTTTATGTGAAGTCAGTGGAACTCGGGCCTAAAATGAAACTGATGCTGATATTTGCTTCTTGGATAAAGCCCATACCCTGGTTGGGACCTGCCCAGCTTTAGTGTAAATAGGCCAGTTCAAGGATGTTCAAAACGATGCTGTAAATGAAAGGCTCCTCAGGGTGCAGGGCCCTTCCCAGCTCATTTCATGCACGGTTGTTACCATATATGATGTGAGACGCCCCACCCACCCCACAGGATTACTGCTCCCCAGTGGCTGTTCCTGTTCTGGTCACTTCCATCCTTGCAGAAGAATAAGGAGGCTGGAACGAGTTAATCTTCCTTTGTGTTGGGTGAGATTTCTCTCTAGGAAAGGGCAAGAGAAGATGTAAAACTTGTGAAGTTCTAAGCGAGAGTAATTAGAACAGCTTTCACTACACACCCACACCATCTTCAGTTACTAACTAAACAGAGGCCCTGTGGGCACACACACAGCTCCTTGTGCCTAGGGCCACGACCCATCCCCTTCCTCAAGCAAGCCAGAAAGACTTCAGGTATTTTTCTAACCAGGTACTGGAACCAAAATCAACCAGACTTTAAGGTGTTCAAGTTCTGCATTCTGCTTTTCCACCTGGGACCTTTCCCAGTTTCACAACTCCTCCAAAACAGAAACAGGAGGATGTGGCTTTGCCTTGCAGGGTTTTGGATTGCCTCTCCGCTGTTTATCTCCATTCTTTCCTATATCATGTGCTCGTGATGCAATTGCAGGAACAGCACGTGGCTCAGGGCAGAAACGTTATAGCCCCGAGATTTGAGATTTCTGCATTTGTAGAGCTGGAAGAGTTAATGAGGAGTAAATGGCAACAGGCAACTTGAGAGGAGGGAGAGATGTTAAGAATTGAGGTATTGTTTTCTGGATTAATGGTTTGTACAAGGAGAGGAAAGTCAAAACTTTTCCTGTTACAGGCAGTTGGGATTGGTAGAGTCTGGTCACACCTCTAGAAAAAAAAATCTCAGCAATTTACTCCAAACAATTACAAGTAAACTGAAACTTTTGAGGTTATTTAGTCGTCCTCGTAGTATGTAATTCGGTGAAGATTTAACGCTTGTGCTCAGAGCTTTAGTGTTTAACATCTGTGGTTGGAGCAGTAGCAATGGGAAGGGAGAACTGTGCTGGGTGGACGTATGCAACCCCGAGTCTTCCTGCTCTGCTAACTGTGGAGGACAGCAGGAGGTGACTGGCTGATGCTGGGAGGGGTGTGTGTTTAAAGAGTAACCGAAGCACCTTAAATTATGCATAAAAAACAAATCACTAAAACAAGCCATCCACTGTATTAACATGCCCTTAAATTCCTCTTGTAAGAAAGATGTTACCCGGTTGGGCAATACAACATTCGCTGTTACGCAGAACTATCTGTAAAAAGAAATTTATCTCTAGAGAAAGCACCGAGCACAGCTAGAAGCAGCTCCAGAAAAAGCGTTACACAGATTCCCCAGTACCACACAATGCATGATAGCGGCTTCACTTCCTTGTTGACCAGTCGATCTCTCTTTTCTCTCCCACACCACGCCTTGTCTTTCCCTAGATGATTACTTCTTCCCAAGGTAACTGGGATGATTTCTAAGCGCTTGCATTCTTCAGGAAGGCAGTCAGCAGGTCGGTTCCACAGGAACACTGCTTTAAGCTCATTTCATGAGAAAACGCAACGTGCTGCTTGACTACCCTGCGTAATCGTAGGTTGGCATAATACCAGATTTTGGTCACAAATTCTGTGAAGCCTGATGTACAATAACATGTAGATCCTTGCTCCTTCTGTTCCTGTTTACAAGAGCCAGGTGCCTGAGAAGGGCTGAAGCACAAGTTTGCAGAGATTACAGGCTCTCGGTGAAGGTTGGAAAGACCACATAAAAATGGTAGTACCTTCATGCTCAAGGAATTTTTCCATAACTTTGGGGAAGCAGAGTTCAGTTGTGCTGTCAGCAGATGTCAAGTTAAACATTAGTTTGATTTCCGAAGGCAATCACTGATTCCATCCCTTAGTCCTGCAAAGGTGCCTAATTCCAGCACCACCCTTGTTGTGTGTGCTCAGGTGATCAGTGACATTTCACGGAAGCCAGCTCAAGCCAGCAGACATGTGAGTGTCCAGGAAGGATGATGTTTCAGCATCCAAGGACAGTTTCAGCATCTTGAGCGAAGCAGTCCGTTTCATACAAAGAGTCAGAACTCAAGGGCGGAGGAGTCAAGGCAAAGATGCTCACTGACCATAGCTGGGTTTGTGTCCCATCTGTCATCTTCATTTCACCGTGTCTGATGACTTTGTGTGTCAGCTGACACAAAGGGAAAGCATTCCGAAATAGGGTTGTAGCTGCAGGATGCCAGGAGAGAAGCCCTGTGCGTGGGCTGCAGGAAATCCAAGGACCTTTGTCAGCTGAAATAACTCAGCAGCAAAGAGGGCCACCATTAGTCAAGATGAAAAAGGCCTTATGGCTCCACGTCTGCACTTAATATCCGCTGCTGATCAACAGCGGGAGCAGCTGTAAACATGTAGGAACTTCCTATAATGTGACCAAAATTAATTCTAAAGAATATTTCATTTTGCAAAATGCCAGGGGTCTCCACCTTTATTAGCGTCAGTTCACCCAGCCTCCGTGTGTCCCAGGAAGAACTTTGCACTGGGAATTTCCCTCCCCGCTCTCCCTCTTCATCCCATCCATCACAGCAAGTTTACACTTACCAGGTTATTTTGCTGGTGGGATCAGTACACTGAGGATCTTTGTACTTCATGCTACTCTGTGAAGTGCCACTTAAAGAAGGCCAATCCTTTTGTAAAATACAAGACCCACTTGCTAAATTCAACTACTAGATTTCCAGCCTACCTTTGGTCTCTAGCTGTTTACCAACCTTCCACAAAGCCTTTAAGTAAAATAACAGGGACAGTCAATATTACAAGACCCAGGAAGGTGAGACCATTCGTTGTGGATCAGGGTTTCCTATCAATTCTGGGAAATAATAGCATAGGGTACTGTTAAATTGTTGGACTATAAAACAATATTATTAACCCACCATCTTTACACGTTGCAATTTTGTTGTTTCTTCAGACAGGGTTTCAGAAGAACACTTCTATCTTTTACTCTGTTTCTTAGGTTAAAAGAATCTGGATTAAGTAGGGTTTAAGAAAATATTCCTACAGTTTTACATGATCATCAAATTGTTATGCAAAAAAAAAATGGGCATTGATAAAGGTTAATCACTTCCCTTTGGGGGAAGATGAAGTCATAGGTAAATAGAAGGGAACAGTTCAACAACATTTCCACAGCAATGAAATAGTGGTTGGATGTTTGCATAGCTGTACTCAGACCAGATTTCCTTTGTTGGGACACTGTTACCTGTTTAAAACCAAACTTCTTGAAGTCTATCCTAAACAGCTTCATTTGACTGACTGGATGAAGCAGAGCCAGAGATAACCCCAAAATGATGATATGGGTTGAGGCAACCTCAAAAGGATGATATGGGTTGCTCAATTTAGACCTAATCAGTTTGTACAACTCCTAGGCAGGTGGTAAGCTCTGCTCTACCGCTTCGAGTCTCTTTCCTATCCTGCCTCCCCTGATCCTCATGAAGATATACCTCCCCTGTCCCCCATCCTGCTTTTACTTAGGGATTGGTGAGGACACAAGAGAGGGAGAAGTTACTGAGCTGTAAGTGCCAGGTTTCTCTTAGCAGTGAATTTATTCTATACAGAATAGGCATCTCCTTAATTTTTAAAACTGTGTTTGTGCTGCCAATGGGGAGCACAGCAACATGCACTGGATGGACATTTAAGGCCAGGACCCTTGCAGCAGCAATGGATCAAGGTTGGAAACCCTCCTGACACAGAAGGGATTGAGAAAGCTTGAGTACCATCAGCAAAGATGAACATGGAGCTCGCTGTGGGACACTACAGCCCGGAAGAAACCCTCGGTTCTACTTTGGAGTAGGCAGGGATGGAGATGAATAAGAGCAAGGACATGGTCAACTGTTATACCAAAATCCATCAGACATGCGTCCCAGAAAAGGAGAGGTGAAGGAAACGTGGTCAATGGTAGACTGGGGAGGTTGCTTTTTCCCCGAGGGAACCCTTCCCCATGGCCTAAGCAGTTAAAACAAACAATATATTGTTTGCTTCATAATGACTACTTACATGACAGTTCTCAGGGTTAAAGTGCCACAAATACTTTTTTTTTAGGTCAGTATGCTTAAAAATCTAATATAAACAGGCTCCTGACAAAAATGTTACACCACTGGAACATCCAGGACTCGTTGATTTTACACATTTACAGTTTCTCTTCCCCATATTCAAAACAACCCAATTTACAGCTAAGTACAAGTTGCAATGGGAACTATTTCATCTTTGCAAGCCAGGGATATCAGTGGCTTAACAGCGACAGATTAGCTAGCTAAAGAGAACTGAGGTGCTTATTCCTTGTGATAATATTACTCATTTCTTTCCAGATTATTTTCCCAAATATTTACACGGAACCATTAACCCAGAGGGTAAGTTGCCCCTTTCTTCAGTCTCAATTTGTGCTGGAGCTGCTGCAGCACCACGATGGAGCAGGATGAGCAAGACCACAAAAAGATGGGGACGGCAAACCAGCAAAACCCTAATTACAGAGCAGCCGAAAAATTTCATGGAATCATAGAATCACGGAATGGTTTGGGGTTGGAAGGGACCTTAGAGACCATCCAGTCCCACCCCCTGCCATGGGCAGGGACACCTCCCAGTAGCCCAGGTTGCTCAAAGCCTCATCCAGCCTGGCCTTGAACCCCTCCAGGGATGGGGCATCCACAAAGGTTCTATCTTTTTCTTTTTTTCTCTCTCTTTTTTTCATTTAACCAAAGAATCTTTTTCTTTATCTAAGAGACAGGATCCTGTTTTCTCTTAAACTTGATAGGAGGTAGCCATCCAAAAGAAAAGCACCCCAAAATCTGCTGGAACAGGCTGTGTGCAATCAGTGTGTTAGTTACACACATGAAAGTCCGGTCCTGCAGACGCCAAGGAGTGCATGGTTAACAAGGTTAAATTTCAGTATGATCAGAGGTATTTTGCAGATTTCATTCATAACCATGAAGGGAATGTTAACTTGGCTGAGTCGATGGCAGTGCAGCTTACCTGGGGGTCAGGTTACTCTGTGCACGTGTGTGTGTTTGGAGTGGGGCAAAATCTAAGCAATAACTCAATGTTAAAGAGTTTGCAGAAAAATATGATGACCTTAATCATGCAGGAAAAATAGTGTGTTTTGGAAATTCCCAAATTCCTACACATTCCCACTGGGGCTCTCAGAAACCTGGCAACCACATAAGAAACTTCTACCTATCTTTCCAACAGGAGAACACAGGCTGTTTTATTACAGCAAACGTAGAAAAATTATTTTGAAACAATAAAGAAGTTTCAGAGCTGATCTGATGGTGTCATAATAAGATAACAAGCGACAAAAGATAAAGCATTTATAACAAGGTATGAGCCTCGGCAGTGCCTTATCAGGCTGTGTGAAAAGGAAAGATCAGACAAGTGCCAGTTAAGAGTGTAATAAAGTTGATATGATATTAGCCTTCAGCAATGTTGACACTTGCAGGAAAGCAGAAGGTAGGCTGTCTTATATATCTTAATAAATCTCTTTTTTGTAAGCGCTGTTTGCGTGTCATAAAATCAAATCACTAATGCAGCTGTCTGTGCAGAATAGTGTCACACAATTCTGGATAAAGAGGACCTTCATCCTGCAGTTTGGCACATGGACAGAGACCCTCCGCAGCAATTTCTCTTTTGCCAACACCTTCTGAACCATGAAAGTTCAAGGCAAAAAATACTTCAATGGCATTTTCATTAATATTTTTCAGGTTAACTCAGTTCCTGACCTTTGAGTGGTTTTGCCTTTAGTATTCTGTATTTACAGAGCAGTTCAGGTTAAAACGATAGCATACTGCTACTATATACCACGCTTGCTCCAAAATTCTGCCAGATCTTCTGAAATGGTAACTGGTAAAAAATTATTATTCCCAATGGAAAAATACATGTTTTATACCTTAAAAATGCATTCATTTTAACATTATCCAACATTATTCATGGGTAACTAGTTCTCTGACAATCCACTAAAATGCTCTGATGTGTCTGAACCCAGTACAGGATCCATCGGAGTGAGCAATAAATCTTAGTGATATTCTGTATCTTTCTCTTCGTTAAGAGGAAGCCACCTGATGTGTGGACATCATCTTTGAACATATTTTCCAAAAAGCGCAAATCTTTAAAGTTAATATTGGTATTATGGGTTGATTTGTTTAATGTTTGAATAGACTGAATTGACTAGATCCTCAGGTTTATCCTACACACAGGGAAGAGAACCAGGCTTGGGCACTCGTGTAGATCGGTGTGTAATCACTAACAATCCCTCTAGGGATTATACAGATTTCTGTGGAAACCAGAGGATGAGTCAGAGGATTGATACCAACATTGTGAGTGTCTGCTGGAGTGTCTCATCACAGAGCTGACTCTGGCTGCTGGCTGCAAGGAGATAAGGAAGGGCTCAAGCCCTGGAATAGATCAGATCTGGATTTCAGACACATTGGAAGTGGAAGCGTTTTGTTTCATTTGCCTGGTTGCACTGACAGGGTCCATGAACAAAACAAATGAACAGACAAAACCTACCAGGAGCCAAAATTCCAATTCAGACACTCCTGGCTATAATGTAGGTTAAGATAGAATAATAATAATTAAAAAAAGCCAAATCCCCAAGTGCTCTCAACTAGTGCCATTCCTGTGAAGACACCCAACAAAGTTTCTGATTTTCAATCATTGTCCAGAAAGAAAAAAAATTATTTTACCTTGTGTTTAGTAATTTTCTCACTGCACATGAGAAATTTCTTGACTAGCTGCTCCTGTCTGGACAGAAATTATTGATGGGCAGTGATTCTGCAGATCTTCTCACATTATCAAGGTATGTAATTCCTTGTCATACTAAAGGATCATGTTCAAAGCTTTTCTGTAAAACAAGAGGTTGAGACAGCTCATTGTGTAAAATATCTTCTTATAATGTGTGCATAAATGTGCTCATACATATACACAGATATATGTGAATACAAATACAGGTGACTTAATTTCTTTTCCCAGGTCTTTCGCTCAGACCTTCCCTTGTCTGCTCAATTTTTCTCTTTTTCTATGCAATACATGTATCGGAGCGTGTGATCTCTTTTGTCTTGGGTCTCTGTTGCTCGGAAGGAGTAAGGTCTGTGGAGCAGTTTATTAAAATAAGTTAAAAGAGCAGAGCTTGCTTAGCCAAAGATTCAAAGGGAGTTAGGACATTTCTTTGTGTACACAGGAAAGGTTTGAATCTGAAGTGGGGAGAATGGTGCAAAGAGGATGGTGCAAACCGGAAACTGGGGTAGGCACAACATTGGAGAGTGATTAACCGGTCATGACCTTGAAAGTACCAGATTTGGCACTGGTCTTCCAAAGGCTATTAAAAAAATGAATAACTTGACAATGGAACTCGATCCCTACAGAAGGGTTGGGGTAAATTTGGAGGAGGAATCCTGAAAACAGACTTTACAGTTGTGATACCTCCCTCCTGGCGACATCTCCAGCAACAGGGAGTGTGTTGAAGGACAGAGTAGGAAGCAATCGTTACCCCCGTGTCCTTTCGTGTGTGATTTGGATTCCAGGTGTGTTCTTCAGACTCTGAAGTTCTGGAGGTTGGACAGAGCTATGGGTGCAGCAGTGCTCATGGGGCATTCCCCTCTCCCAGGTCCCCAGCTGCTGTAACCTGTTGGCACACAGAGAGTTCAACTAGATCTTGAGCGGAGTTTTGGGTTTTTTTTTTTCTCTTAAGTACACTGGAAGGGGTTATTGGTTTTAGGGATTTTCCCCTCTTTTCTCTGATAATGGGTGTGATCCATCAAAGTCCATGTACATAGCAAAACCTACAGCCCATTCTCTTCTGTATCCTTTGCTCTGTTCCTTATTATAGGATGTCTCTAAAGCTGTAGGCTCTGGCTGGGCTGTTTACTCATTCTTTCCTGATTTATGACTTTCAGGTGAGTTTCCTCTAGGAAAGCAGTTTTTCAAAATTGTGCCTTTAATGCGATATCTCTTCGAGAGGCAAGGCAAATGTTTTTAGGAAATAAAATATAGTAGGGCACAGTGACATTTGAAATTTGCAGCAATAGTGACAAGCAGCCATCTGCTCCAGCATTTCCCTGAGGTCTTCTGCCTCCATAGCACTGCTTATTTCACTGGAAGCTCCACGCTCACTTTAGAGCTTTATCCTGCTATCACTGCATTCAATGGAAAGTTGAGATTTTCATGCAACCTCTAGACATCAGCTATGCTTAAGGCAGGCATCAGAGGACTTTGAGGCTTGCCAGTGAATAGTGAGCGATGCCAAGCCCGGCTTTAAGCCTCTTTGACATGGGGAAATTTTACAAAAGGGAACCTATTCCCTGATATCTTGGCAGATTTCTCATAGGCTCACTGTGCCCTGACTGATCTGTCTTTTCTTGCGTATAACAGCATTACCTGTAGCAAACCGGCTGTCCTCTAGAAATCATTTGCTACATGTTCTTGGAAAGATATCAAATCCAGAAAGAAGTTTAATTAACCTTTGCGGTCAAGCTGATAAGGCACAAACTTATTTGCAGCAGTAACACTGGCTAAATACAGATGGTTAAGCCTGATGAGGACATGAGCCGTCAACATGTCCTTTAAGCTTTTACTTCCCTCTACGTATTGTTTTCGCAATTGCCTTTTATGATATCTCCCCTGCTATGGAATTTTAGATAGATGCAAATCCCTGGGAGGTCTGTGGCACGCAGTTTGAATCTCTGTGTATTTCCACCCAAGGAATGAGACATTACCTGATGCGTTTCACTGGCCTCATTTTGCTGTTTGAATGACGATGCTTCTGGCATCTGTGTACTGGTGAATGGTCTGGAGAATCCTTTTCAATGAAAGGTGTTATCCTGATGTAAATGTTAACCTGTTAGAAACACCACTTCTAACTTTGTGTTAGGAATTACATGAACAGACATTTGAAAAGTCTGGCTAATTCCCTTTGAAATACATGGCCTAAGATAGCGCTGTCACCTGCCTGGTTTGAGCCTAGAATAACAGGAATTCGGGAGCCCAAGAGTTAAAAGCAAGGAACACTGGAAAAGACAGGTGAGGTCTGTAAGAGTCCCCACCCTCTACGTTCTCTTTTTTTTTGGAAAAAAAAGAGACATCGTGGAAGCAACTGGTTGTTTTCATTCAAAGCCTATCACATACCCAAGGAGTCTTGCCACTACCTTCATCAGCTTTGTTTACATCTTTAAATTTCCCATATACCTCCACTGCTTTCTCTATACCACAGCTTCCAGCCGTCCCCATCTCCATCAGCCCTAGCAGCTGCTGCTCACTGCATTCACCCAACTGAGAAGAGGATGCTGCTGCATCTGCAACGTTTGAAAGGACCTAAGTTGTCCTAAAGAGTTGAGTCATTTTTATTCCATTCTTTAAGGATGCATACACTGATTTATAAACACAGGACTAAATCAATCTGTGTGCCACAACTATTCAGTCTTATTTTGGAATCAGAGCCTGGCTTCAATGGACACCCTTTCTGCAGTTGCCAAAGAATGAAGATCATTTAGAAGCTGTCTGTGCTGATGTTCAGAGTTGGCTTTTTGCCCTCTACCAGCCACCCTCCCCCATGTACATCAGGTCCTGTATCCCGCACTGAACCCGTACCCCCTACGTGCATTTCTTAAGTCAGCACCAAGTCACCTGCCAAAGGCCAGATGATGCCAAAGGGGCCTCACCTTGCCACGTGATGTCCATTCTCGTGAGGAACACCTCTACAGACACTTGCTTCTCCTCTGTACGTCTCTCTACTCCACGCAGAACGTGAGAGATGGTATGCTGACAGGTCAGGAGCCAGGAACAGGGAATTGTGCAATTCCTGCCCATCAGCTTTCTGTGTTAAGATCTGCACGTGGGTAGGCTCCAGCCCAGCAGACACTGGCTGGAAGGTCAGCAGCAGCCAGGTCAGTCTGCTACGTGGAGGTGACCAGATCTCCCACCACTCACAGGCTGCACTGCCGTTTGGGGTCAAGGAAAAAACTTAGGGTGGAGATAAAAGGCAGATAGGGGCCCAAGGCCAACACTAAGGACAATGTAACTTCAATTACAGCTGTGGCTTTACTGACACAGCAGACTTGTGCAGAACGGGGTAGGAACACACGTACACAGATTCTTCACCGAATGCATTCATTGGGTGACCCCACTGTTTGCAGTGGTTGAGCTCTAGGCAAAGCAGCAAGGTGTTGGCTTCCTCCAGAAAAGTTTTCCCCAGTGATAATCTCTACCATTGACATAGCTGGAGAAAAAAAAAAAATGCTAGTCTTTCCCTGCCCTTAGTCCAGCTAGTTTGTAATGCTAGGCAGTTCGGACAAAAATGAAACAGAATGAGAATGAAACTTTTTATCTATAGAATTACTCTTTCAGCAAAACATCATATTCTAATGGTACGCATGATGGATGGGAAACAGTGGTCTACTGCTGGGATAAAAGGTGAGTGACTCACCTGCTGGATTGTTTACACCACACATTAAGGGTCTCCTAAAGGTGCTGTTCGAATACAAAATGGCCGAGTTGATGCTGTCAGGCTGCAGCCAGCGAAAGTACAGGAATCACAGATCTGATGTGCATTTACTGGCATTGAAAACTAAAGAAGCAAAATATCAGAAATCTTTGCTAAATTCAGATGTGCAATTGTTCTCTGAGGTTACTTTCCTGAAAGTATAATTACCTCTCCTATAGTAATGTTTTTATTAAAACTGAATGTCCTTCATGACACTAGGAAACTCATAAATACATGAACGAACAGATATCCTAAACAAAGCCCTTATGGGCTGGTCTAAACAATCGACAGCTGGACATACCTCTCAGGTCTTTGTTCTTGTAGAGTCCCTTTAAAACCCTTGTGTTTTCTGACAGTTATTATCACAGTGGCTTTAAACCACAGTCAGGTCAAGTGGAGCCTTTCCATTCATTTTATTGGCATTTTTATCAAGATCACCATGCCTAAGTTTTTACTGTACTTTCCACTGGAACAAATCAGAAAGTTAGTGATTTTGTACATACAGTACTGCCTGTCCAGTGTGTATGAGCCAACAGTCACTTCTGCCTTGCTTGCCCAATTTTTCGTAGTTTAAAGGTAGCTGGTATTTTTAGCTACAGCTTTACTAGAAAAACAAATAAACAAACAAACAACAACAACAACAACAAAAACCACACCAAAAAACCCAAAAGCCAAAAAACCAGCTATATGGCAAATTATTGTAGAGTTTGGAGTACTGTTCCAGATTTTTTAAGTGTAGAAGTATACTCAGGAATGTAGAGATCATCTTGAAGATACCAGGTGTCACCATACTATCTTCAGTGATTAAACCTTAGAGACCCCAGAAGAAAAAAGAGAAAAAGGGTGAAAACTTTCTTCTAAAGACCTTTTCCTAATCTCTCCTACTGGCATTCGTTTTGACCAACACACACTGCCGTATAATCTCTGTGGGTATTTACTCAGGCCTTGCTGTTGGTTCACTGTTTTTACCTAGACAACAACATTCATGGAAACATTCACGTATCATAATCTAATCACAGATGAGATAGAGTAAATGAGCTTTGCGTGACTGTGCTAGAGTGGCTCAACAGGTTTTGGTCCATGTCTAGCACACTTCTGCGTGCTTTTGATTTACAGTGACATCCTATCAGATTTTCATCCAGAAGGGCAATTTAATAATGGTTTGGGAACTTCTTACAGCAGCCAGTTCCTACTTTGCCTCAGCAAATTCCTCCTATAACTGTTTTTTTTTTTTAATTTATTTACTAGTCGTATGCAGTAAGCAGTGTTTTGGACAAGTTGGAAGAGCTTTTATTGTTTGGGTTTTTTTTTTCTTCTCAAACTAAAGCACCCTGTCAGTGAATTAACTGGATTAAACCTTCTTTGCAACTGTGTTGACCTGTTTTCACGATAAACTTTCAGATGCCTGCCTGTTGTTGACCCAAGGGTGAGAAACTGAGCTTTACTTCCTCAGGTGAGACATGCTCCAAAAACCAGTTACTCTGCATCTTTCCATTGACTTCCGTGAACTTATTGCATGTCACTCACTCGTTGGTCACACACCTACGTGTTGATCAATGCCTTTAATATGTCACCAAATCATAAGTGTTGTGTGTCCACACGCAGGCTGACCTGCTAGCTATGCATCAGGAAGAGGAAAAGGGATTCAAACAGTCAATTTTTTGTTGAAGTTAATGAACACTGCAGTATTAGCTGTGTTAGAGGAGTTTCTCTTTTCTGTTAATCAATTTCAACCAATGTTTCCCAAGACCTAACTGAAATCCAAGAGGCTGGAACAAGGAAGGCTGATACCCTGGAGAGATCGCTGACACATATGTTTGAGGAAATGGAAGTTTAAGCCCCTTTGGAGATAATTGCAGTAGTATGATAAAGATTTTATGCAATTGGTCAAAGATATGAACAGATACGTCTGCAAACGCTAAGGAAGCCTGGGTCTACCTCTTCTGAAAATAATGTTTTTGCTGTAGACTGTTAATAATCAAAGAAACAACAAAAAATAATCAAAACAAACTAAATAATTGCATATAAATTATCTCGGTTTGTTACATGAACTGTGCTTTCAGCAAATGTGAGTTTCTCAGATTGTATGGAAACAGGACCAAAGTGTAATGAGGTCACACAGTCTTTGAGAAGGTCTAGCAGTGCTGTACTCCTTCCACAACCTCTTTTCCATGAGCTCTGAGACCACAACTTTTATGATAATGTTCATACAACTTTCTTTCAGTACTATGTTATGGATTGTTTTGTGTAAACAATACTATAGAAAGGCTGTTTCTGTCCAGACATTGCAAGGAGAGGCATAGGCATCCGATACAAACCCTGCAGATATCCAACAGTGAGTAGGACAAAGTCCATCTTTCTTCTTTTGTGTAATTAATGACATTCTAGAATTAGTAGCCCTATCTGTCAACTGTTATCATCATTACAGATCTATTGGGAGGTGCTCCTTTACGTCATGCCCTTTCATTCAATATTGTTAACATAAAAATATGCAATACAACGCTGTGAGGTTTGTTATGGTTACTGAAGATAAAGATCTATGCATTCACCTCCTGACTTTTTTTGAGGCAACTTTATCCTGATGGTTTTTTTCTTCTACGCATGGGTACAGTATCTCTCGGTACCAGTGAGTCAATGGGGTAAATCCGATGCCAAAGGGAGAATGGATTGCTATATGTGACTATCTCTAAGTGTCATGCACAGGCAGAGAAGCAAGGGAGAAGCTGTATTTCCCATCTGTACTCCTAGCTCAATGGATCACCAGGTCTGAATCTGGCTGATCTGGTTTGCAACAGCACAGAGTCATTTGTAAAGCCCCACACTAGAGCTAGATGACCTTTAAGGTCCCTTCCAACCCAAGTCATTCTATGATTCTATATTAAATCAATCCACAGGAAGAGTTTTTGACAGATATCCTAAAATCTGTAATGCACCTAGGACTGCATCACACAGAAGCTGAAACGTGGGCTACATTAATGGTCTAGTGCAGAACTAATTTTCAGGATTTTATTGGATTACATGAAACATGTTCTGACAATAAAAAAGTAGATATTATAGATGTAATAAAGATAAAAATCTGGTGCCCACCTCAAGGGTTGGATGGTGAGGGGTAAAGATACACCAGATGGGTGACTGCCCAAGTGAACCGCACTGCAACTTCTAGATAGGTGAAAATTTGTTAATCACAAATATGTGAGATAATTTGCCTTTTTAATAAGACATTGGTTCATCCGACTTGTGGGCAAGTTCATGCGGAGAAATACCGATCGCTTCAATTAAGAAAAATAACAGGCCATATTCTCCTGTGGCATGATTTGTCATTCCTGCACCAGTACAGCCCCTAGTGTGACCACGATTATAGCGGTACAGATGTATTACACTCTATTGTGAGTCGTTCCCCTTAGTGCAGAAATTAACACTATGAGCACACCACGTGTATACCACCCAAATTACAGCCAGGCTGCATTTTATGTTCTGGTAAATGTGTGCGACTTCTGCATATAGAAAAAGCAAATCTGTTAAAAAACAATCAAAAACCATTGTCCACTTTGAGGGATACATGTAAAATTAGCAAAATAAGCAAGGTTATGAGGAAAAAACCAACATGTTGCATAAGCTGTGGAATGAGAACGTCTGGTTTCATGCAGATCTGCATTATTGGTGATTAGTTCATGGCTTCTCTGATAGATAACAAGGGTTGAGCTCACACAATGGCCTTTCTTTTAATAGGGACATTTTTTTCTTTTGCTTGACCCCCTAATTTTCATGGAGCTTGCAAGAACCTAGGGCTTCTGGGATCACATACCTCTGCCAGATTTCAGGGGTTGCCTGGGAACAGCAGACAAACAGACGGACAGACCCAGGATGCATCACTGAATGGCCTTAACTCCCACCAAAAAAATTCTGAAGCAAGAAGAAAAAGGACAGCTTTTATTCAATACGTAGACAGGAGGTTTTTATACTCACTTAAATGTACATTTGTCCAATATTCCGCTTTTCAGTTCCTCCTTCTGTTCCCAAGGCCAGTACATCAGTGAATGGAGCACCATAACCTGGGGTAGAAAAAGACCTTGAAAGTGGAGATGCAAAAATAATGCCCTTAACATAGGTAAATTTGCCAAAAAGCCCTGTGGCTTTCATCAATCATCTGACAGGTCCTGCAGCAGAGCCTAGGAAGGGGCCACCAGCGCTGAGCAATGAGGTGTAGCGGTGACACACAGCTTCCTTTAAAAGCCCGAGGCCATGTAGAGCAGCAGGGGAGAGGAGCGTGGAGGTGGCTGGGGAGCAGTGAAGCAAGAGAGCAATGAAAGGTTTGGTGCTTTGCCTGTGCAAAGAGGGAGCACCAACTCTTCGGACACTCCTGGACAATGAACTCCTGGGCACCTGCGCGAGAGTCTTCCAAACTCTCCCTGTTCCCGGGCAATATCTTGACTCACAGTAACAATGATCAACCGGCATATGCTGGAGCAAAACAAATGGGCTGTAATGTGACGCTTCCCTCCCAGCATCCCCTTCAGTCTTGTGTGACACAGAAGCAAAACAGACCCACCAACGAGGACCACTGCTTTCAGCCCATCCTCAACTAACAGCGTCAGTTCCTCATTTGTTTCCAAGATGTAGAAGGGAAAACACCTTCCATGTGGGAGAGGCAGGATGATATCACTTGTTCTGCTGCCTGGGACTGTTTCAATTGCAAATCAGCTAGAAGCATTTAGGTTGTTTAAAAAAAAAAAGTTACAACTTTAACCTGCCAATGCTTCATATCCCTATAGAGTACAGAAAGTACAGAAGTAACAGGTAACTCTATATACAAGCTACTGAAGTTGATCTTGCTGAATGAGCCCTTTTAAATCCAAATAGGACATAAACCTGAAAGATCTTGACTAGGTCTTACCATCCCGCAACACACTTTCCGTGAGTGATTGCCTCAGTATCTCACAAGTTCCTGGGGCACGGGCTGCAATTGCTGTGATTTGATTTGAGGACTGTCAATGACCAGTTTTAGGACAAAAGAGATGGGGGTGGGAAAATGATCTAAAAAATCTATCATCATTACCTTGACTTGGGATTTTGACTCAGAAGAACTGCAGCGAGTCACAAGGACGAAGCTTTGCAGAGACGCTGAACCTATGGGCTAAGGACACATTTATTGTTAGATTACAGTTAATAGAAAGGAAGGAATGAGTTTTTCTGGTCAATACATAACCCAGCAATAAATAAAACAGAGGAAATGACCACCTGGACAGCATGGCTCTATTTCTTGAATGATCCAAGTCTAAAAATTACATCAAAAAAGGAAGACTGCAGGGAAAGGATCGGAATATAGACTGATCAAATGTGACTATACCAGGTCTGTATTTTCTTCCACATGCAGGTTCTCTACACAATACATTAGAAGACTATTGTTCCCAGCTTTATTACTTTGCTGTCTCTGCTTTTCAGCAAATATAACTGAACTACGAATATTTGCCTTCAGCTGTCACCCTAACACAGATATTTCAGATAGTATCTACTGTATATACCTAGTTATAGATTTAATGCCTCCAAATACTGCAAAAAAAAAAAATTCATCATCAGTCTGGTGACCACAATGTAACTGTTAATGCTGATAAAGAACAAAAGCAGAGTTTTTGACCAAAATGATCAAAAGAAAAAAAAAGGCAGAAATGCAAAGAAAGTGTTAGTTCATAAGCTAGCACCTGGTGTCTTAAAAATAGTAGCCTGTTCCCAGGACGTCACAGTTACTCAGTAAGAATTATAGCCAAGAATGCGAGTTTCACTTAGTGGCTTTTGGGCTTCTAAGCTTGGGGCTTTGCTGGAAGCACAGCTGCTCCAGCCAGTTCTCTGGCACTGATGGATCCTTCCAAAGGGTTTCAGGTTTACATGAAATCAATACACGATACTATTTGCTTTAAAATGGCTCAGAGTTTGGTCTTGGACTGGAATCATTGGTCAGGAGCTTGTCAAAAACCAGACTTAAGAGGTACATGTTAAACTTTCCAAGTTAAACATTTTACCTGCACGCACACAATAACAGCTGTCATGAAAGCCCACAGAAACATCTGCTAAAGTGCATATTAAAGGTCAGTGTCAATATATACTGAATATAGGGCTAGCAGGAATACTCAACTTTAACAAAAATCAGAGTTTACCAGCATGGAAAATATGGAGTAGAAGCTACACATTTAAATAAGGCTTTTAAACTATTTAAATTATTTAAAATCAATGATATAGAACGTTAACTGATGACAGGTTAGTCAAAAAGCTATTTTTTAAAGTCAGTATCATGTTTCAATACAATCACAATATTTATTACAGTATAATAGGAACTATTTTAAGCAGTCCGAATACTCTAGAAGCTTTCAGTTATAACATCATATCACAACAGTTTTTCTTCTC
Organism: Pterocles orientalis; assembly: GCA_011057875.1. Taxonomy (NCBI): domain Eukaryota; kingdom Metazoa; phylum Chordata; class Aves; order Pterocliformes; family Pteroclidae; genus Pterocles; species Pterocles orientalis. The sequence continues at coordinate 234,585 of WKFP01015473.1, forward strand.
ATACTCATGAAGCTTTTGCTTAAGAGAAACAAGAAGAGCAGATGTTGGACGGGAAAAGTTATTTGTTTAGTTGTTTTAAGGGGTTTGCATTGGTTCTGTATTTTATACCCCTTATTTTATTGGCTAACATTATCATTACATCCCTCTTATATTATTCATAGCACTAGAAACATAATGTCAAATATTAACTTTGTAAATGTCTTGAAGAATACTGCTGGACTTAAAAGGATATTTGATGCTAAAATATCTTTACTGTGTAAGTTATAAAGATTTCAATCTTACCACATGAATGCACTACAAGATTAATTGCTCATATTACTCCTTGAAAGGCGGCCATGTGACTGTTCTTATATTAAGGTAAACCGTAATACACTTATTTTATTCTTGTATTCAATGCTCGTACCTTCTTTGGTCTGTCCGAGCAATTATGTGGCTTTTAGCGAGGCCTCTCAAACACTTACTGGTTTCTGTTTGCACAGCTCTGTGGCCATTAGGGTTAAAAGCTTTAATATAATAAATATATACCTCTATATGGTCAGCTGACTGCCTTCTGTATTCGTGTGCGGATGTATTGAAGAGGCTGCTCATTTCAGTTCCCACTTTGTGTGTGCACGCCTTCAATGTCGCATTGGACTTTGTTCTTCACTGTGTTTGGACTTCCAGCTGGGACACCAAAAGGGGCCTCATTGGGCTCTCGTGTCACCTAAGAAAATGTTTAGTCCTAATTTGGAGGGATGTGTGAGCGCACAGTAACTGGGTAGAAACACAGAGCAGCCACATTGTAGAAGTCTCTTTTCACCAAACTTTGGGGATTTGAAGTTTGGGCACATCAGACCCCATAAACACCTCACTCCTCCTATCCTAGTCACCCCAGGAGAGAGGAATCACCTTCTAGAGGTGCCCATCTCCGGACTAAGGGAGATCTGTGTGAACCCGTACGGCCAGAGAGCTGTTTTGAGCTGGCTCAGGTTAAGTGAAAGGAGCCCTGCTCAACACGACAGCATCTATCCTTAGAGATTTTAGTTTGTGTGAAACATACAGACGCTTTCATAAATCCATTGCAGCAGTACGGGTTAATTTAGATTCATTTTATGTAGGTTTTGTGTTATGGAGTGACAGCAAGGCAGACGTGCCCTTAGGAAACGGGACGTCACTTTGTTCAGTGATTCATGTGAGGAGTCGAGAGCACTGAAGCCTTGATGGTGAGTGTCCCGAGTGCAGGCTGGGTACCACTGGATGTACACTGTTCAGTACTGCTTGAGTCTGCTGCTTGTTTAGTAATTTATAATGCTCTTTTAAAGTAATGAAAACAGCTGAAAATAAAGCTATGAAACAAGCTAGACACTACATAAGGAAACCCAGCATGTTCTAGGTTCTTTCTGAAATTCTCAGGTCTCTCATTAAAAAAAAAAAAACACAAAACCAAACAGCTGGTTTCTGCACATCAGCAGTATTTTTAAAAATAAGTGATATGGTTAAAAAGGCAGCACAAAATGTTAAGGGCATTGTTTCCTTTCCTTAGGCATTATGTAGAAAAAATTAGAAACTATCTCTGTTTATCTGATGTTTATCTCAAACATGCATGAACTACCAAAAGGAAAAAGAAGCTATTTGTAGAGAACAAATATCTGTTTCCTTATCTACTTTTTCTCCAGGCCACTGAATCTTAACTGGCAAACAAAAATGGTTTTGTGGCTCTGAGACTTATCAGTCTTCATCAGAAACATTTATTTACAAGCAGTTTCTGAAAGCTGACTGCATTATACGCTACAGTCAAGTGTTTTATAAGCTAAGAGTCAGCACTTAAGCAAACTGATAAAACACCATTTACGTGAAGAGTAGCACATCTATGCTTTTGACCCAACATGTTTACTTACAGCCGGACTGTTAGTCTCAATCTAGAGGTTTCGTTCCACTGCAGCCCAGAATTATTTCTACGATTGACAGAGCTGGCTCAGCCTAGCCCCAGGGTAAAAACATCACGGACCGCTTTGGTCCATTAGAGAAACACACAGATCCTGCTGCGTCTGCATCAGTCTTCACGTGTCATCGTGAACTCCACCAGAATCACCAGCCCCTGCCAAGCTTGTTCCCCCGTGTCTCTACTGGGTAGCCTTCAAATCCACGCATCTTCCTCTCTTTGGAATAAACAGCTGGTCTTTTTCTGCTTATCTAGACGTATTTCAGTAGTATTTTAACATGCTTTTCCATCTGCCAGTGCAGCCTTGTGAGCATGTTGGATTGCAGAGGTAGATGGCAGAGCTGCTCGCTCACCTGCTTGTCTCAGCACTACAGACTTTCTCTTCAGTCAATGCAATTTCTACAACATATATAATATTTATTAGAGACTGTGAATGTGTTTGTCTTACAGCCACGGTTGGAACCTGCCTTAACAGTCACACAAACACAAAACCAGAACCAGGAAAGAAGGTGCACTTTCCTCTTACATGGTTTCTCCATCAGCAGCAAACCCTCGCAAAAACCTCTCGGTGAAAGTCAAACCTTTGCACGGGGTGTATCTCCAGCAGACATTTAGAGTTAAGAGTTAATAGACCAGATCCTCCACTAGCTAAAACTCAGGGTAAGGCTGGCGAAATGGAAGGAGCGGGGTTTGCTGACAACAGTTGCAGATACAGCCTGTTCAGGTCCCTCCTTCAAGGCATGCCCATTTTTTCTTACCTTTTTGACAGAAAGGCCATATAAGCTGGGAGGGATCTCCAGGATTCCCACATACCAAATAATTTTATTTCACTGTGGTGAAAAACAGTCAAAGGACAAACCAGATAAGGGTTGTAGAGTTGCATCGACCAAGGCATGTGGGAGATTAACTCCTGTTTTACGTATCTTCATGTTTCTTCTGTTTACCTCTCTCATGGAATTTTTGCAATCTTCATCCGCTGAGCTTGTTTTCCGCTTGGTAACTTGTATGATGTGTTGCCTCCTTAGCTAAACATATAGATAAAACAAAAAGTTGAGAGGGATAATATAAATAAGATTATAATTTAAAAAGTGAGTCACAATTATATGAAATACAGGGCCATGGAAGAATCACCTATGCATAAGTCAGTAAGGCAAATACAATCTTGGGCTTCATTACACTATGAAGAAAAATAGTGTTAGTCACCTCCCTTCGACCAGAAACAGAAAGACAGTGTTCATATCAAAAATGGAACTCATTTAACTATTAAGTTTCCTGATTTTTTGATAAGCAGAAGGTTGTTTTTTGGAAACCAGACTTCTAACTCTTTCACTTTCCTTTCTCAATCCTATTTCTGGAAAAAAATCTTCCTCACAAAGGCTGTAGCTTACAAAAAAATTGAACATGATTGATTCTAAATCCAGCTCTTACAGTCTGCTCTTCCTCCCAAAGCCAGGGTCTTTTTTTTTTTTTCTTCTCATCATTTCACTGTTTTCTTTAAATATGGGTGACCCAGGAGGGTTATCCCAGCCAAGTGCAGGGGGACCTGTGCCTCATTCTGTGAAGCTGCAAATTTCAGAATTTTGAAGCTGTTCTGGGAAAGAGAAACACAGAATCCATTTACTGCAGGTTTTGGCTCTCTCCTTCAATTCAAACACATGCTCCTTGCCTGTATGTTCTGAAAGCAGAAAGCCCAGGAACCCTTGTCCGTTCCCTGTTTGCCCCTTCCCACGTTCTAATGCCACAGGCTGTCAGACCACACACTCCACTATTGTGCTAATGGCACGGGAGCTCTGCTTTAAAAATAAAATCAGGACACCAGATCTGGAAATGTCTCCTGGAACATGTCGTTAATAAGTTAACTGGAGACTGAGAACCAAACTGAGGAAGGATGGAGCTGAACATTACCCATGCTGAAGCTGTGGAGTTAAAATAATACCCCAGGCAAAAGAAAACAAATAAATTGTGTTATTTCCTGTATTATATTTTCCAGAAAATCTTTTTGTTTTGACTGGAACACAACAAGAGGCTTCCGTCTCAGCTGCTGAAGGACTTCCTGAGGTGGCCCTTACAAATGTGTAATTTTACAGAACCAGGAAGGAATAGGAATCCCCATGACACACAGAGTCTACAGGAAAATTCACCCTGCTGGTAATGCAACCCAGCACCCCCTCCCCACCCACCCCCAGGAACATGACAAACACCGGTAACTCAAGCAGTGTAATGCAATATGGCACTTGACAAATCCACCAGGAAGACTGACCCTCACGTAGCACCTTGACAACTCGTTCAACAGATTCTCTTTCACCTTTGCGTGTGGATTAAGGAGAGGGGAGGAAAGGGCGAAAATGTGGATGTCATACCAGGAACAACACCAATGAAAATACTGTTGGCATGGAGAGCTAAAATTCCCCAGCCTGCTTTCCCAGTTTCCCAGGAGCCAGACATGCATTTGAGAACACGTGTCTGTTTGCAGCCTTTCCTGCCCGATACGTTGGCAGAAATGCTGCATCCTGCCCACTCAGCCATCCAAACCCAAGTTCCAGACAGAGTGTAAAGTCTGTGGCTGTGCACTATGGGGACAACAGAGCGGTCCCTGTTTCCCGAAAATGTTGGTCAACATGACTTAACTTTCAGGTAAAGGAGGCTATTTCCTGCACAAGACTAAAGACCGGCAGGAGGTCACCCGTGGGACTGGGCTTTGAGCATGTGACAAAGCCAAAGTGCTGTCAGGGAGATGGCTACGGCTGACTTCAGCAAAGAAGGAAGAGGGCAGTTTGTAGGGAGACAAGGAGGGCTGGCACAGAACCCCTGTGTACAGCCCTGTGTTGTGCAGGTTTTTGTTTGGGTGAACGTCATGATAGATGTTCATGGATTCACCTGTGAAAAGCTGCCCCGGGGAACAGCAGAGGCTGCAGAACTTGATTGCTGTTCCCACAGTTCCCCCTCTACCAGAAGTATCGAAACTTGCCCCAATAAAGGCCAAGCTTACCTCCAAAGGTCCAGATGCCTCTATTCAGCTGTCAGGAGTCACCCTGAAATTGACTGTATTGGGGTCTGAACTCTTTCCACAATAAGATGCCTGGTGAAAAATAAACAGAAACAAAAGAAAGCGACCCCACTGGGGAAACAGAGCAGTAAGACTCTCTACAAAGATGAAAGAAGAGATTTCAGGAACATTTCTCTCCATAGCTACAGCTGATGAGTGACAATGAGAAAGTAGCCTTATTTCTGATAGTGGCGCGTTCTGATGCGCTGTGTGGGTTTTAACCTTCTTCATGAACATAGCTGCAGGAAACTGGCTCTGAAACTGTATTGCTTTTTTGTGAGATTCTTCAAGTTTGGTATCTCTCAAATAACCTCCTAAACACACTGGTTTTAAACTTGTGACCAAAGAGAAAACTGCAGAAGACTGGCTGAATACTAAAGAACCAATTTTGAAATTAAGAGTTAAGAATGAACAACAAAGAGTTTGCCAAACAGGAGAAAAACCTGAAGTTCAGACTGAATGTATAAAGGAGGAATAGCAATAAAAGCACCAGGAACAAAGACCTGAAAGCAGGAAGATGAGAGAAGCTCCTGAAGTCACGGACAAACAAGAACAACATCCTGGTGTTCACAGAACAGAGCACAAGAGCTAGTCCAGACAACCAGGGTGCTCTGAGAGAAGGAGGGAGAAGGGGAAGAAAGGGCAGGAAGAACAGGGAAGAGAGAAGGAAGAACAGGGAAGGAAGGGCAGGAGAACTGAAGTTGCCTTCATGACTCACAGCTACTGGAAAGTACATGATTGCATAAAAATACATTTTTTATTTTTTACCTCTAAAAAGGGAGCTTATTCATTCCTCTCAGAACAGTAGTGCATGATGAGGGATGACCACAGTGGATTCATTCAGTTCCAGGATAAAAAAAATCTGAACAGCAGTTCGACGAGCATCAGACCTAATAAAGTCTGGTTTCCTAGAGGGCTCTGTCTTCTTGGTCCACTGAAGCTGTAATTGGATTACCCTAAATGGAATTTTGATTGAACATTATTCATCCAAGCTAAGAATGTTATGAATGTCCCAGTATATACATCCTAGTAGACGTCAGAGAATCCACCTGTCAAGTCAGAGGTTTTTTAAGGTGTGGAACAATGAAGCCTTATTTCCAACTTGTGAGCATTTTGATGTTAAGCTCTCAAGTTGATTCCCTGTGCAATAAGGGGTAAATTAATGCTGAAGCTTCTCCTGCAGTGGAAGGTCTTTAACAGAGACATCCTAATAAAGTTTATTTCTTTTACTTGTCTAACTAATTACTCTAGCCTTACAGAAACTTGAGACATCTAGCCATCTGTCACATTTGAATGAAATTAACAAAAGATCTAGAAAATGTCCCAGGGAAGACACACATATTTACAGCAGGGAACACATTATTTTTCATAACACAAATGCATAAATAAGAGGTCATTATTTTAAAAGTGGGTCTTTCCTACTAGCTCTTGATGGTAAATGTTGGAGGGATGTGACTGACCAGGAATATTTCTCTTTTCTGGACACATTCACAGGGCTTTGGCAAGTGCCCTTAGTAAAGCAGAGCACATGCCTATGCATACTCACTGCTGCTTCTGGAAAACATTCTTTCTGCAGACACAGGTTGGATTGTGTTCAGCAAGGCCACAAAACACAATCGATGTCTGGATGTTCGCCAGGACAAAAATTTGCATATCTGGCATATTATTCTAGGGGGGGCAAAAAAAAAAAAAAAAACAAACTCATTTGCAGGAGAAACAAAACTGCAGGACAAGACTGGGATGTGTATAATTTTCAAAGATCTCCACAACTTCTGGACTCCCACCCTCTAGCTTTGGTTAAGCATTTCCTCACTGCTTAATTCCAGAGCAAATAAATATGGTCTCAGTTGTCTACGATTTCCATTTGCTGCTTTTGCTATAAATGTACATCGGCCCTCATCTGTTTGATAACAAGGTCCTACCCTGACTCTTCCCTGGTATTTATTTCTTGCAAAATAGAAACTCTTTATGTCTGCAATATTCCTAGTTCTGTTTGCACTGGATCATATCTAGAATCGGTTTGTCACCCACAGCTGATAACAAGTGAAAGATATGCCACGGATGGCTCATCTAACATAAGGTGCCACCACCCCCTCTGGACATTTTGCCCAGGATAGATCAGACAGTACATCTTCTGCCAGTAACAGTTCATGACTGCTTTTCAACGCACTGTTAAGCAGTTTGGGATGCATGCAGACCTGTGGTATACCTGGAGGATTTCTCACTGCTACCAGACTTTCAATTTACCAGTGCAACCATGCTGATTGGGGAAATCTTCTTCTTTAGAGACCTGCCAGTACATTCCTCTGTGTCTTTGCTTGTGCATATATGTGTATATATTTACATGTATCTATTAGATATGATATGATATGGTGTGATGTGATATGATTAGTACGATCTCAAAGGTGCCTCGTCCTAACTTCACCACACTGTCTCCTCGCCATGTGTCCTCGCATCCTGGTACAGTTCTGGGCAGGCCCCATCATTATGGTACTTGTGCCTCAGGTCTTACATTGACGTCCCGAGTTGGAATCCAGTTTTTGTTGCGCTGGTGCCCAGTAGTGCGTGGTGCCGTCACCCAGAAGGGGCAGTGTGAGCTGTCTCGGTAGCTTTCACCTGCATGTGCCCACTGTCTCCGAACTCACATTGCCCCACTTATCTAGGTACAGACAGAACAATGTCTTATCAGCCTCCTGGGTGGCATTGGGCAGAGTGTTGCCAGCTGGTTGAGAGGGGGAGAGATCCATCCCCTTCACTCAGCACCGGTGGGACACATCCAGAGTGTTGTGTGTAGCTCTGTGCTCTTCAGTACAAGGGAGATATGGAGCTGTTGGAGTAAGTCCAGCAAACAGCCACAGAGATGATGAAGGGACTGAAGCATCTGCAGAAGAGAAGGCTCATGAGGTGCCTTAGCCTTGTGTATAAATATCTGATGGCTTATTTTCTTGCTATTTTTCAAGTTCCAGGAAGTTTCTAAACTGTTTATTTTAAGGTATCCTAGTGGAAAAGTACATCTTACACATGCTCTGTTCTCACAATATTCTGTAAACATCTTCTGCTGTTCACCCAGTTATTCATACTATTTAGGTTCTTATATTTTTGGTAGAATATCTGTTGGGCCATAACACCTACATTCTTGGTGGAGGTCTCTGTTCCACTTCTGGAGATCCCGGAGATGTTTCTCTGGTTCCATTTACACCAGCAATGGCAAGTGGCTGTTGTGATCCCACCCCTGCCTGCTCTACCCAGACTGTGGTTTGTATCTGGCATCATGCTCTCCCAACAATGCAAATGCTTTTCGAGGCACTCTCTTCCTCCAAGGCCTGCTGGCACGATCAGCTTTTCTGCCTTCAGGCTCTCACATAAATCATTCCTGAGACTGCTGTAAAGTTACGTACTGTTCAAACATTTTACTGGGGCATGATTAATGTATGAACACCGAATATTTAAAGATTGTTGTATAGCTGTATATTTTATTGTATATAGAGTTATAACTGCTACTTGTCTGCTAACAATCGCTTTTGTCATCAGCTGAGTCAGCTAAGGGAGGTTTTGTGCAAGAAATGACCATTCTAGCATCAGATGTCTGCAGATCCCTATTCCACCCAAGCATTGCTTGGGCAGTGGGACATTTAAGTGCATATACATGGTTCAGGAGACCTGAAAACACAAAAGGGACCAGAGGCAAAAAAGAAGGCTCTGATTGAGATAGAAGACATGACCTAATCGACGCTTAATCTAAGAATGGACACAGGACTTTGGTTGAAATAAGGAGGTCCTGAGAGGACTGAATTTTGACCCAAGAGTCTTTGCCTAAGAGAGGGGATGTTGTTTAGTAGCTTCTAAAATAGCTGTGAAAGGTTGCTGTCACAGGAAACACTCTGTAAACTGGGTCTCGGCTCATGAAATAAAACTGTAGTTATTCTAACAGCAACAGCCAGCTCAGCAACAGGAAGGTTTTAAACAGATGGGCTTGAATTAAAAAAAAAAAACACACACAAAAAAAACCAAACAAAAAAACCCACCCGAAAACACCCCAAAGAAAACAAACCAACCAAACAAAAAAAAGCATGGTGCTTGCATCTTGCTGAAGGGGTGGAAGCAGGCTTATCCCGAGCACCAGTGCTCCACCAACGGCTCCCAGGACCGCCCGGAGCTCCGGCTGCCACAAAACATTGCTGGTTACCAAGGAGCAAAATCTCAGCACTATCTACATCAGCGCTATCAGAAGTTTTTCTTGTTTAAACTGAAACAGAAAAAGGGGACACATCTCCTTCCTCCACAGCTGCTTTGTTAAGGGCTGTGTTAGTAAAAGTTCAACACTGATCCTGAGATTAGACACCCAAAGGGGAGCAACAAAAGGAGAACCAGACTATGGAGTAAGCGACACAACATTTTCCCATAGATGTTTCCAACTTTGGAAAAGGGAACGTTAAGTCCTAATAGTATGTCTCACAATACGTATCAGTTTTTCCATTACTTTGTGATAGGGATGTGTGACAACAGTTTCGCAGCGGGAAGGGTGTGGCCATGTTGCGGGAATAAGGAATATATGTTATGACCTACGGTTAGTAGATTACGTAAACAAGGAAAACCTTGCTTCCAGTGCTGGTTTTGGGAATTTTTCCCAAATTTGGTATAAATCGCTGGCATTTCTGGTCAGAGAATTTATAAACCAGCATACACATCTGTGATCTTAAAACTCGAGTTTCGGGATTACATTTTTTTGTCTTTTCCTTTTTGACTTCTAAAAATGGCAAAAGGACACTCAAACAGAAAATGAACCCTCGGGTACCAAGTCTTTAGAAAACTGAACCTGCAAGCAGATGGGCCCCACCTCGCAGCAAATTGAACAAATAAAGAATAATTTATCTTTAGGTGCAGTAAGCATCATACGAAAGTTTGCCAAAGGCTGGATAATTCCATAAAGCTGCCCAACAAGAAGCCAGAAGTGATTAGGAATGAAAGGTCTCACAACACCACCCTGAGTACTCAGCTTTTAATCAGGTTATCAGACAGCAGGGCTTTTCTTAATTGATAGGGCCTTTTATCGAATGAGGGTGTTATCTCATTGGTGAGGTCATAAAACATGAGTCATGCAGAGTCAATAGGATATCTAGCACAAAGGCAACGCTGTGCACTGCAGAGGCGAAAGATGTAGGTATTGTAGGTGCTGTTTACTTAAAGGCAACTGGTGCATGTTGTGGCCCTCTCCGACCTCCAGAAAAAGTTTTTTAAACCTCATTTTGAGATATGTCTACTCTTCAGGGTAATTCTGCTAATCATGGTTTGATACCATTGCCTTGGCAATGCTCTGTGACATCGTGAACCCAGGGCCCAATTTCTCATGAACAGCTCCAGTTTCATGGGTTTTCAATTGCCACACAGGTGAGGTTTAGACTTAGCTAACCTGAATGCATTCTCTGAACACCGAGTTTTGTGTGGTTAAACTGGCAACCAGCTCACTCATATTAGGTAAAAAAAATATTAATATTATGAATGACGTACTTCACACTTGTACCAGAATTATATCTTCAGAATGGCTACCAGGCAGCACTGGACTTCTTACCTTGGAGACCTGGCTGTGATGACTCCTGGTTTCATACCTGAATTTTTGGATGACTTTTGGCAAGCCGTTGGCTTTGATTTTCGCCTCTTAGTAACAAACTCTTTGATGTTGTACTCGTGCGTGAAAACCAGCACCTTAACATTTTCTTAGCTTCCTTTTTTTTTTTTTTTCAATCTATAAATTAAGAGAGAATGAGTCCATAAACAAAACCAAAGCACTCAGCTAACACTTAGGAGAACCCTAGCAAAACCCACTCATGAAAAAATACTTCCATACTAGTGCCATCATCTAGCTGCTAATGCTTTAAGTCAGAGAAAACAATGCATTATGTTACAAGAGCCAGTCACAAGACCAGCTTGCAAGTAATTTTCTCCCTGAAATTATTTTTTAAACCTAACCAAAAATTTTTAAGTTGATTAAAACTTCTTGTGTACATATTAGAAATATTTTGTTTCTCTTTCAAGCCCTTTATAATGCTTTTTAACATAGAATTATGTAAATATGAAGGGCAGAAAGAAAGAGAATTTTTCTTATCATAAAATATCTCAAGCAAGAATGGACTTGCAAGGATCATCAAGTCCAACCTGACAGCGGACTAAACTAGGAGACTAACTTCTCCCACCTTTCTTGCTGCTTAATTACTTAATGCAATAGTCTGGCCAGCCACATCGAGTGTAATGTTTTGTCTTACACCAGAAATGATGTTAAACATTATGTCCAATGGATAAATAACTTTGTTCTGTTAAAAAGGAACAACAGCAGCAGGGAAATGCTTCCAAGCAGCAACGCAACAAGACTGTTCATTATAAATTTGCAAGAAAAAGCCCTTCCAGTGTACCCTACAAAATGTCCCGAAGCTTCAGCTTTAAATAAGGTGAAAAACTGCAAAAGACCATCCCACATGCTACCAAAGCCAACAGGCTGCAAAGGAAGCATCCGCAGTTAACACAGGTACCTCATTTTCCAAATCATATCTGACTTCATGATCTAGAGGAAACCTTCAGCTGGCCACTAATGCTTCAAATTCTCTGAGTTGGTGAAAAAAATTGTAATATTTCCTTTTAGTCTGACTCTTGTAAGTGTATTTTGAAAAGGAGGAAGTCACATTTTATGGATCTATAACTCTGTTTTTCACCAGCTTGTTATTTTTCCCTTATCTCTGTTTATTCTCTTCTTTATGGAAGAAGATCTCATGAGCTCCATATAACCACTCCGTGACGACGCTTTCTGTTGTGATGACAAGGCAATGTACTTGCTCTTGGACCTGTAACGATCTACTCTATCATTAGAAAAGCCAGTCACATAAAACAAAAATCTCTGTGTGAAATGTGATGGTTTCTTAAAGATCAATCCAAGCAATTTTCCACCAAAATGCAGTAGCTGCAGCTTTTACAAACCTATCCACGTCTCAGTAAGGTCTTTAATCCTATGTTCACATGTATCATCTTGGGTCTTTCAGGTGCTGGATCTGACTGAACTTTTCTTGTCACTAAAATAGAGCCTGAAATATGCTGTCAGGCATGAACATTGCAAGCACTTCAAGCTTGAAACTAACATGAAGCAGTAAAATGAACATTCTCATTAGAGAAAAATAATATCCTCTTGTTTTCTGGTCAGCTTGCAGATAAATAAAGAAAGAACTCAAGCTAAGAAAATTAAGAAGAAAAATAAAATCAATAAAAGTCAAATAAAAGTAAATGACTGGGTGTGAGACCTGCTCTTTTGAAAACTGCTGTGTTATTGAGTTGGTCTGTTTTACCACATCTGCAGCCCCTAGAAAAAAACTGCAGTTACATGCACTGCAAAAGCAAATCGGATCTTACAAAATATCTATTTGCTGCCTCACATCTCATCCACTTTGTAACAAAAACTACCCAAATGAATAAAGCAGCACATATTTCTTTACTAACAGTGATTCAGAGCAACAAGCCATTGTAAGAATCTATAGGATCTAATTTTCATGTTGCTTCAAATATTTGCCCCTACTTTGACCTAAAAGAAATGGGGATTTCCAGGTGGAGAGATACTACTGCAAGAAACAAGCCTGTGTTAATGGTTCAGTGTGTTTCTCACCTGCACAAAATCCACCCATTAAATTGAAAAGCCTTTAATTACAGTCCAGCCTAAAGACTAATGAGGCTCTGCAGGCCAACAGAACTTGGCGAGTGGGCAGTCTGCCAAAAAATTCAACACAGAACAGAAAAAAGATTAATGTTGAAAATATATATTGGCAAGTCTAATTATTCCACAGCCCTGGTGCCGTGAACCTGGGAAGTCAGACATTAGTTCCTCCGTTACAAGAAATCTACCTGAGTTTCTACGCCCTCATACTCATTCTTAAGTCCTGGTTTCAATTGCTCACTCACACTGTGTATATGCGTGTAGACCAGGCTCTTTTGGAAAACGCTAACTCCACCCAGGGTGAAACCTGGATTTGAGGGACACCTCCCCTTGGGGACTTACATCCTGAGGCAGAATGGAGAAGCCTATGTTAGGACCAGCTCCCTCTGACCTACACGGTCCTTTAGCACTATACAGCCAGGTCTCAAATCATCCAATGTCCCAGTCCCATGCCCAAGGTTCACAAGCAAGGTGTTTGGCGTCATGCTTTACGACGCTCCTCTCCCCTCTCCCTGATTTGTGCACTTTAGGCTGAAAAAGACCCAAACCAAACACAGAATAATTATGTTTTAGTGCCACAGAAGCCCCACGTAGCACCCAGAGGAAATCCAGGTTATGAGCTTCCCAACATGAAAGTGGCCAGTCTGCTCCAGAGGAAACCAGCCTTGGCAGTCAGAGACTGGATGATGTCTTTAGCTCTGAAGGCACAGGGTAGTGTTTATGTCTACAAAATAATTTCACTTCCTCTATTATAATCACACAGCTAAAATTTGGCATCTCATATTAGCTTTTGATTTTCTAGAGCCAAGTACGTTGTTTTCTTCTGTATTAATCTTTACAGTTTTTAACATGCACACACACATGCACATACAAACCTATCAAAAATCAGACGTCTGAAATTACTCTGAAGTCCAACATACTTTTGTTCCTTCAAGCATAGAAAATATTCTTTTGAATGTTTCAAATGATTGTATTTTTGTTTCCTCCTTTGACTTCTTTCCCTTCCTTTCGATATCTCCAAGCCCCTCTTCTCTTTAGGACAAATACAATAATAAGACAGAGGTTCTTTTACTTTCATATTTTCTCTTGCACTTTTGGGTTTATAGCCTGTTACTTTTCTGCTCAGTGTTGGTGTAGTGGTATGGCACAGAAGGAGTTTCACTTTTTTAAAGTTCTGATAGGTGGCAAATGGAAAAATCAATAAGGAAACAACCCCACATGTAGTTAATTTTAGACTATTCGATGGAAAAGGGCATAATAATTTTTATAATGGAATTAAAGTAACTGAAACATTTTTATATTTTGGTAGAAAATCGTAACTAACTCTGTTTTGAGGCAAGAGTAGACCTTTTTTTTTTTTTTTTGGTTCTGTGGGGCTGCAGCCTAAGAGATGGATATGTCGAGTTGTCATCCACAACCTTACGGGACACCTCCAGCCTGCCCACCAGTTGTGGCAGCCCTCATTGATTCACGTGCCTTGAACCAGGCTGTGCAGCTCACCATTTGTTTGTCCAGGAGGAAGCATTAGGTGGTGTGGGCATCACTCACTTCCTGCACAGCTGCTCCTCGTCTCTTGAAGGGAATGGATCCAGATAAGAACAACCATGAACATGGACTGTGCCAACAGGATGCAGATGGCCCACCTCCAGGGGCACAATTTATTTTTTTTTGCAGGGAACTGATGTACGGTCAGTGTTACCATAAAGGAATATGAGTTGCCACTGGCCATGGACGCAGAGAAGCTGACCACCTGACCCCGTGGGCTCTGAGTGCTGACACCAGCCATGCAGAATTGAATCCCATAGAGTCCCAAAAGTTTTCCGCCTCCCTTTAACTCTGAATAATGGGGGATTTCTGTTGGCAGGCATGCCCGCAGGTATCAACGTAAAGGTTCTTACTGACTGCTTGGGTAGAGTCCCTAAAGGCATCACAAAGGTGAAGCCTTTGCTACTTTGGAGTAAATGAGAATAAGTAAGGTCCAATTCTTGACTTTCCCAAGGCATCTCTCTCTTGAACAAATCAAGTCGATGCTTTAGGGAGATGATTTTATACAGCTGGTTAAAACAAACAAAACCAACAAAAAAAAAACTCATGAAAACCTTTATCTTCTTTTTGTGATCACAGATCTCTAGTTACTGTAATACATTTTCTGTGTTTTCAGGAGTACAGATTTTTAAAAACTGAACTGGAGGTTTGATTTGGAGCACAAGGAAACATCTGGAAAACTCTAACTATTCTGTCTAAAGTGAGGTGTCACCCCCTTCTCTAACTATACCATCTGATCCTGAGAAGGGTATCATGCATCTTGTCCTCCCTCACACGATTTCCCCAAGTGGGTGTTTTCCCTGATGTGTCTGAGTGCAGACTATTATTGCTGATACTCCCCCCTGGCTACCAGGAAGAGGCTGAATGGGCACACAAAAAGTAGCCTGAGTTGCATTCCTCTTTTGCCGTATCTTTTCCTTGGTCAGACTATGTTGCCAGAGACAGACAGGGTGGGGAATAAAACCATGTAAGTAGCAAGGGGAAGCAAGGGGGATGGAGTTCAAAGGGAGAAAACTCAGGGTGATTTTTCTATCAGTTCATCTATCCAGGGGCATCAGACGAACATAACCATTGACACAGAGATTCGTCGGGTTGGAACATCACCCACACTTGGCTTATGGCACCAGTACAGGAATAAGTCAGATTGTCTGACTCATTACTTTGGATGGGTTGCTGTTTGGTTGCTAATTGGCATCTGAGAGGTGCTAAATCAGTAAATTGTTAACGTACCGGGGCCTGAACTCAGCAAGCCTGACTTGCTCATCCAGTTACTGTTGCACATGCTTTGACATCAGCTTTAGCAAGGAAGAGGATCTGAACCAGGAACTCCTATAAACAATTTTTCTTTGAAATCAGATTGTCAAGTCAGAAATGCCAAATGATAAGAGAAGACTTTCCTTCGAAGACTTCCTTCAGCAGTCCTGAGCCAACGGCACCAGGAGGACACAGGCCTCTGTATCCACCCAAACAGACAGAGAAGTTGATTCACTGTCATCATGAAAGGTCTAAGTTTAGCTTAACTTCAGCAAGCCATGGAACATAATTAGAGATGTGTTAAAATCAGACATATCTTCATGATTTTAAAAAGGAAAAAAGTATAAAATGCTTGAAAGAAATGTTCAGCCAAAATCTGAATGAAAAAAACAGTGAGAATATATGGGGGAGGGAATCAACTTGTAATGTCTTTGCTGGTTTTGACATTAAGGTTCTTTGCAGGCAACAAGTGAGCCTTCCAAACAAGCAGACTGAGAGCTACTTCTTGCCTGGGGGAGGCGGGGGAAGGATGGAGGGAGAAAGTTGTTTCTTTTTTGGAGTGGACTGGTTGCTAGAAAGATCTTTTTAGCAAAATTATTCTGACAGAATGTTCCTGACCAGTTCTTCTAGTAGCAGTCCTTGTATTGATAGGAATCTATCAACTTTGAGATGCTCAGCAAGAGACCCAAAAAGGCCCATGCTTTGGGCTGGGGTGTGCTGACTAAATAGCTGCACGTTGGCATCACACCTACAAAATGCACTCTTTGAAGAACCAGAGACATTGAAGTCTGTGGTTCCTCATCAAGAGGCAAGAAAGATATACCGGGGAAGGAGTATTTGGTGAACATATGGGAGGGCAGTTTCTCATCTAAAAATAACAGAACAGTTTCCCTTTCTTTTCCTCTGTTGAACTGTGATGGTAGTGGCCCATCTCAGATTCTATATCCTTTTTCTAGGGCTGGAGCTCAAAGGTGAAAAGTCAGAGTGAAAACAGGAGGATATTTTAATCAATTTAGGAACCTGCAAGTATCCAAAAGGTTCCCAACCAAAGAGAGAGCTGTCCAAACTAAGAGTTGTAATTCTTATTTTGTTTTTTTCCATTTTTCCTCCTCAAATCTACCTTACAGATATCTTCAGACCATTTCCATTACAAAAACATTTCTGCTACATTTTTTAAATTCTCTAATAGCAAAAATGCAATAATAGTAATTCCAAAATGCAGGGTATTCCTAGTATAGGCATCACATCAAAACCTTTAGAACCCATAAAACTGGATGGGTTCTTTTCCAAAAAGCAGTTTACAGAACAGATTTCACACACATTCTGGTTTACACTGGTCCAACAAAACCTCTCACACCTAGCCCATAGCATCCTATCCAAAATGGAATCGGGAATTACACAGAGAGGGTGAAAAACTCAGGGTGTGAAATGCACTTAACTGAGCCTCTTAAATCCAGCACACTGACCCCAGGAGGTCATTCAGCCCACCTAAAATCCCATTGAAACATGTAGTATAGCTAGACCTGAAGTGGCAAACACCTTTAAAGATACTCAAAAGAAGAAAAACGTTATACTGCTGGAAAACCGGAGCTAAGCCCTGTACATCCAATATTTTCATGCTCAAGCTCTAGTCAGGGCCGTGAGCTGTCATCAGTGTGGTGGGTCATTACCCACAGGTATGGTGTTTCTTCTGTCAACATTTGTTTAAGTCTGTAAATAAGTGGATTACCTGCAGGTATATGTCTCTGTGATGGTTTGCATGTTAAATTTGTTATCAGATCACAGAGGGTGTGACACAAATTTGACCACATTCATTTCAAACAGCTAAGCTGATTTACCACAGACTTTTCACAGTAACATAATCTCCAGGACAGAGACAAGATCAAAACACATATAATAAATAACAGAGTAGGAAAAAGTTCTGCTTCTTTTACTTTTCTAGGTACAAAATACAATAACATAGCCAAAATTTTCTCATCAAAATCAGTTTTAAAGATAAAAATGCCCTTTTGAGTAAATGTGAACTCATTTTGTAAAAAACCAAAATAATTCCAAAGGAAACAAAAGCAAAAAACTCAAAATAAACTACCTTATTTTTTTTTCCCATTCTCATTTTCACAGACATCTGAAAATTCAGGGAGAAGAATGTACTGAAAATGTCAGTCTGACACCCCTTACACATCTTTGCTACGTATCTGGTGGACAGCTGTTTTCCACCATGCTTTTTACTCACTGTTCCTACTCTAAAGCGAGCAGAGCTTGAAGGGGAGAGTGTCACAGAGCTGAACAGAGGATTACAGGTTACTCTATCATGCACAACTTACAGCACCTCCCTTACCAAGCTGTCACGGAAGGCAAGATTGTGTGGAGTCATTTAATCAGGATCTTCCAGTCAGTTGGAGTGTTTAGGTTCCTTCGAGGTTCCTGATTCAGCGCTCACCTCCATCTTCAGAGAATAAATAGTGAAGGTTCCTGACTTCAAAGGAAAGAAATATTTGCATTCATACCTTGGTGCAAGAGTGGTATATTCCACTGATGTGGAGGAAAACTCTTGCTTAGACTTCTTTTGAAGCAATACAGGAGACTTGATCGATTCTTTTGAACAGATAAAAGAGATGCTCTCAGTCTAATTGCTTCCTTGAGCAACACCTGCTCTAATGCAGGAGTGATGCCAAGGAATTTGGCAGTCACAAGGACACCGAAGCGCTGCACATGAAATGAGCAGCAGGTTGAGACATGTAAGTGCCAAGTACATTTTTAATGCTACACAGCACTACAGACAGAGCTGCCAGTAGTGGGCATTTGGAGGAGTGCTTGCACGTACCTTATGATAGCACTGAATATGAAAAGAAAGAAAAAATTGTGGACTTCAAAAATAATCAGTGAAAGGTGTGCAGGAACGGGGGAATCTGCAAATCTAAAAATAAAAAATAACAATAATTATAACTATAATATTTACTCCTGTACCTGATTCTTATATATTTGCTTTTAGTTTTTCCCTGCTTTCTGTTAATATGAAAATGTCTTTCACAAGCCACTTCCATTAGTTTTGTTCCCAAAGGAATTTATTTCAAATTAAACCATATTTCTGCTTCTTTTACCATTTTTCTTTCCTCTGTGCATATTTTTTCTTTAAAAAATTCTGAATTTCTTTTTCTAATTATTTAATGAGGCAACCTTCTGCTTTATATTTTCTTGGCTATTGCCAGCTATTTTTTTCCCCTTTTCCTTATAAGTCCCTTTTTCTTTTTAGGAGCTTCTGGTTTACTTTCTTCTGATATACCTATACCTACCTCAAGCCCTTTACTGTAACATTTATGGATTGTATATATGTGTACCCTACTTTCTTTTTTTTGGTTGTTTTCTCTTTAAAGGAAAGTACTTTTCTCTTTACCTTTCCACACACCACTAACATTTTTATTGGCCAGATAGAGAACATGGGCTCTACTTTGACCCATTAGTGTGTCAAAGGGAAGATTAAATGAGTTTACTTTTGTTTTATTAGATATTAAAAATGGCTTACCTGTTTCTTAAAAAAAGTTGATACCTTTTGTCTCTATGCTGCATCCATTGTAATTATCTTTGAAGATAATCCATGTTGCTATGGCTTCATATCTCTTCTGGTTTTGGCTGCAGTTCTAACATGCAAATGGCCAAACAATCAGCTTATTCCCAAAAATGGGGTGAAACAACCACGCCTGGTAGACAACGTAACTTCTGTCTTTTTAGAGTTATTTTAACACATCAGCAAAAACAACAGTTCAGTGGAGGGCTTACATGCTTCAAGATTATTTCTGCTTTCTCCCTTCCCGCTACCGGTGATGCGGCTGTCCCTCCTCCCTGGACACAGACACAAAATCCAAACAGGAGGCCTCGATGGGAAGCTGTTATGGGTGAGCTCCACAACCTCAAGGACAGCAGGAACCTGTCACTAGATGCTCTGCCAGGCAATAGGCTAAAGTGGTGCTTCTGCTCCTCTGCACAGCAAGTACAGAAATACGGCACAGCCCTGCATCCTTGGGAAGGTAAAACTGTTTCATCCAACAGTTTTGGGCTTTGGATCTAAATTTGGGGAGGAGCTGCTGGCTCAGAAACTGTAGTTTTGAGAAATTAAAGTATGAAATCACAGGGACTTCAAACATAGCTAAACTCCAGAGCACTGGAACAGGTTGCCCAGAGAGGTTCATTCAAAGCCCACCTGGATGCGTTCCTGTGCGATCTGATCTAGGTGTTCCTGCTCCGGCAGGGGGATTGGACTAGATGGTCTTTCGAGGTCCCTTCCAATCCCTAACATTCTGTGATTCTGTAAACTGGAGTGTGTTACCTCTGTTAAGGTCTATGAATCTTTTTGTTCCATGGAGCATTACCTGGGGAGGAGTGGTTGGTGCAAATTCCAAAGAAATAAACCACTTGTAGAAGCTCAGCTTCCTCGCAGAGATCTTCGTATGTTCCATCACCCATCTGCACGTACACAAGATTAATAGGAAGATAAAGACCTGTGTTGACATGGAGCAGGGATCCTTATTTAAGCCTAGAATTGATATAATGTTATTCCAGGAAGCCACTGAGCAGAACAAGTTAATTGGTGACCGCTGAGTATATCTCTGTACACAGGTGGAGATGAGATATTTCTTTATGAGCTATTCTCGTAATTGTCCTTTACCATCAAAAGTTACTGTCAGAGCTGACTAGTCACCAGTGAACAAGGTCATTGCACCTTAAAGAGCAGAGTGCAGGTGCTAAACCAAAGTTATCTGTGCTAAGACTCTGTTAAGGTAAGAAGTTACTGTCACGAATATTCAGGACTAGGAGGGGAAATGAGAAGTCGTGTTTGGAGATACCTTGAGATTTCACGTAGGGACTATAAAGAAAGTCGAGGAAGAGAGGAAAATATGTGCCAATTCTTGACTGCTAGGTTTGTGGTGTATATTGCATACTGAGAACTCTAAACATTTTCCTGTGTGCTTTGTTGTTCTGAAAGATCCTTTTAATTATTTTTTTTTTTAATGAGAAATACACTGTGTAACTGGGCTTCAGAAAAGAATACATAAACTTAATATGCAAGGCTTATGCCTAGGAGTAAGAGCTGAATACTAGTTTCAACCCATAAGAAATGTAGCCTATTGCTAGCCAAAGATCTGTGATTTTGAACTATTTAAAGACATGTAATTGTGAAGGGCAAGAATAATTCGAAGTAAGACGTGCTTAAATATTAGTAATACACCAAACTTCAGAAATAAATCATAAACCCTCCCCAGCACCAGAACTTTTCCTCCTTTATGGCATGGGAAGGGTGGAGTACGATATCAACAAGGAGAGGAAACTGGGAAGATGATGCAAACTAGTGCCTGTAACCACACTAGGAGATCTGCAGTCCATCCCAAATGCAACCCCAGACTTACGTGAGGGTGAAGAACAAGCTACATGACTGCTCCTTCTCAGTATTCTCAGTATTCATGTCTATTCAGAGGGTGAGTTGGACTAGGGAGGGACTAAATTTCCCTCTACCTGTGCATGGTGCTCAGCATCATGGGGTTCTAACCTGCAGGTTTTTGAAATGGTAATAACAAAAAAATCACATGTTGCTATCCTTTTTACCCAAACTGGTCTCTGTTCTGTTCCGGTTACTATTTCAGATTGCCAACTAGAAAAATCCAAGAGCTTTTCAGCAATCTATTCAGAGCTTCTCCAAAACATTTTCACGTTTGCCACAAATCAAGAGCATCACACTAGCGAAACACATGTTCACAACTCTTCAAACAACCTTACATGGAAAGCCAGCAATTTAATATTCATTGTAGCTTTTGAAACATTTTTTTTTAATCTGACATGCTAACTAGATGTTTAAAAACACGTCAGTGAATCCCACTACACTTAAAAACCTAGCATCTTTTCTGTTATCTCACATCACCTTTCCCACCAGCTAGTTTCCAGCCTTTTCCATCATTGCTACATTCTTCTCTTTCATCTTACTCCTTCCAACCCAGTCACTGCTTCCTTCCTCCTTCTCACCTCTTGGCTCTCTTCCCCTTAACCCAACACTCTTCTTGCTCCTCTGACCTCCGCAAACTCACCTCAGTGGAAACGCCTGGAAGCCTGGGGTCAATCTCCTGGCCTGCACTTGGGAAGACCCAAAAGTGTTTATGATGACGTTGTTCTCTGCTCCAAATCTCATCTTTCCTGTTGGCACAGTGAACTTGTTGGGAACTGGTGATCTGTATGGCACTGTCAAATAATTTAAAAAAAAATTTTAAAAAGGAAGGTTATTATCAAGACCATTCTCAATTCTGAATGTTGCTCCCTTGGCATGGCTGTTGAAGCAGCAATAAATGGTGGCTATTGGTGTGAGCACTGGTTGAGAACCTCTTCCATCAGCACCACGATACAGCTGAATATGTCTTGAAGGAGGTCTTTGTGGACCTCCTCATTCGCTGAAGAGCTGTTTCTACAAATAGTACTTGTCTTATCTAGCTCAGGTTTGTGATAATAAAGAGAGAAGAAAAAAAAGGAGAAACATTAGGTGTGGGTGACTGACTGAATGCAAATAACTGGAGGGTAAAGAGCTTTAAAATTCGGCTCATTTCCCTCCTTGACCTAGTCCTAGCCTTAACTGTACCATCTTGAAGGTAAATGTTCAGAGGGGGCAGACGTTTTTCCTGCAGGGCGTTTTCATTTTACATGCAGTCCCATGAGTTTCTCCTTTTATAAGCATCTTATGCAATGCTGTGAGCCCGGAGAGCGGGCTGTGGCAGGGTGTTTTGGCATTTCAGTCTCGCATTTGCTCCTTCCAGCTGAAGGAATGCCTCCAAGAGAACAGGTGTGTAGTGGCTGTACCCACCAGTCCGTTTCACACACATGTCCACATTCATCGGGCCTGGATAAATACCTGCAGTAATTCTTTGCTAATATATACTCAATATTATTTGTCCTCTGCGCATATTCCGTGGAACAGTTGCACTATACCCTGCTTCCACACTTTCTAGCCTTTGCACTTTTTTTAACTAACCATTTTCCCCTACACTAGTGCTTCTGTGCCATCCACAGCCTGTTTTGCCGTCTGTTGTTTTGTTTTTTTGGTGGCAGAAAGAAATATTTTGCCCTGTAATTACATGTCTAGCAGAGCAGAGGTTTGGCCTGAGACAGATATACACATATAAATATATACAGGAAGGACAGCAGTTCAGCTTCTCTTTATACGTTCACAACTCCATAGCACCTTCCACAGCAACTTACTCAACACTGGCTGTGGGTCACCCAATGCCTCCTTTCTTCTCCTTTCATTATTCCTGTACTGGGACATTTGCTTTCCCCTTTGTGCCACAAAAGGAGTCTGTTTCATCCAAACTGCCCAGTTCCAATTCCCTCAGCTTCATCACTCTATTCTCCCACAAGCTTTGCTCCTTGAATCCCTGCTTCACTCCTTGCCAGCACAGAGAAGCAGCTGTTCCAGCCCCATTCCAGCCTTGCTGCCTCCCTGTAGCCCTGCTAGGAGACATCGTCAGGACTCATCAGCCAAATCTCTGACAAACAGGTGGGAAATGGGACCTGGAACAGGCTTGGTTTGGGCTGCGTTTCACTGGGACAGCACGAGAGTATTTTCCAAATTTCAAGTACTACTTTTCCAAGCACTGACAATGTGCAGTTTCCTCAACAGGAAGTTGCACACTGCAGGTAGTTGTGTTCTCAAGCAGCCAAGCAAACAATCCAACGTCACGGGACAATTAGACAGATGTTTGATGTAATTAATCACAAGGACTATATGGTCAATATATTTAATTGCTTCAGCCATCGATTTTACAACAGATAAAGACAGAACACACTGCACAACCCAGGGTTCAACCTGACCATGGGGTTTGGTTCAAAATAGAGTTAAATTTCCTAACTGCAATGTGTTAATCTGCAAATGACTGCAATTAGGGAAATAATCTGGGGCATGTGCAATGGCAAGATGGATTTCCAAGGACTCTGTTTATTCCATGCTGTTGCTGCACCATAGCTATCAACCAGAACATGCCCTTTCAGGTGTGTTGCTTCCTCTTTAGTCAGTCAAGAATGAAGCTCATGCTGATGTTCAGGGTCATTTCCAAGGACCTGTGCCAGATACTGAAACATTTCTTCTATTTTTTAAAAATGCTGTCTGACGCCCCCAGAAGCCATATGTAAACTGGCATGCTTAGCATATATGCTGGCTAATTCAGCTCAGAATATCTAAACTCTATTGCTCCACAACATCGACCAGGAAAAAATCATTATTCTACTTACATTAGATTGACCAAGAGACCCCTTCAGGTAAAAATGCAGTTTCTTTTTTTGTAGTCCTTACAGAAACAAACAGATTTAAACTTGTAGTGCCTGACATGTGAAATTTTGTCGGAACAAGAATTCCAAATTTGGGACCTGTATGGTTATGGGCTGTATGTACCAGAAAGCCTGGTATTTATCTGGGATAAAATGAAATCGGAGTTCTGTATTTTGTTCTTACTGAACATGAGAAATTTCCTTTCAGATACCTGTCTGCACAGCACAGCTTAGTATTAAACATACATTTCCGGGTGGAAACCAACCACCAAATGGTATTCTTTGCCATTGTTCTTGTTCTCCTAGACAATGGTTTGAACAGGCTAGTCTTTGTATTCACAGATGCTTGGCTCGCAGTTGTTCATTTAGCGTTTTGGCACAAGAGAGAACAACTTCTTGGCAGTGCTGTGCCTTCCTTATGCCAAATATTTTGTTTAAAAATAATGGCATATTCAAACAGCACAGATTTTGCACTAATAACTAACAGAATGGGAAATTGCTAAGACAGGCTTTCCATAAATTAATAAGTTATTAAACTAATATAGCAAATTATTAGTATGTATTATACTAATATCACAAATCATTCTAGCTCTTTGTATGAACATGTAATTTGGTATTCGTTTTGGACACAATTCCATTCAATGTTTCATTCAGAATTTGGATAACAGCATTTCTTGATTATATCAACCTTGGACGGACAACAAGTCCTCTGGAAAAAAAAAGAACTGGCAACAAAATTATCCAGAAATCTGGAAAAATATCTAAAATTAAGACCACAACATAAAAACTATTTGAGCAGTTGATTTTGTGTTGGCAAAGGAGTTTAGGAATTGCAGAGGGAATTAGGTGCCAAAAGCCAGCTAGGAAAAGTGGAATACAGTTTGCTGTAATTTCCAGTTAGCATGTTAGTAAAATAGCATCATATTACTTCCATTCAGTTATTCTCTGTTTACCATTGAGTAAGGTTGAAACTCTGATGCTTCCAGAGCACTGCTGCACAATCTTATGTGTGCAAGCTGCCAGGAATTTATACTGCAGCTTCATCCTTGTTGGAGAAATTCTCAGACTTCAATCTGTAACTAACAGTGGTTCTTACAAGGATTGCATTTCCTGCTAGCAATAGTAGAGTATTAGGAATCACCATCAGAGTTACGGCTATCCTCAAACAAAGCAGTCAAGGATATATACTAAAATACATTAATGAGGACGAGGAGTAATTGCCAGTGAACAGGCTAGCTGCACAACTAGCATTTGATGAATACATCACCAAATTGTAAGGGTGAGCCTTCTTTTTAAGCTCAGATATGTTACCTGCAAGTTATGGTAGTGATACCTGAAGGAAGAAGCCTGTTCACAACACCTTCAGTTCAGCTCAGTCCCTCTCAACAGCATTTCCAGAAGGTGCCCTTTTAGCTCACCTTGACCAGTGTTGCAATACCTTCAAGAAGCAGTGTGCTGTAAGCAGATCTATTTTGTGATTGTGGCCAGAGCTTAAGACATGACAGAACCATTCTATGAGATAACTACTATCATTCCTTACACTTTTCCTTCTTTGTCTCTCAAACTTCCCATGAGAGGGACACAAGAAAATCCTCTGCACACTGCGGGGGGCACATTCTGTGGCAGCTCTTCTATCAAGGGTAGTTTTGTTCTTTGTGGTTATTGGAATGAAGTGAAAAAGCCATGCAGAGGAGACTTTATCTGGACCTGCTTCTCCAACACTGTGGATCACACCATTTCTTCCCTGGTTTGAATAGGCACACATCAAGAAGAATGCCAGCAAAAGTGTTGTTCCAGTCTTCCAGTATTTCAACAAATACTGTTTTCACACTACGAAATGTGGCTTTGAGATTTAAGTGCCTTGTTTTCAGGGAATGGCAAAGAGAAGAGTGATTGAACGAGTGCATCCTGAGCATGGCGACTTCCAGTCCTCACCAGTGCCACAGCTCTGGCCTCCACCCTTTCTTAGCACATAACCTGCCATCCCATGTTATTAAATACTGAGCTTTGTTACACACTGCTCTAGACAGTGGCTAGGCTTGTTGTGTATTTAAAATTTTAATGGGATTTGTCCTGGCTAATCTTACATATTTGGAACTGCACAGCATGAAACAGTCATTGCTCTTTACACAGGGAAAGTGTCCTCAGACCCATTTATTTACCTATTCATTTACAATCCTGGCTCTGTCCAGGTTTCTCAGGTGTTTCTACCCTATCACTTCATTTACCAAGGTGGGAATCAGCACAAATCACCATCTCTTCAATGCCTCTGATTTTTAAACTTCTAAGCTAGAAGCCAACTGTGCATGCCTATTTTTAATTACCACACAAACCCCCACACCCCACTTTTTTGCAGTTTAGAAGTTAAAAATACTCATATTCCAAGCCCAAGGAATTTTCCCCTAGCTTCTCTAGTGGAAAAGTAGATTGTCAAAGCAGATTGTTTATCAAGGTGGATCATCTCCCAGGACCGCTGAGTTTAATGGATTGCGCAACACGGACATAATCATTACCTCCTCTAGACTTGAGGGCAAGCTGAGCAAAGGTTTTGCTTGTGGCTTTGAGAACAGCGCAGTAAGTTTTGTGGATAACTGCAAAGGAATCCCTCAGTGGGCAAAGTTTAATTGAATTATCAGAAGATTTTATAGGAACATGTTCCAGTGTACCTAAGAATCTAGGCCATTATAATGTTGCATGAGGGAAAACATACAAAATTTGCATTATAAACTCTTAGTTCAGCTTGGAACCACTAGAGGGGAAAGCGATCGCAGTAATAAAACGTCTTGTATTTCCTCGGCTAGCTTAATCAGTGTAAATACAATGAATTCATGTGAGCCATGACAAGCTGGTTCAAACAAGGGTCTAGCTTGATGGAGCTTCAAGCCACAATGTGCACAAATAGCTCAGTAATTGTTATACCAATTGCAAGACAAAACACAAAATCATTTACGCCTTTTGATATGCAGCAAAGCTGAAATACACCACAAAGCCTAAAAGTGTATGCTGAAGTGACCACTGTACAGCTCCAATGTGGTCTAAATACCTCTGTCGAAGTGCAACCCAAACCATTCCTAACACAGTGAATGGCTTTTATCGCTTTTTTTCACCTACAGGCAGCATTTTGTCTTGATCTGATGCATTTTCACCTAGTGTGGGATAAAACTGGACTGAGTTCCTGGGAGCTGAAACTCTCCATGATAAACAAGGCAGTCAAACCTATTTTAGGCAAATTTTCACATTTGTCTTTCGGCAAACTGACTTAATGCTCAGCTGGGCAATAGTTCAGCTGCTGATGTATGTATCATTCCTCTCCTCAACTCTTCCCTTAGAAAAACAAGACTGTCATTTAGCAGTGTTGAGTGTATAGCAACTAGAACAGCTCATCAACAGATGCAGACAATGCTCTGTCATTGGGAATCTCTGAGTCAGGAGGGGATGTTTGCTTAAATGATTTGCCCTAAATCAAATGTAAATTGGTAAGTTACCTGAATAACAGTACAGGATAAAAAGCGTATGAGACTGTAGTCTGTGTTATAGAGGAAGTCTGGTTCAGCAAAAAATGATCACAATGATCTTTGATGGTTTTACAACTTGGAGTCTTGAAACATACTAGAAGTTGTTTGGCATATCATTGAAAGAGCAAGGAACTCAGATGCAGGTTTAGTTCTGCTCAGCTGAGTTGTGCTGAACTGCTTTGAAAATGCACCAGCATAAGAGGCTGGAGTTTCCTGGAGTCTTGAATTCAATCCAAAACCCGTAAGAAAAGAAAGCACTCCCCACCTGTTTGCAGGAATGATTCAGAGAGAACAAATGAGCATACAAAGGAGGTCCAAAACTGCAGGATCCACACCATAAAAGCAAACTTACTTTTCCTGTTTCTCTTCTTGTTGGACAGAAACAGAAAATGGAGATGGACAGCCTTCTGGGTTGTGCTTGCTTCAGAATGCTTAAGAACTCACTCTCAGCCATGAAACATAAGTAAATTTTTTCTGTTTCTTTCGAACGATTGTGTGAGAATAATCTATTTATTCCTTCTTGCAAAGACAGAAGAAATGTCTCCTCATTTCATGGTAACATTTTCTCTATCAAAAACATTATTGCATTGATAAGGCTAATAACAGAGGGCAACCCTTTGTGTCAATATTAATCTGAGATAAACGTCAACAAGAAACACTACTTCACTTTCCATTTCCAAAAAAGTCAGCCTTTTACAGAAATATGTTTTGCAGCCTTGTCCATGATTACATACATAATTCTACAATGGACAAGCTTTCTTCAGATCCCTTCAGCATCCACAGCATAGTAAGATTGCTGGTTCAGATCAGCACTTGATGCATTCATTATTGCATCTCTTATTTGCCCTAATGCAGCATTTTCTATCTGTAGTGTCCAAAACACTTTCCAGAAACAGTAACAATACTCTTATTTTATTAAGAGGGGAATGGATAACAATGTTGAGCTGAGTTTGAGTCAACAGTCAAAAACTTACTCTCCACAAAATTACTTGAATTTATTCAACAAAAGAGCTTCGTGCTTTCACCAATAGGCATGATCTACTGTTATTTCAGTCATGAAATTGAAATACACACAAATAATATGTTGCAGCCAATAAGTTAAATACATTCTAGTGCAAATTACTCGTTTTATCACATTTCATATTCTCAAAAGAAGGAAAAAAAGTACTGAAGACACATGAAGAACTGACAGAGGGGTGTTTCCCTAAAGCTAGTTTTGGGGAACTATAAACAAAAGATAAATGTGCTCTGTTGTGTTGTACAGAAGGAATCATAGTTCTTCTACTCTGTACCTGTACAATGGCTCCAGCCCACAAGCGTGTATCAGAACTAACCACACACAGAATGAGTCTTAAGATAACATAACGTAGGACAAAAAGTATCAGGAAGATAAAATTTGACCAAAAAAAGTCACATATTCCACCTTACCACAATGGCCACTCTATCAAGAGACAGATGAGACACAAAAGAAGATCAAGTGTTTGAAAACTTTGGGAAGCAAATGCAAAGGTAAATCTATTCTCTAGAAAATACGTACTTGAATGCTATTCTTATTATGAAAACTAGATGAATTTGACACTGTCCATGGAAACTAGAAATGTCATCATCTTGATTTCTGGGGTGACTACAAACAGTTTATAATTTAGTCTTACTTTCCTAAACAACAGCTCACCAAAATCTGCTTCAGATTTGAAGTCTGTGTGGGATTCTCTTTATGTTCACTTTATTACTAATAACTACTAATAAATTACTAATAATTACTAATAATGCAGACCCTGCCTTCATTCAGCTAGAAATATTGTTAGCACCTGAAGGAGTTAGAAGATGTACTCTGTCAAAATTAGACAACGTCTGCAGCCATCACTACCAGCTTACAACATCATGTTCCTGCTGAAGACCATTTGACAGCTGGATTGCCATTGATAAAGTTTGCCTGATTATGACAAGAGAAATGAGCAGAATCCTCTTCTACCCATCTGTAACTCTGGCGGTCCTTTCAGGTCAAGGGAAGACATTTCAGTCAGTACAGTTCTTACGTACAAAACACAAACGTGCAACACCAGTTTTCAGTCACTTGCAGGAACAGATCAGAACAGATAAGGATTTTCGTGGTTTTCAGATCAATAAAGCCAAAACCTGACTATAAAAGAGGTCAACAGACAATTCATCCACGGATGTATTGAATGTTCAATACAGTACAAGTCTAGCTGCTCAAGTTTGACAGCATTCTTGTTTTATATCATGCTTTAGCATTCCAAAATGATAAGGAGGTTGACAGCTCAGCTTAGCAAACCATGCAGACCGATTAGTCACCACCATGATGCATATTTAGCGAATATATCTAAAAACCACATTCCATGATAACTTACAACACAGAGCCCAGAGAAATGAGAATTTCTCATGAGAAGTTCTCCTCTATGCGCTCAGACTCAATGAGGAAGGATTACTTACGTGAGCAGTGCGTGCAGGCTATCTGAAGACACAACGTGCTATCTTTGTGTGTACGCAGGATTGCACAATCTCTACGTATACGACTGGATCCTGCTGTTCGCTGGATTCCTATTTCACTGGGTGCACGCTAAGCACCTGCTGTAGGGAAGGTGAACCTGGATTTGAGGTTGAGTGAGAGCATGTTGTGAGCGTGACGGTTGTCCACAGTCTTCTCTCTCATTGCCTGGAGAACATGGCTGCTGCAGAGTGAACATGACACACAGATGTCACCATGTTGAAATGGATTCAATTTCTCCCTCAATTTGAATAGTTCTTTTTCAATGCTGAGCATATCTGTTTAAACTGCAATTTTCACAGTCAGTGATTTGTTTTCGTCTGTGCTGGACACTTCAGCATCTCAGCGCAGAACTGTGGGACCCTCACAGTTCTACCTGTGGTCTACACTCTAAACATGCCCGTTACTCAGTACTTTGAAAAATCAAACCTAGGAGTGTTAGACTGTACAGCCAGAATTACTGGATACCCATACCTTTTCTATGCCTCATCTAGCCATATGTAAAACAAAGATAATAAACCTGAAGTATTTCCAAACATATTTTCAAAAGTAATACATTACTATTGATGAACTTCTCCGGTACTCCAGTGATGGTCACCACAGAAGAATAACTGAGGAAATTGATGAGTTTATATGCAGAGTAAGGTTTGAATAACACACAGTAACAATGTGTTAGGACACATAGTTAAAAATAATTGAACAAACGACCAGAGAGATACTAATTATCTAAGCTGTCAAAAAAAAAAGCAAGCACCCTCTAGGAAACATAATATTTCACTCATGTAATTTAAAACCGTCTTATGAAATTATACTGATGGTTTTAACACCAATACCTCCCAATGTTTTGACCTTGCAAAATTAATATTTCCTAAAAATAAATAGAAACTTTGCATAAAATTTACTAAACTAAAAATAAGACAATGGATTAAGACAATGTTAATATAAAGCATCATACCAATAACCACAACTGAACATCAGGACTATCTTCAAAGTGCTTAGGGTCCTGAACCCTGCTAGTGCAATAATAAGTGATCTGATGCTTACAAACCTTATCCAAATTTCCAAGTGAAATTAATCTGTGGCCAATTTGTACCTCTCTGTATTTTGTCCAACGTCTTCCATTAGTATAGGTCTTTCTGCTGTACTATTATCTAAGTTTGCAAGCTGAAATGCTAAATATAGAAAAGGAACTTTTAAAAGTGGCTTTACAATAGCGATTCAACACCCCCCTACCTCCCCACTACCCCCTCACACCCTCCATTAAAATTAATGGCAGTATTTGAATTGAAATACCAAAGAGGCCTCTGCTAACTTTTATACCACATCTATAAATTCAGTTAATTTATCAGAATCTTGATTCATACATGGACTAAAGGACTTTGCTTCCTTTTCCATGTCTGTCTTTGTTTACATGCATTTTATTATATTTCCCATGCTCATTTTGGATACGAAAAGTCTGCAACAGATTTAAACTAAGTGTATATTTGAAAGAGTCCAGCGGAGGAAGAACCATAACTTGCTAGTGGTAATAGTGTAAACTTCTTAGACAGTTTGTTGTTTATATTATTACAAGCATATCCGAGTGCCATTCAGAAGAACGATGTATCCTAACACACAGACCTTTTTGAGGTCGTGCATCACTAATAGGTCCCTCTGAGGGTTTAGATACACAGCTCATAACCCTGTTTCACACACTTTTTTACTAGCTGTACTGTTTATTTCTCTGAGCCTGCAAATACTCACCAACTGCTTCTAAAGACTGACTTTTTTTGTTGTTGTTTTGGGGCACTGTGGCACTTCATAACAGAGTCCAGCTTTCAGCTGGCTTTTAGGCAGTGCTCTTGTGACCGTATGGCACAGTATAGCCCCAGGTAGCGATGTCAGCACCACGTTGCAGTGCCAGTGCCTCAGAGAAAGGCAAATTCTCTGCGCTGCAACTTCATATCAATGCAGTGACACTATTTCCTATTATGAATTTACCTTGGCTGTCGCTAGCAGAGGGATCACTGCAACACGCACCAGTGCACAATGTAAATATGTCCTCAAGTATGTGTGTGCACATCAGTCTTTTTACTCTATAAAACCAATTGCAAATATTAGTATGCACAGTTGTGGTGTCTGTGTTTACAAGCTATAAAGAGGCTTAAAGTGTTTATCCCCTTTATACACAGAGATATCCTAGATGTGTTCAGACAGCATGGAAAACTTACTCTGCCACGATGATCATACCCCTCATGGTACAGGATGCACATCATTTTTTCTGCATTTTTTCTGTTCTCTTACTCAGAACATTGCATGGATCTTTCTGGTAAAACTGTTTTTAAGATTTTCTGCTTGGTTTGTTTATTTGTCTGTTGCAGGACTGAATGAGGGAAATGCTGAAAATGGCAGGGACAGTCTCATCAAGCTTCTTGAGTGCCACAAAGCTCACTTGTGATGCCAGTTAAAAAGATTTATATCAAATTATAATTGTGGTTTTTAACTGCGCATTCTTCATTATCTGGACAATCGGTTTGAAACACCAAGACGGAATGTGCAGAAGTGCCAAGCATTCAGTTACTGCTGAGACCAATGGGAGCCATACTCTGAATAGATATCATTGTACACAAGGCCAAATACTCTGAAAAAAACCCAGATCCCAAGCTGTCTTCAACTGGGTATGTCAAGAAGAAGATAAAGGATGCTGGAGGAAGAAGAGGAAGAGAAGAATGTAGGCTGATTGTAGGTAGATCTGAAACAAAGTAATGACACAGATGGAAGAAGCAGCCAGTCATGAGCAAGGTTATTCTGTCTGCAAAAATCCTGGGAATGACAACCTGAAATTTGGCACTGGAGTTGCAGAAAGTGCATGAAGGAAGGCATGGGCTAAAACAATGCTGTTCAACCTCTGAATGCTTTATTACAGGGAAAACACCTCATACCAGCGCAGGGTTACTCTGGGAACTTGTGGTAATCTCACATTACTGTGCTAATACTATTGTCCACTTGACCCAGTCCACACCACTCATGACATTTCAGATCTTTCCCAGGAAAAGGAACCTGGTTAATATAAGAGCATGGGTATATTTGACATGTAATATTCACAAAATGAGGTCTCTCTACTAACTTTGTGGGGGTGGAATGTCTTAATACAGGACTCTAAGGTGTTCTGTGACTGAATTTCTTCCCAAATGAAAACTGTTAAATAAAATTAGAGATATTATTCTCAATAGACTTTACTTCCTTGCCATATTGGTGTAAACTAGCCTCTTACGTTGCAGCTAGACAGTTTCCAGTATCAGATTTAGCTTGTTATGCTTTGCTTGGGTTCTTCTAAATGACACCACAACCTGTGAAATGAACAGATAACAGAAATAAAACCAGGAATAGATCCTAATCATATCACACATTATCTGTTTGACAGTAAAGCACAGAGGCTGCAGTGGAGATCAAAGCATTGTGTACTTGGTCCTCTACAACGTACACACTAAAAGACATCAGGAGAACTACTTGTCTTAATGAAAAAAGGTTCCACGTCTCAGGTATTAATGTGGTTTTTTTTCAGTCAATTAGTTTTGTTTGAGCATTGGAAAGTAAAGGAATGGATCAGTGGCATCATGTTTGACTAAGATCTAGTAAAGGACATAAAAGGACTTGTATCCCTATTTTAACCTTTAACTGTAGCTTTACACAGACTGTATTGTATCACATTGCAAAATACCTGCTGCAACTGTTTGAAAGGTAGCTCATTGTCACACAATTAAGATAACACCTACAATATCAATGAACAACTTTTGAGTAGAAACTGATCAGTTGCCTCACTTTTCCATAGAAACTTTCCGATATAAAACATAGGTTTGATCTTGCTCAGATCAAATATTAGGGAGAATCACAACTTCAGCTGAATGCAAAGCCTAAAGTCCCAGCACCAGTTCTGGAGCTTAAACTTGGCCCCAGAGGTGGGCAAATGACCAGCCAGAGAAAAGCCCAGCAGACAGATTTAGTGCTGTCGCAGAGGAATTGTCACAGTTTCAATCAATTACAAATGTTTTTGTCCTTCCCTCGAAATGAAGCGACTCCAACATGGCACTAGGTGGACTAAAAACCTTCTGCATGTCTCCAAGGGTCCATCATTCCATCTCTTAGAAACATAAATGGAGACACTGATTTCAGTCATTACTGTGCCTGACAGCTAACCACATTTGCTATGACATCTCATTTGCATTCTACAGAGGGGATGTATGGAAATAAGACGTGACAGTCCCATTTTTTGCTATGAAGACCCAGATTCAGAAATTATTAGTAAGATGTGTGAATAACATCACCACCATGGAGTATTTGATCACACAGGATTAAAAAGAATGGATCTGAAAATGCTAACAACTCTTCTACTGAAACATTTCATTCAATTTGATATTGCAGATGCCCAGAGTTGGAATACGATTCAATGAAAAAGAAGCTACAGGAAGAAGTGTCAGGTTTTCAGATCAAATGCAATGTCAGAATCTTTTTCTCTTTCCTGTTAAAAAATTTAAAAAATATATACATCAATGAATTTTTCTAATATTTACATCTGCTTATGCAGTCAACCATACACTGATTTGAGCATAAACAGTTACAAAAATCTGGACATGTTACGCCAAAGTGATCTTAAAAAACTACTCTTCCATGTCACCTGTGTAGGTCTATTTTGAATGAAGGTGAAATACAATTTGAAAATGAATTATTTATTTGAATAATTAATAGTAGTACTAAATTAATTTATCACAAATATTCGGAAATTATTTTTGCAAGTCTCATACTTTGACACATTTTATAATAATTTCTAAAAAGAATCAGCACAGAAAAATGGAATTCAACATGGCAAGAGGGTTAAACAACGAAATAACAGTTTAGGAGTGGTGGGATAATGTGATCCATGATATATAAGAGATTTGAGACTTTCAGCCAAAAATGCAGATATAAGGAATTGCTTTTGATGGTGCTTTAAAGCTCAATCAAAGGGATGAAATGTCACTGTAAGCCAGTTTCAGCCTAATTTGTGATGGCCATACAAAGGGAATCGTCAGTAGTGACCAAACTGGGATCGCCGAGAGGTCACAGTACTTCCCTGAACACACAGGAAATGTTAACCTGTGTATATGAAACACACATAGCATAGCAACAGTTGATATGAAATGATTTTTCAGTGGCTAGCAATGCAATGATTCATAAAGCGTATTTTTATTCTCTCCAACCAAATAATTTAATAGGCTTATGTGTGTCACCCAGCTGAGTTTACCGTAGTATTTTTTAATTACGTCAATTACACACCAGTTATATCCATTACAATTTCTCTTTTTAGATCTTCATCCTGGAACTTTGACAATAACTGTTAGAGGCAATAACATTTCCCTTAAATTTTCACTGCATGTATTTCTGTATATACAAGTATCTTGTAGTCATCTTCCTCGTTTAAATAATACTAAGGTAAATTCTACAGACTTACATATCAAAGAAGCTGTCAGAGGTATAACTCATGACTGAAACTGTCCAATTCTTTTTCCTCAACACTTCCAATTTTGTTTAGTTATGTCACTTTTATTAATATTAATTTTATGAATACTAATAACCAGTTGTACTTTTAAAACGTTCAGGAACAACAGCATCTTTTCCTGCTTCTGTTTACTGCTTAGGGAAAAAGGATGCCTTTTATTTCTCTCTTAATGTTGAAGTTACTTCCTCAAATATAACTGCTCCAACAAAGGAATACATATTATTTTTCATAAAAAATCATGGAAAATTGTGTTTGAAGGAATCTCAAATGGCCATTAAGTCTATTCCACTGCCCCAGGGCACTATCAACAGCGCTTACACCATTCTCAGGTAGGTGTTTTTCTAACCTGTTCTTAAAAACCACTAGTGATGGGAATTCAACAGTCTTCTTGGGCAACCTATACGAGTACTTTGCCATCCTCGCAAAAAGAAATTTTCTCCCCAACGTCTAACCTAAAGTTTATTCCCAGTTTTAAACCTAATTCTGTCTTGTCCTCTTACCAGAGAACATGGAGACCATCCCAGGACCTTCTTCTTTGCAGGAACTGTTTGATCTCATGTGGGATTATGGGATGCATCCTCCTTCTGAAAGACTGTGCTTCTCTACACTGCAGGGTAGAACACTATAAAAGGTTAATTCACCAGAGTAATGTAGCTGTAAATAAATGTATTAACATATTCACAAAACATTGTTCCCTCTCTCATTGTTCCTAGATAATGAACATTTGAAAGGACATTTTTGCAAATCTGTCTTTTTGCGTCTCTAGGAACAGCAATCACTATTTATATTTTTTTATTATAGGTAGAATCAATCTGATTTGTTATTGTGAAATCATGTTTACTCAGAAGAGAAACATCTGAAGTATCACTAAAACTGCCCATGGGAGAAGAACCCCATCAAGGAAAGGTCCATATTACTGACCCTCCAATGCTGAAGGGTTTTCACTGCACAATCCGATGTTGTACCTGGCCTGTGGATAAATGCTGACCTTAGATAGCATTTGAATTCTCCATTTTCACAGGCAAAGCAGTGACACAGGCAGGTGGAAAATCATTTAAAAAATCTATGTCAGATGGAATTTTGTTGGGTTTTTTGAGAAGTTAAATTGCCAACATTTTCCATAAGGAGAAAAAGAAGAAAAAGTGAAGCAGTTCATTCCAAGCTCCTGCTCAAAATTCACCGAGAAGTCCCTTAAATTGCATTTGTCCCATAATATATAACAATTTTGGAAGACTAAACTTGAGTAAAAATTCTTCCTCCTCACTTCTTGACATTTCATCAAGAAGACCTGTAGAAAGAAGACTCCTCCTAGAGTGCAAATACCTGAGGGAAAGTCAGAGCATCCTCTATTTACCTGTGCACCTGCAAAGGAAAACTGAAATGTCTGAAGCCCCACCTTTTCAGAACCTTGTGAAACAATCTGGGAACTGAGCCAAAACCTACTCTCTCACTATATAAGACTCGGGAGCAGACAGGTATTTCCTCAGAGGCAGGTTGTTCGGTAGTTTCTACCGGACTCCCAGAAGATGGGCACGGGTGGTGGGACGCGAATACCACTATGGATATCAGTACTAGCACTTGCCTTCATACAGATCAAAGGTAGGAAGATTGACTTGTTTGGCATTTTTACTGTTTCAAAGAATTTATAACTTGCTTTGTAGTTTGAAGCATTGTTTTCTTGGCTTTGTGAAGCTAATGAACCTGTTACCTTTATGCAAGATTTTCCTTTCCATTAAAAATACTTTTCTTCCTAAAAAGAGGAAATTAACTGTCTTGAAAATTTATATTGTCGTCCGTCCTCTCATTCTATTTTCCCCAGTCAAAATCTGGAATAGCCCCACTGAATTCAGTGGAACTCAGTCGGAACTCACATTTCTACCAAAATGCCTCAAGACTTTTATTTAGTTTTTGATGTCCACTTCAAGGCAGTACAACATTCCTAAATGCACAAACAAAAAGGTGCTTTAGGAAGGAAAAAATCAGTGCAGTCTATCTGCATGCATTATTAAAGATTTTGTTGGTTTCATCAGCTGATGATACAATACTTAAAAAAATGAGGGATTTTTTGCTTGAGAAACATTGGGCTTTTAAAAGTTCATCCATTCTTGCACATGAACTTGCATAAAAGCTTAGAGCCCAGAGTTGGTTTTTGATGGGGTGAAAACAAATGGAGTTGCCTTAAACAATCCAAGAAGGCACTTAATACTCCCAGATGAGTGGAAATCTTTTTTGCGTACACTTTACCTGTTAATTTCCCTTAAAATTTAAGGTAAAAACAATGCTAGCTTTTAGTGCATTTTGATCTCAGACGCAGATCCTATTGTATTATTTTACTTTTTCCTACTCCCAGGCAATTCCACACTAACATGTTAAAAAGCAGTAGTGTCAAAGAATAGCTCATCAAAAGACCAGCTGTAGCATTGCCACACCATGCAATGGAAACAGGAATCTGCCATGCATATGGCATGAGACTGTGTTGGAGCCATATAGTGGCATGGAGAGAGAAGCAAAAATTTCTCTGAGGCTAGGCAGTGGAGAAGAGGAACCCAGAAGCACTGGTTCATAGGTTAAAAACAGACAGAATGTGTCCTTCCAACACTAGCTGGTGCCAAAAGGAAGGTATTTGGGGAGCTCCTAGCAGCTCTGATTTCGGCATTAGCCCCTCTAGTGGTGCGAACCAGGCTGCCCTTGTGGGGTGCAGCAGAGAGTCAGCCTGCATTTCAGTTTTCTCCAGCCATCACAGCCTCCCCTGAAAGCTGTCCTCTGATGAGCTCTTGCTAAGCAGCGCATTAAAAAACCCCCCTGACCCCTGCAAACCTTGTGTGTGTTCCTATTCTGATGCTGCAGTAGAATGGAATGAAAAAATGGTATTTTCAATGGAAACAAAATCTTTGCTTTGGGGCACAATCAACAGTCACAAATGTATCTATTGGAAAGACCTATTTCTTTCTGTGTGCCTTGTGCATTTCTTTTCCTTCCACTGCTTATTACAAAAAGTGCTTGAACCTGTAAAATACAGAGTAACTTTGGCTTTCACTAAGAGAGGACAGAAATCAATCTTCTAACTCTAAAATTAATTCTTCCTGTACAAAGAGACCTATTTTTAAAGCCCTCTGGCTAGACAAAGGGTTCTACTGATGCTTAAAGCGCACAGTGACCATAAAAACTACGAAACTGAAGTCCTTTATCTAAAAAGCTTGTATGGGCACCCAGGAGTACTGTGACAATAACAGAATAAGGATCTGCTCAAATTGTCACAAGCATGTTTTTGATGGCTTCCTTGAAGTAATTTATGAGCATACGACAAAAACCCCAAAACACTGGAGGAGTGGTTTATGGCCATCATGGCTGCATAGCAGAGGTCCTGATGCTAATCTGACCTCCTGTACATGAACATAGCTTTGCTGATTTTTGATATACTGACTGCTGCATGTTTAAAGAGACATAATTGAGAAATGATGAGGGTACTCAAGAAAATGAGACGTTAACATTTTCCTCCTCCAATCTTCTTGATGCAGTTCAAGCCCAGGATGATGAACAACAAACAAATGTTTCTCCATCCATCCTGCAGCGACAAAAAAGTAAGTACTTTTATGCTGATTTCTTGCTAAGATTTTGTCCCAAATTAAACTGATAATTAGATTACTAAAATCCTCTTATTCCTAGCGAGAACATACTTTCCCTTCTCCCACCTACCCTCCCACCTCAAGAAAAAAAAAAAAAAGAAAAAGAAAAAAAGGGGGGGAAGGGATAAATCCTCAGTGTAATATATCCAATTCCCAGCCAATCTCTGACTGGTCTAGACTGGAGAACTTCCTCTGACACCTGGCCCAGTGGATCTGGTCTATTGACATGATAGAGTTATCTAATCTTTAACTTCATGAAAGGTATACACCTCCTATCTAAAAGTGTATTTTCAGAAGAGGTGTGTGTATACATACCTATCACCAAGATAGTTGATAGTAGGTAATAAAAGGCACATTTTTTTATGGTGTGTCAAGATGACTGCATCACTCACAAGAGAATAAGAAAACTGTAACTACCTTAAACATCAGAATAATCAAGCACTACAAGATCATGAGTGACACATAACTGTACAGAGCAAACACCATAACTGTACAGAGCAAAATAAGGGCGGGAGGGTGCAATGCTGACAGGTATATTAGTGATGACAGGCTGAAATAATTAATCATTAGGACTGCCCTGCAACCTGCAATTTGTGAGGCAATTAAAACAGTGATAAGCCCAAACTGGAAGTGTACCATGAATTATTTAATAACAGTGAGTGCATTTATTTGTTGGAACAGATTGTTAAGAAGGCAATATGTGTGCTTTCCCTTAAAATCCTTACATCAAGCCTAAATGAGACTGTCTTTCTAAAACACATATTGGCCTTAGTAATATTTTTTGGTCTAAATGCACAGGTCAGTGGCTGATATTGCACAATATACAGTTTGGAAGTCATCAAATTCTACAGTTCTGATACTTTCAAGGAGAAATTGCATTAATTCCTCAGACTCATGTTATGAAAATCCCATTGCAGGTTCTCTAAGTATTCTATCCCTTTCATTGCTGGATCCAAAGAGAAAACTCTGGATTTGGACATGGAAAAATTCTATTCTATCAACAGAGGCCTTTGCAATAAAAGCGCATGATTAAAGTTTCACAAAATTTAAACGGCTTTTAAAAAAAATGTGCTTAGAGTTGGTTGTGCAAAAGTCCATGTCTCAGCACAAAGAAAGAGATGAGCTTCAGAAAAAAAAAAAAAAAACAGCTCCTGTTTCTCATCCTCAGCTTCTAATATTCTTCAGGAACTTTCTGCTTTTAAGGGTACTGAAAGGCAAAGGTTCACACATAGATGTCACCACTGTTTTTTCTGCATTGCTGTTCCAACATAGTGCTTAAACGATCGCACTGCTGCTTTTGAGTTCTTGAAAAATCATGGAAGAAAGTACTACAGCCAAAGAGCATGTTCTTCCAGATTTATCTGCTAGTGAAATATAGAGAAAGAACACAAAACATTGTGTAAAAGCCACCAATAAAACCTTGTGGAAACTTCCCTCTAGAGTGTAATAGTAGGAAATGTTAATCACTGAAGAGAGCAGGCAATCTTTATCCGTTTTTTTAGGACTTCTACTAAGATTAAATGTTATTGTTTTTTCCGCCCTAGATTTTCCACCAGCTTTGAAATCCCAAGAAGTGACAATCATTCCACCTTTTCAAAACACACTGAACATAAAGGGTAAGTTAAACAAATGTCATGGCTCAGATATCTGTGTTCTTATTGATCACACAGGCAGAGTATGGACTGACTGGAGAGATTAATAAATTGTGTAAGGCCCTTTGGTATCATAAAATAAAAAAAAAAACAAGAAAAGTAGTCAGTTCATCAGCAAACAAGGATAACCTAAATGTGACCCCAGTACTCAGCCTGCATTTTGTTAGTATGGAGCAGCTGTAAAAAAAAAATAAAATTATATTTTCACATGTATATGAGTGTAAATCTGGAAGAGACTGTGAGAATAATCAGGGTGATAGGAGAGCCTGTTCAAAAGGAAATGAAGACTGAAAAGAGATTAAGTGACTTCTGTAATGGGTGGGGGGAAGAGCAGGGAGGTGGAACCCCTTCAAGGTGAAGCGTAATACTGGCATAATAACCAGGCATATGTGAGACAGAAATAGGTTTTGGCTGCCAAA
Source organism: Pterocles orientalis (assembly GCA_011057875.1). Lineage (NCBI taxonomy): Eukaryota > Metazoa > Chordata > Aves > Pterocliformes > Pteroclidae > Pterocles > Pterocles orientalis. The sequence goes on from WKFP01015473.1 coordinate 275,572, forward strand.
AGTCTTCCAGCCACTTAAAGGGCTGAGTGGCCTTCCCTAGTAGGAGTATCAGCTGTTTTAAAACTAACTTTAAACTGTTTTTATGGTGAAAATTTAGAACTTCATACATCTAGGAAAGGATATACGGAATATGGCTGTCAGCAGAATCAGAGCATTGGACATAGTGACCCAGGAGGTCTCTTCTGATCCTAGGCATTGTATCCCTATGCAAAACAGATTGAACACAAAAGCTAGCTGAACTACATAAATAATAGATCGAGACACAAACAGCTTGACAAGAAGGAAAACAGAAGATGGGCTTTTTGGACAGAGGCTAGTGAAAGAAATAAAAGGGGAAAAGCAACCAAAGTATCTACAGCAAATTACAGAAAATTCTTACTGCTTATTTTGAATCCACAGCTGGCAACCCCTCTCACAATGGCCGCGTGTGCAGCACGTGGGGCAACTTCCACTTCAAGACCTTTGATGGGGACATCTTCTACTTCCCTGGGGTCTGCAATTACATCTTTGCATCCAACTGCAAATCTCCCTATGAGGACTTCAACATCCAGATCCAGCGTACAATCGTGGATAATTCAACTGTGATCACTCATGTCTTCATGAAGCTGGAAGGAGCAGTGGTGGAACTGACCCGCGGCTCTGTCCTGCTCGACGGCAAACTGTATGTCAAACAAACTTGAAACTGCCATCACTGCTCTTCTGCCTAGTGGGCTCTGTGAGCAAGCATCCCTTTCCCTCATTTGATTTCACGTTGCTCCCAAGCCACTGGAGGGTTCAGGTCCTTCCTGGCATGTCAACAAAAATAAGAGGGCCTGACAGTGAGCTAAGTACCACTTCTGCAGATTATCCCTGTGTGTTGTGAGCTATATCACATATGCTGCCCCACTGCTGCAGTTGTGTATGTATATATACAATTGAGCCTATCAGGTGGATAATCAAAGTGTTAATTTTTTACACCCATTAAGTTTCTACTCTTAATTTTACTTAATTTAATTTTAATCTACTACTTATTTATTTTATTATTTATTTGAATTTACTGCTTATTTAAATTTACTACTTTCAATTTTACTTTAATTTCTACTTCCAATTTACCATTAATTTTACCAGAACAGGATCCTTGAGAGGAATTTTTGACAGCTTTTGTCCTTGCACTGAACAGAATATGGTTAAGCAGTGACTGCAGCTTGTACCTGCACTCCTTTAAAATGAGCTAGTCTGGAAACTTGCTATCGATGTAGCAATGGTAGCACTGACTTTGGCACTTTTCAGGGTGTGAAACCTGTCCAAAAGGCTGGGTAAATATTTGGGAAGCTGTCCCACAGTGAGTTGTGTATTACAGCAGCTATGTACAGGAGCTAGTCTAAAGGTTATCTTGGGTACACCTTTCTGAGTGGCACTTATGTCACAGAAAGCCTAAAGAGTCTATCCCTTTACTATTAACGGCTTTAAGGAGTAAACAGCAATATCCTGAAGCATACTGCCTGCAAAATAGAACCTCCCAGCTCTTTTTTGAACAATACAACAAAAGACACATGCCAACATTTTACCTAGAGAACAGCACTAACACAGGGAGCCAAAGGGAACAGCAGGGAGGCCAGGCTGATGCACTGCGAACACAATGGGCTCACGATGAGAAGCAATTGCATAGGAAACAGCCCAAATATTACAAACTTCTGCTGTCTGTATTCAGTGACTGCCCTGACTTATTTCCTCACCTATGCAGTTTGAAACTTCTCAAAGTGAATGAGAGAGGATATCAGTGTGGATATTATTAAATGGATGTTCTGTCCCTGCCCCACCCTGATTTATGGTGGTCTTTCCCCAGAGTTCACTTGCCCTACAGCCATATGGGATTCCTGATAGAGAGAAGTAACAACTATATGAAAGTTTCTGCCAAGATAGGACTGACCTTCCTTTGGAACGAAGAGGATGCTCTCCTGGTAAGATCCAAAACATGGCAGAAAGCCTGTATTTTGAATATAGTCTGTTTACATCTTTACAGTCTTAATCAGCCATGCAGGCATCAGTTTACTTTTGAATTTGTGTCCATTTTTAGTGTATTGTTCTTTCTTCCAGTCTTCTCCCAATTTCTTCTTTTTTTTTTTTTTTTTCCCCCCCCCACCAAGCTCAGCTCAGGATCAATAGACCCCCAATTATAACTTCCCCACTTCACAGTGAAGTACTCCTCAGATTCCAGACCTGGCAATGCGCTGATGTTCACAAACCCAGGGCTGGAATAAGACAAAGTTTTTCTCGGTGGTCACTGACCCTTCCCAATGTTTCTAACCATGTTACCACACAACACAACCTGTACAGCATACCTATGTCAGATTTTGAGTACATAAGCAGTATTGATGTAGGCTGTGCTCCTAACCACCCAGGCTGACATTGCTATGAACCTGAGCTCTCTTTCCTTGTTTCTTTCAGGTGGAACTAGATAAGAAATACGCCAACCAAACCTGCGGACTTTGTGGGGACTTCAATGGGATTCCAGTTAGCAATGAATTTATTTCAGAGAGTGAGTAATAAAAAAGCATTATTAAATATTGGCTCTTTGTTTTTCTTTCTTTTAGCAGTATACTGTAACATAGGTTGTGGGTCATATTAACTGAAAAACTAGTGATGCTTCTTTATGTATTTCTGTGATGTCAGTTATGTATAGAGTTAGGGCTTTGAGATGTATTAGGCTGCTGCTATCACTGTTAGATCTTTTAAGACGTGCCAGATGCAACTTTCTACTAGTTTACTATAGCTAGGATGACCAGTTCCTTGTACACCTTCTTCATCTCCTTTTGCCTTTCAATATTATAGTGATACTATTTGTAATTGCTGTTCAAGTCTTAGCGGGTAGTGTCATGAAAGAAAATATCTCCATGCAAAAGCCAGTAAACCAGTAAATATTATTCTAATATTTGGACTGCTTTTTACAGATACAAAACTGACTCCCATACAGTTTGGGAATAGGCAGAAGATGGATGGACCCACAGAGCAGTGTGCTGATCCCATTCTTCCTGCTGTTCCTGTTAACTGCTCATCTGAATTTGTAAGAACCTCTCTCTCAAAATTCATCATTCTGCCTGTCTTTGGAGAAAATTTGTTAGAATTAGAAAAAATATAGCACAAATATGACTCAACTGTAGGATTTGGAAATAAAATTTTTCTAAATTCAATTTTTAGTTCTTTGCTAAAGTGAATGCTAAAAAGTTTCATTCCCCTTCCAAGAGAAGACTGGATAGTTTCATGAAAGTGAAATTCACTGAGGATATTTTAATACAGAGAATTTCTATAATGCTTGGGAAGTCACCTGGGCTGAAAGTAACTCAAAGATATGGTAAGATATGGGAGTTAATCAAAGGAGTTCCATGTGTGCTTGCCCTATTTTTACACTTTTCCCTAAGCATCTGCTTATGGCTACTGTTGGACAAGTTTCTGGACCAGGGGGATCTTTGGTTTGTTCTGCTACATGCCTTAAATAATTAGTCTCATATTTTCTAAGCACTTGTTTTACCTTCTCTATTTTCCCTCCCAGGCTTCTATCTGTGAGACAGTATTAACCAGCAAAGCATTCACAAGCTGTAACAGACTTGTGAATGTCCAGGACTACATTGAAACTTGCGTACAAGACTTATGCCACTGTGACAGCTCCATGGCTGACTTCTGCATGTGCAACACCTTTGCTGAATACTCCCGGCAGTGTGCTCACGCAGGTGGACAGCCTCTGAACTGGAGAACCTCAGAACTGTGTCGTAAGTATCTCAGGAAGGGACTTTCATCTGTGAAAAATCATGTGATTTTTTTTTCCTGAAGAAGACAGTTGTTTAAACGTGCATGTAATTTTCATGAAATCAGTTTTCACCTGAGCGTACTCAAGACTTTGTGAATATAGAATTTTAGAGGATTTTATATTACTTTTTCGATATTTATCAGAAAGTCTAAAATGTTGCAGCCTCCACTTGATCAGGATTCCCCATTATATCTTGACAGAAAACACCTTAAATTGCAAATGCTGTTTTCTCAATATTTCAAAGGACAGGTCAGCATTATAATACTCTTTCTTCTTCTTCTTTCAGCCAAAGTATGTCCTTTCAACATGCAATACCAGGAGTGTGGCTCCTCTTGCTCTGACACGTGCAGCAACCCAGAACGATCTGCACTTTGTGAAGATCATTGTACAGATGGCTGCGTCTGTCCTCCAGGCAAGCTTATTTCCTGCCCTTTTCTCAGAGCCAAAACCACTAGAACAATTATGTGTACACATTTAACAACTTCCCTACTCTCTATCATTCTCATCATGTCACCGTTGCTATTATCATCAAAGTAATAACTACATTTCTTCCCTGATATACATGCACCATTTCTATTCAGATTACTAAAAATGCCCCTTTAAACAAGTGTGCCTGAGATACTTTGCTCCTAACAATGAGGGGAATTCTTCTGTTCTCAGCATCCACATTCAGTTCACAGAAAGTATGTAATGTTTAATCACATTTTGCCCTCAATGATAACTCCTGGTGTTAGCAAAGCTGTGTCTGGTTCCCCAGATTGCCAAACCCTTTCCTGTCCAGTGCTGCGTGTCTGAATAAGGAGCTGAGACAGCACTAGACAGTGTAAAATCTGGCACTTCAGAGAATTACACAGGAGAACCGAATATCAGTACAAGACAAACAATGCAAATCTATTATCTTTGTGCACGCTTATTTCTGGGGCTGGGAATTGTTGCTGATGTGAGTGATTGCATGGTAGGATCTTCACCCCTTGCAGCTCTTCTACCCATCCTCCATGACATCTCGCAGAATTCACCATCACATCTTTGTATAATATCATTGATTTCTCTTAAATGATCCTCTGCCTTTGGGTATCAAAATATTTACTGTACAAATATGTCCCTGGGCAGTTTTACAAATGGTTCCTCTATTCCACCTCATTATCTGGTAATTTTAATCTTAATTCCAATCCAATGAAGTCCATAAGAGAAAGGTATTTCCCTAGAGGTCTCTTTCCATCACCCTCAGTTTTTGGATAGGTTTCAATGGAATACAGCCCTTCAACCCCCTACATAGCTGGCATACTGTTATTTGAATGTACTTTCTATTCATTTTATGTGTAATATAGAAGAAATGGAACATGCTTTCAGGCATCTGCCAGATATGTCTATAGAAGCAGGATCTGCAGTGCACAGAATGAGTAACAGAACATTTCTTTCCCTAGGAATGATATTTGATGACATTAATGGCTCTGGCTGCATTCCCCGCAATGAATGCCACTGTACCTATGAAGGTGAAACTTATGCTCCTGGTGCCTCCTTCTCATCTAAATGCAGATCATGGTAACATACTCCCTTTCTCATACTTCTTTTTATGGGTCCCTGAACATTTTGAAGGCAGGGAAAAATTACTAATTTCCCCTTAAAAAGAAATGAGGAAGTACTTATCAACTGAAGTTTCTTGATTACACATTTGTAGAGGATACTTCCCTCTCTGTTTTTTCCTCATACTTGGAAGCAAAAATTCGAGTTTAGATATAGCTACTCCAATTTCAAGACCAACCAATTAAAAGCAACAATCAAAATCAAATACCGGAGGTGTTTAAAAATTTGAATTACTGTGTTACATCCTTTGCAGCACTACAGTGTAATACTAGGATACTCATTTAAATGCTCTGCAGGATGTGACATTTAGGGACATATTGTATCAGACAGAGTGGGAGATCACATTTGAGAGGCATGTTTGACAGATATATATTTTTTCAGTATCACTATAATTACTGAAGTATTGTTGCGTGTGTGAAATTGCACCTAGTTATCCATTAATACAAGAACCACAAGTACGCATGTTATTTTCCAAGAAATACTTAACATGTTTGAAGCTTGAGCCATGCTAGTGGAGATGAGAGGCTGTCCTTCATATGTAACAGAATGGATGCCAGGTTCACCAGGACTGAATTCTGTCCGAAGACTGGAAATGAATAACAATATATATAAAAAACCCACTAATATAAACATGCCTGCCCCATACCGAGATTTCAAAGCAATGTTGATTTAACAGTATGATCAGTGCTTCAAGAGGAAAATCAAGGCATCAGCTGCCCTTATAGTCTCTTATTTAGTTTACACTTGCATTAGCCAAGGTTACTGAATGCCTTCTTTATTTCAGTACCTGTGCTGGAGGTGAATGGTCTTGTGTCACCCAGTCATGCCCTGGGACTTGCAGTATTGAAGGAGGCTCCCACATTTCAACATTCGATGAGAAACATTATTCCTTCTTTGGAGACTGTAGCTATGTCCTAACCAAGGTAAAAATAAGTCACAATCCTTGCTAAAGCAATATGATAAAGTTTTTATTTTATATAATGTTGCTTAATTAACACTACTGGCAATCACATCAACTTTCTGAAACTTAGAGGGTCAACATGGAGCCTTGAATGGATTTTGGGTCACTTTCTGTTAGGGTTATACTAAATAAACATATTGTAGTAGTTTTGTGTTCTTGAACATCATTTAAGAATTGCACTGAGTTTTTAGGTTTGATGAAACCATCTCCATGCTTCCCATTAATTTTTGAATTAAATATTGCCTTTCTGGTACTTTATAACTACTTCTTTCTGAGCAATGTGCTTATTACATCCATTGGTACTGTCCTTCTTGTCACAGTTGGTATAGTTCAATGGCTTATTTGATTAACAGTATTAGTAATGGAATTATTATTATACAGAATTCACAGGAGAGGAGTTATCCCATTCAGATGGTCAACCTTCCAAACAGACTTCCCAGTAAACATAGAAGACTCTAGATTTTAAAAGCAAAAAGCTAAGAAGTCATACATGTATTCTAAAACCTCGATTAGAAATGGATGACTTACAAAAATATCTAAGATTTACTGGAGCTTTTAGGTTAGTAGGGACTGAATACTTGGTAGATACATCAAAAATAATGATTACAGATTTGCAGATTTCAGAACCCTAGGAATATCTGGTGTTTATTTTTACTGGATGAGTGATGTAAACTATTTTCATAAAGACTTCATATGAAATAAAATCTGTTCTCAAAAAACTCTTACTGAATGTTACCGAGAAAGAGAACCATAAAAACTTAGAAATGAGCTAGAATGAGGTGATTTAGAAATAGATTAGACTAAATCAATGAAACTTTTCGATGAGATTCACAAGCACTGGGCTCAATCTACAACAGGAGCATAGATCACACACATCAAGCTACCTTTTTGGCACCAACAAGGAAAATCAGATTCTCGGAGGTCCTGGATGTACAGAAAACCCCTAAACTTGGACACAAAAGGTCAAAAGCCCACAATTTTATCATTAACTTTCCAGATGGCTCTAATTCTACTTCTCAGCTGTGCTCAATTTAATCTTCATTACACCAAAAAGTGATAAGATACATTCAGAACCACAGCCTTCTGTGTGTTTCCCTGTGACATCTTGGCCATTAGGCACACTTTAAATACAGCTTCTAGAACACAGTTCAATGAAAATCAGAACCAAGAGAAAAACTGAATTTTGCCTTTATTTGGTAGCTTAGCGAATAGCGATTTTAGATAATTTTCTCCATGAGAGGATGTTTAAATGCATATTTCCTACCTTTTAAAAGAATGTCCGGATCACCAGGCTCTTTGATAATCTATTCAGTGCAGAAGAGACTGGAAACAGTTTCTCTCCTCTCCCAGGTAAACACCATAACTGATGGGCAAGAAAGACACACTTCCTTCTTCTTTTCTAGCATATTAAACTAGTATTACCTAAACATTAGGAACCAGTATTAGGAACAGAAGTAATGGACAGCTTCTACCGTGCAGATTGTATGAACACCAGCTTTCTTGGTGACTGTATGTGTATGAGCAGGAAGGAATAAACAATATTTTAAAAGATTCACTCTACTAAGAATGCCATTTGAGTGTGGATCTTTTTCACATAATAATATGTTAATACAACAAATCTTTTTAACAACAAATTTTGTTTTCTTCTTCTAGCTCTGTGACAGCAATGAATTCACTGTTCTGGGAGATCTCCACAAGTGTGGCCTGACTGACACTGAGACATGCCTCAAGGGTGTAGCCGTCAGCCTAAGTGGAGGACAAACTGTGAGTAGCAAATGTAGACACATAATGTTCTGCAGGGATATTTTCAAAGCTTAATAGACAAGTAGTTTGCAAGTAACACATAACAGCATAGACAGAAAGTTTGCACTGTTTTTTTTTGTTTTGTCTCATTTGAACGTTATTCAAAGAAAAATTATGAATAAAGTAGGTACACTGGAAATGAGGATCCTAGTAGTTTTCTGTCATTTAGTTATCTTTGGGCTTTTGCTTGTCTGTTTTGACAGTCAACGGACCACAGTAACAAAGATTGAAGAAATAGTACAGGAATCAGAACATCATCACAGTGTCCCCCCACTTTTTTTTTCCTTTATCCTGAACACTACTAGATAGAAAAATTTGGAAAGTGTTTTACCTTTCCTAAATAGCCTGATAATCATTGCCTTTTCTTGTGCACAGAACATTGTTATCCAGCCTTCTGGCAGTGTATTTGTGAATACAATCTACACACAGCTGCCATTCTCTGCAGGTAAGTTTGGAAGACTTCTGTGATATTTCTTGGTTTTGACTTTAAAATGTTATTATATCAGTTAATCTAAAGCCAAATTTTACCCTTGGTTGAACTGCAGCAAACACAAGGTACTCCAATGGAGCATAGTGTCTCGGTTTTAAAGTAACAATGTTTGCCTATTCAGCTCTTATAATTTTAGCAAAATTATGGTCTAATTGTAGCAATATCTAATTAAATGGAGATTCAAGCAGATAGTATCATTGCACACTTCCAGATCCAAACATTTCCATAAGAGAGGAAAGAAAACTGCTGATATGCAACAGGACTTCAATATCTCAAATTGTTCAGTTACCTGCGTTCCCTCTGTCCCTTTGCTTGGTGCACATTCATCACTGGAGAGATTCTCTCATGCCAGTTCTTCTGAGATACCACTGCACCTGAACAGAAGGCAAACCAGGAAAGGACAGAATAGGTCCAGGTTGGAGTCTACCACTAAATCAAGCCATATAATTTTCATCAAAAAAGGTGGTCCTAAATAGTAACAGAAGTGTGTGTTCTTACACTTTTTTTAAAACACCTGACAGAAAGTGGAGGTTTTTTCTACATTTGTTGTTTAGAGTAAAGACAGCCTGTTTTGGTGCTGCATTTGAAATCCTACACAGATCATTTAGCCCCCTGCCCCGTTCTTCAGAAATTAAGATCATATCAAACACAGCTGTAGAATCCCTTTATATAACGAAGTTATTTCAACTGCTCATATGAAATCATAACGCTTATGTTCTTATGTCTGTAGCAAATGTCACCATCTTCAGACCATCATCTTTCTTCATCGTGCTGCAAACAACCTTTGGTCTTCAGCTACAGGTTCAGCTCGTGCCTCTCATGCAACTTTTTATAGACTTAGACCCCTCACTTAAAGGGCAGACTTGTGGTAAGTTATCATAACAGCTGCTGCCACCAGTACACTTCATTCTGCAGGAGACTTTCACAGCCTGTCTTCTTCCTTCTAGGTCTCTGTGGAAACTTCAACGATGTGCAGACAGATGATTTCAAAACCACCAGTGGTGTAATAGAGGGTACTTCAGCTGCCTTTGGCAATACTTGGAAAACTCGGGCTGATTGTTCTGATGCCAAAAATACCTTTGAGGACCCCTGTACTGCCAGCATACAAAACGGTATGCTCAGCATATAGTAACCTTTTGCCTTTTCTTCTGAGCTGGAAAGAAGGAATAAGCTGATTAACCACCAAGCATTTTAGCCAAAATAACTATTCTGCACACACAAATTGTCCTCAGTTGACACTAGAAGTCTTCAATTAGTAAATAATAACTAGGATATTTTGGATCTTCAAAAATATTCTCTGGATAAAGAAAGCAGGTGGTTTTGCCAATTTACGTAAGGGAAACTGGAACCACACAGCGTATCAGGGATCCATTCCTGCAAAGGACTGATTGTCGTAGAGGAGAAAAGCTGTGCATAGCCCCACTGAAGGATGGACTCAGTGTGGTCCTTCCACTGTTAAACTGAGAACCGGACTTACAGTTCAGAGCTTCATAATTCTCAGGCTCCGCTTCAGACAATGGAATATATAATTTTTGAGCATTCACAAGACACTCTTCTGTTTTCTGCAATGGACCAGAGTATTTTTAATTCACAATGTGAACCTTCTTTCTCAAAATTCAGCTAAGGATGTCTCGGTTTATTCCATGACAACTCACATGAATTAAGAGCATTCAGTTTATGAAGAGTTCATATTTCTGTATAGGGAGAATGAAAGACTGATTGTGTGTCAGCAAATGCAGAGCTGAATTCTATTTTAAAGTTAAGCTTCTGCAATTTCCCTGCAGGAAGTACAGTTACATGGAGATGAGAGTTTAGACAATGAAGTGCAATAGAAATTCTTATCATGTTTTCAATTCACAGACCAGTATGCTCAGCACTGGTGTGGACTGCTCTCTGATCCCACGGGACCTTTTGCTGAATGTCACTCAACAGTGAATCCGGAAGTTTACCACAAGGTACTTGGTTCTTAACATTTTCCCATTTGAAAGAAAAAGACTCAGATTTCTGATACTAACACCTAAGACAATAACTTGCCCGTTGGGAGAAGATGCATTTGTGATAGTTCTTTTCAAGCCAAAGGTTCATTTTTATCTCCACATCACAATAATTACTCCTTTGTAAAGGCGTCTTTCTGTCCATCCCCAGGAGGATAAACTTAACAGGCATATTTCTGCTGCCCATATTTTTAGGTACTAACCTAAATGCCTAAGCTAGGAGCTTGGACTCCCTGGACTCCTTATAAGGTCAAAGGACAAAAGCGTCCCCACCTGAGATATAAGGAAAGCTTTAGCCAGAATCTCAACTAGCACTTTGCTTCGTTGCTCTGAACTGCTCTCAGAAGGCTTTCACATCTATCCAAGGTCAAGGCAAGAAATGCATCTAAGAAACAGCAAAGAGATTTAGATAAGGTGTGAACAAAAATGTTCCAGGAATTAAAGGTGATGAAGCTCTGGAACAGATTGCCTGGGGACTTTACAATGTTTCCCTGTTATTGGAAATCTTTAAGATTATGTTCAACAAACATCTTCTAGAGTAGTAACATTATAGTGACCTTGCCTGGCATAGTAATGCATTAAATGATTTCTTGTTTTCTTTGTTCCTCTGATGCAGAGAGCCCAAGCTCCTAGGCCTAAGCCCTAAAAGTTGGGCGGCATCAAATACCCTCTGTTTGTTCTAAGTATATATGGCACAGCGGCTACAAACTGGAAGTAGCTGGGAAACCTACCAACACCTGAAAAAACTAAAAAAAAAGAAAACAAAAAATAGCTTAAAATTGTGGACCTCTGATTACTCTCTCTCCTTGCAAAAAACCTTTTTTGAAAGTGCTCAATGAGATCTTCAAATGAAAAACGTGTGTGTTTACTTTGCCATACAGATTACTCTCAATTAGCTCTAACAAATGTGACATTCTAAAAAGTGTAGAGCGCTGTGGCTTTGACATGACAATCTGACAATCATATGTCATCCTCTGTCCCTAGAACTGCATGTTTGACACGTGCAACTATGAGAAGAGTGAGGACTACATGTGTGCGGCGCTTTCCAGCTACGTCAGGGCCTGTGCTGCTAAAGGAGTTCTCCTCACTGGATGGAGGAGCACAGCCTGTAGTAAGTTCTACATCCCTCTGTCTCTTGAAAATGATCATCCCCAAGGCCCCACACAGCAACTCTCAGGGATTCAGTCAATTGTGTTGAATTGTGTTTTGAGTGTAGCATTGACTTTCAAAAATTTGAGGAGGAAGGGAAGGAAAAGTAGGGGGAAATATAAAAAAAAGAGGCTTTCTTAGATCACTTGCTCGGAACCAGCAGAAACAACACAGACCTCAATACCCTTGCAACAGGAATAAAATAAGTAGGGTGTTTCTCAATTTACTTTGACAAAAAATATAAAAATAACAATGAAGAAAAATCACTCTATGTGTTTTTCTTTATTTAACCTGGACAAAACATTTGTATTCATGACACATTTCTAGGGGAAAATTCTGCTCTAACAGTATAAAAAAAAATAAATTACCCTATTGAGGACATGAGTGAAGAACAACATACATTGCTATGTTTATCATATATACGTTACCTCAAATACTGCATTTATACCTATACTGATTCTCAGACGAACTAGAAATGTAACTCACCTTTTTACTCTCAAGCAAAATACACCACCTCATGTCCAAAATCCCTGAAGTACACTTACGATGTCGATTCCTGTCAACCCACCTGCCGGTCCCTGAGCGAGCCTGACGTCACATGCAGCATCAAGTTTGTTCCAGTTGACGGCTGCACCTGCGTAAATGGAACCTACATGGATGAGAGTGGCAAATGTGTGCCTGCTTCTAGCTGTCCTTGTTACTACAAAGGAATGCCTCTGTCTTCCGGAGAAGTTATCCATGACAATGGTGTTGTCTGGTAAGATTTGTAAACAAAAGAATGAGATCAGATATAGGCAATGATGAAGCCATATATACTTTATGCCATCTATTCAAATCAAATGCATTTCTGTCCCTAATAATTTCAATACAAAAAATCACAGATCTTAAAAATGGTTAGGGCTATCCATGTTTGGAAGATCGTACTTAGACTACCACAGGAATTCAACAAACCATACTGGGGTGGGTTAGACTTGGCTAACAGCCAGACTCCAACCCAGTCACTCACTCACTCCCCACCACACATATTTTTCTTATCCATGACTTTAAAGGACTTGTTTCATGGTAAAAGATGCTGATAATCCCATTACAGATTATTCCCATTATGAATGGAATCAGAACTATTCTGAAGGACAATTTTTAATCAGGCAAATGGACAGAGCAAACCTGGTTTTGTATAGAGTATCTGTTTTGGTCTGCTCTAATAGAAAATATTTTTGAATAGTACAAACTATTCTGACAAAGGATACATTTTCTGTTTTATCACACAGTGATTTTTCATTATTTCAAATTTGTTAGGACACAAGCTGAAACTTAACAAGGAAAAACAAAAACATATCCATCATCTTTTTTTTTATAGCACTTGCACCTATGGAAAGCTGAGCTGCATTGGAGAGAAACCTGAACCAGGTAACATATCACTTAAGATTTTCTTCAATTCATCCTTTCCATCTTTGCCCTTTTCAGTACTCTCTTTCTTGTCACAATGATGCAAATTGTACGAGTCTGAAATCAAACAAGAAAACTAACTGATGACTTTGTAGTGTAAAGGATATTCCCAAAATACAAAGAAACACTGTCTTACCTTTTAGATGGTTGAAACAAGTTAGAAGCCCCTGGCTTACCCAGGGGAAAAGAATACTGGGTCACCCCACTGAACGTGAGGAGAAAACTGACCACACTTTTTAAATAAAATAAAAGTACTAAAAACCTGAAAGATACAAAGCAAAACAGGATCTTTGTTTTCTTGTTTGTTTGTTGGGGTTTTTTTCCTGAAAGGAAGTATTTCACGAAGCTAACTAAACATTAATTTGTATGAGTAGTCCAAGCAGAAGCACAAAAAACAGATGAGCATGACTCCAAAACAATATTCACTTTCTCTTTGTGGTCCAATGCATTATATTAAGGTACACATATCTCACAAGTCTTTTTTTTTTTTTGTAAATAGATGGTTGATCTCACATTTCTCATGGCTTTTCTCTCTTTCAGTCTGCGTACCTCCCATGGTCTATATTGACTGTGGCAACGTCACTGCAGATGTGGTAGGGGCGGGATGCCAGAAGAGCTGTCAGACTCTAGATATGGAATGTGTAAGTATAGACTCTTTATACCCCCTTGAAAGCATATTAAACCAGCTTTGTTTTACAGTTACCAGCTGCAGCTGGACTTTCCCGTCAGGGAAATGTTTCAAGTCATGTTTTTTATGTGGTCCTTACAGTACAGAACCCACTGTGTCTCTGGCTGCGTATGTCCTCATAACCAAGTGCTGGATGGCAAAGGTCGCTGTATAGCTCCAGAAGACTGTCCATGTGTTCACAATGAGAATTTCTACAGTCCAGGAGAATCGATCAGAGTTGGCTGTAACAACTGGTAAGAGCATATTGAAAAATGCTATTTTCAAGCATCTGGAAGGGAATAGTTTAAGCTCTAGGTGAATTACAGCATTTCACTCTAGCATCCTACATGAGATGATCCACTTAGTACCTAAAAAGCAAGCTCTGTCTGTTTTTTATAATGGCACACAGCATAAAAATTGCAAGTGGTCAGAAGAACAATATGGTCTGGATGTTGTCATATTCATTCAAGAAAGCTTTTTTCCTTGCAGGCAATCCTTATATTTCAATACATTCAACAAGATACGGAAATGTGAAAGATATTTTCTAACTCAAATTATTCATGACATCATGAAGTAACACAGTCTTTGGGTAAATCCCAAAGGCTCTTAACCTATGCTGCATTTCTGAGAGTAAAAAGAAACACCTTGTTTTTTCATTAGTCTTAACACATTTTAAAATCAGATTGATGTACATGCAGGGATGTACACATAGCTATATTGTCTGTTTCTCTGATTTTCACATTTGGAGTACTTTTTGTCCTATGCAGCACATGTAGAAACAGAAAATGGCATTGCTCTGAGGAACCTTGCCTGGAAACCTGTTCTGTTTATGGAGATGGGCATTACACCACATTTGATGGAAAACGTTTTGATTTTGAAGGAGACTGTGAATATGTTCTGGTCCAGGTAACAGACTCCTTCCCAGATTTCTGCACTATCAAAGTATCTTACATTTTACATATGACCAAGTACTATAGTTAACACTGGATATCATTCCTCTGTTTCAGAACTACTGTGGTCAACAACATATGAATCAGGGAACTTTCAGAGTCATCACTGAGAACATTCCATGTGGTACTACAGGAACCACCTGCTCTAAGTCTATTAAAGTTTTCATGGGGGTAAATATTTTCTTTAATAATTTGGACTTCAGGCCTAATGTGCCAGAAGGATGTAACAGACTGTCCCAGACAGACTGCATTGTGAAAGTGTCCTCCAAGACAGTGAAAATGTTACTACACTTCTTTGCTCACTGCCAACAATTCTGGTCTCTGCTAGGGAAAGCGAAAGAGGGAATTCTAAAGAGAAATTGCTAAACATGAGGTTGTTGAACAGAATCATTTTTATGATAATAGAGTTATTATTCCACTAACAGTTAACGGCAATATATAAAACTGTACCAAATAGGTGACCTTTTTAATTGGCCTCTAACTTTTTCTTTTCCTGTCCTAGAACTATGAGCTGGTACTCAGTGATGGACAATCTGATGTCATCCAGAGGGCACCTGGAGGAAAAATGCCATTCCAAATCCGTTCCATGGGCATCTACCTGGTGGTTGATACTACTGTTGGCATGATACTCATGTGGGACAAGAAAACCAGTATATTCATCAAACTTAGTCCCAGCTTTCAGGTATGTTTTAAAATCCAAAACCTGGAGAAAACTATTTCTGAAACATATTCATGTTATCTCTCAAAGAAAAGAATTTAGTATGTAACCAGAAGATTGAAAGAGCAGCGATTGTGTATTATCCTGGTAATGTTGACTTAGATTGTGTACTACGTATTTTCCTTAAATTACATCATTCAGCAATGGCATACAACAACTGCCTCAGTAATTTTCTTCATGAAAACCCCTCACTGAAGAGGTATGTTCAGGATTAGATAAAAGTAACCAGCTCAATCCTAAGAACAAAAACCATGAGTCTTCTCTGCTTCCTATCCTTATCCTTCCTGACAACAAGCTAGATACATCTCTTTATGAAAGGTATTTTAAGAAAACGTCCCAGACTGTTACTGAAGAGGCTCAGATAATCTTAAATAAGATTCATCCTGAGGTCTGTTACTTGCAGACAGTAAGAAACTGTACCCTACAGATCTTCGTCACTTTGTGTTTATCCCCATGCAGGGACATGTCTGTGGACTTTGTGGAAACTATGATGGCAATGGAAATAATGACTTCACTACTCGCAGTCAGTCTGTGGTAGGAAATGTGCTGGAGTTTGCCAATAGTTGGAAAGTGTCTTCTAACTGCCCAAACGCCAATCGTACTGAGGACCCGTGCACTGCGAACCCGTACAGGAAAGCCTGGGCACAGAAGCAATGCAGCATTATTACCAGTGAAGTGTTTGCAAAGTGTCACTCCCAGGTATGATGAAAATTTCAGTCTTTAATTCTCTTGAGCAAGAGATTACATTAATTTTTATCTGGGTTGCTGAAAAATACACTAAATTACATTTTGTCATTCTTGGCAAAGTGAAGTCTGACCAAGTTCCAGGGAGATGACATTAAAAGTATTTTTACTTTCTTTTTCTTGGTTTTTGCTTTGAACTAGTACACTAAAGAAATTGGTAGTTGGTTTGGTTTTTTTTTTTTAATAGAAGGGACAATCACAAATAAATCTCAGGATATGTTTGTTTTCTAATGGCATCATTTTTTACTAATATAAATATCAGCCACCTGATATATATGGCTGTGTGCTAGCTTGTAGTAATGTAACAATATTTTTTCTCCAAATGTATCTTCAACATCAAATTGGTCTTTTTATTACAACTTATTAGTCACAGTTTTATACTGCATTTCCCTCTTGATTTTTCCAAGTATTCTCATGGTTTCTTCCTTTCTTATCTTTCTCACATATACAGAGTTGTCGGTTTCAGATCTTTTACTCAGTTTTTTAGGACAGTGAATGCCTTTTCAAGGGGACAAGTGCATGAAAACTCAAATGTTTTCTCTAACAGGTTGAACCAAATGAATATTATCAAGCATGTGTGGATGATGCGTGCGCCTGCGACACTGGAGGAGACTGTGAATGCTTCTGTACAGCAGTAGCTGCCTATGCTCAAGCATGCAATGAGCTGGACATCTGCATTTCATGGAGAACCCCATCCATTTGCCGTGAGTCTCACCCTATTTTTTAAAGGGGTCCAGAGGGAAATAAAATAGAGAAGAAAAAAAGAAAAACAAGTAGATAAAAGAAAGAAGGATAAAATTGTACTTGTAAGAGGCACTGCTGTATTCTAAAACCAGCAAAGAAACCACAAAGTAAGTTGGGTAAATCACTGGAAGCCAATCTGTCATCTTAAAATGAAACCATTAATAACTTTACCAGTGGTGTTGTCAGTGTCTGATTTACTTGTCAACCATGATACACAACTGGCGAACTACAATATTCTATCACACTCCCACCTGTCTACATCAGGCTCAGTGTAAATAAATATTAGTGTATACTAGCTAAAATCGGTGATTCAGTTAATTGCTTTTTCATGCTTACTGTGTGATTCTGATCTATGCTTTAGAACTTTATTGGTGCCAAAAAGCTGGTACAAGTGTAGCAATTGTACTAAATTAGAAATAAGACAATATACTGTTCACCAGCTATGTGATTATGCTGATCACATTGGATTTTTACCCAGCAAAACTGAAAGACTGTAGAGCAAAAAGATCAAAGATCTTTTTCTGTTATTTCTCCTTCCTCTAGCTCTCTTCTGTGATTACTACAATCCACAAGGGGAGTGTGAGTGGCACTACAAACCATGTGGAGCCCCTTGTATGAAGACCTGCAATAATCCAAGCGGGAACTGCCTTCATGAGTTGAGAGGTTTGGAAGGTAAATATAATCATGCATATCTCATTCTACTTATAGAAAGCTAAAATGCAATATGATTAACAAAATTTATATTATTCAGTATATGATACGTTTACATTAGAAATTATAAGAAAATCTTTTCTAATTAGCATCTTCCTCCCTAATGGATCGTGAACTTGTTTGGAGTGAAGGTGAAGATACAGTGCTCCAAAGCTTAATGTGCAATAAAGGAATAGCAGTAACAGAGTCTGAAATTCCAGTTATTACATAGGATAATCTGGGGAAAAGAGATACAAGCAGAGCATAGAGCTGCTTCTACTTGTGAAAAGCCTTGTGTCAACATAACTCTCATTTTCTGTTATAGGCTGCTATCCACACTGTCCGAAGAATAAGCCCTATTTTGATGAAGAAACCATGACTTGTGTTTCTAATTGTGGTTGTTACGAAAATGGAAAAAATTACAAACCAGGAATGCAGATGCCTTCACAGCAGAATTGTCAATCATGGTAGGATGAGTAAAGATTTTTAAATATTGAGCTTAAAGTTACAGAACATAATTCATCATTCATTAAGTTTTTTGTTTGTCAACAGGAACTGGGCAAGTCATAGGCTGCTGAATAATATCAATTTTTTTCTGTACCAGGAACTTAAATGATGAAGCATTTTACCATAGAGAGACTAATCTGCAACTTATTCTGTACTTTCATTAAAGAACTTTTAAATTTTGTATCATTATCATTACTAAATTAAGTAAAAACAAATTAAAATAAAAATAGTTAGGCAATAGTCTGAGAATTTTTAAGATGTCCATAAAATCATTATGTGAAAATATTTAGAAGTTAGTACGCAACTAATCGGCACTGTTTTGAGCTTGTTTCTGTTATTGCACTGGTACTCACGTATTTGCAAATGTCGGTGAGTATTCTCACTCATTCTGTCAGAACTGATGACATGTTGGGACCAGTGCTGCTAGGCCTTCTATAAAATAGCACAAAGTTAGCAGAAGCAGTTAACACCTGTCCTAAGATACCTTTAAAGTAGCTACACTTCAATACTGTACGCAGCACATGCAGAATGGGAAAAACCTTAGCACGACGCCCATTAACAGCACTAAACCTAACCTGTCAAATACATATCTATATTTGCTTAAGTTTATTCAGTGCAGATGCCCTTAGTCACTGCAAATAAATATATCAAGATTCATTACTTAACAGATTCTAGATAAAATCCCTCTAAAAATAGAAGGCATTCTTGCATCTTTTGGAAGTCTGATGGAAATTCTCTGGGTAAACAATCTCAACATCCGTGATACAGTGATCCTTTCTCAAATGATACACTTTTAGTGCACTTTCGCTTTCAAAAATCAGGTGTACCTACCAGGGAAATAAGAACATTCTGAATCAATCACCTCTCCCCACAGCTTTGCCCAGCCTCCAAAAGCACAGATATGGCTACTGCATGCTTAATGTGCTGGCACAGAAGAGTTGCTTTTCTTGCCAGAAAACTGAGTAATCCTACCTAACCTGAATTTGCACAGCAGAACTGAATATCTGACTCAGAGAAGATAAGCTCTTTCTACAGTTAAACACACAGTGAACAGCAAAGGATTGAGAGAAAAAAATGAAACAAAAAGCATTCACATTCATCGTATCTTTTTTTTTTCTCTTTTCCAGTGAATGCACAGATCATGGCAAAAGATGCAAATACGATGAAGATGGTATGTTGACAAAGTTGGTTTTATCTGAATAAGATGGATTTGAGGTACTCTGCTCTATGTTTCGGATAGCAAGGAGTAACACTCTCCTTTGATCTACAGAATGTGTCTGCATTTATGATGGACAGAAATACAGCCCCAGTGATGTGATCTATAACACGACAGACGG
Source organism: Pterocles orientalis (assembly GCA_011057875.1). Taxonomy (NCBI): domain Eukaryota; kingdom Metazoa; phylum Chordata; class Aves; order Pterocliformes; family Pteroclidae; genus Pterocles; species Pterocles orientalis. Next base: position 295,140 of record WKFP01015473.1, read on the forward strand.
CACAGGAGGGTGTATTGTCGCAACCTGTGGTCCCAATGGAACGCTCCAGAGGGCTGTCTACGAATGCCCAGTCTCAACACTACCCACAACAACATTTCACTTCAGCACTACACCACCTGCCACTACTTCTACAGGTACATTCTTTGTGGCCCATAAGAGAGTATTCTCTTCATTAGTGAGCAAAATGTAAAACCATGCCCACACTCACAGACAGAAATGAATTAATAGAACTTCAAAATAAAGCACAGTAAGTCTCGTTTGTTATTAGCATTTGCTTACAGTCAGTATTTGGTAACCAAACTAATACAAGGAAATAAACAAAGAAAATAAAACCACTTCTGAAACACCAAAACAGAAACCACGGCACACTGGTGTGATACTAGTATTTTGCTTATCTTCACAGTGGATGACAAAAAACAAGTACCAGATTTATTATCTGTAACTGTAACTATTTCTATACCTGGAATAATACTGACTGAATGAATAATTCATTATTTTTTTTATTAAATTAATGACAGAATTATTACATTCTGTAAAATTCCTGGTAGGGTTCATGACCTTTATAATTACAGTACTAAGTGGATTGCTCAGATATTGGCGTTGAGATACTGAAATTTTCTTTTCTAGAACTCCTGTTCAGCATTCTTCAGGTTGCTGATCTCTAACTACTATCGGCACATGTTGTTTAAATAAGTATTCAGTGCAAAATTTAGAACTACAAGTTCTGGGCTTTGACATTCCAGAGAGACTAAAAGACGTTGAAGGAAGATACAAACCAAGCAATTACACTGAATCACATGTAAAAAATGTGAGATTTTTTTTTTCCCCTGAATGTGTTAAAATTATGCCCAAGACTTACTTCAGCACTTTACAGAAGATAATTGTCATTCTCTTGGGAAGCGACAGTTAGAAGCATGTCAGTACATTAAATTGCTGGGTGATGGATTTTCTGTTCTACTTGATATTAAATTATAAGTACACTAAACTGATGCACTACAGAGTCACAATGCAAGTAAATGACCTTAGAACATTTTCAGCCCACTTAGTATAATTAAAAAGATAATATCTACAGGAACTGATTCCAAGTTTTGTGATCTCTTCTTTTTCTCTTTCACAGGGTCACCAACTACATCAGTATGTGTCCGTGAAGTCTGTGAGTGGTCAGAATGGTATGATGGGAGTCGGCAAACTCCTGGCTATGACGGTGGAGATTTTGAAACCTTTGATGATTTGAGAGCTAAAGGTTATGAAGTCTGTAAAGCTCCACGGGCTGTTCAATGCAGAGCAGAGAAATTCCCGAATATACCACTGAAAGACCTTGGTCAAAAAGTAGAATGCAGTAAAACAGTTGGGCTAATCTGTTACAACAAAGATCAAATTTCAACAGTGTGCAACAATTATGAAATCAGAATCTTATGCTGTGGTTTTGTACCGTGCTCTTCTACAACACATTTTAGCACATCAACGCCAATCACAACTGCAACTAAGAGCACAGAAATATCAAGTTCAGCTGAAGAAACTACATCATTTTCAACCACAACATCACCAGTTACTACCACTTATGAAAGTACAACATTCACACCTACAACTACTAAACAACCAACCACAAGCACAACCAAAATGATAACACCTGTGACAACGTCTCCTTCAACAACTCCTCTTTGCATTAAAGAAGAATGTTACTGGTCAAGGTGGTATGATGCCTATTATCCAGGGTCTGGATACGATGACGGAGATTTTGATACAATTCAGAACATTGAAAAAAAGGGATACAAAGTCTGTGATCACAGAAAGGCTGTTGAATGCAGAGCAGTAAGGTTCCCTAACACACCATATCCCCTTCTGGAGCAACACATCACATGTAACACAGAAGAAGGGTTGAAATGCTACAATAAAGACCAACTACCACCCATCTGCTATAACTACAAACTACGATTTAAATGCTGTAACAATGTAACAGTATCATGCCACACAACGACAGAGACCCAAGAAACTACGCAAGAAACAAAAACAACAACAATTTCTGCAACAACTCTCAGTACATCATCCACAGAAGTAGAAACAACACCATATTTCCAAACTAAACATAGGACAACTACAAAATCAACAACGCCACCAGAAACAGAATATATCCATACTAGAACTACATCAGAACCAACAACAGGCATAGAAATAGAAACAACAACGACAGCCTCAAAACCAACAACCTACTCCTCCACCACGCTGCCAACCTCCTCAGAAACCACGTCGCAAACCTCCACCAGCACCACCAGCCCCACATCGGTACCTTTCACGATCATCCCCAGCGTCACATTCACCAACACACTCGCAACAACCAGCTGTGCCAGTGAAGTATGCTCCTGGAGCGAATGGTTCGACGTCGACTTCCCCTCCTCGGGGCCCAGCCAGGGAGACTTTGAAACCTACCAGCACATCCGTGCCGCCGGCAAGGAAGTCTGCCAACATCCAAAGGAAATCGAGTGTCAGGCCGAGGACTACCCCGATGTTCCCATACAACACGTGGGACAGGTAGTGCAGTGCGATGTCCACTTTGGACTGGCGTGCAAGAATAAAGACCAGAAGGGCAAATTTAAGATGTGCCTCAACTACAGGATCCGCGTCCTCTGCTGCAGCCCTAACCCCAACTGCCCACCCTCCACGTCCTTGCCCACCAGCAGCCCCACCACCAGCACCACCCGCAGAACCCCAACTTCCACCTCCGTCACGACCTCCACCTCCACGCCCTATTCATCCACCACGCTGCCCACCTCCTCAGAAACTTCGTCACAAACCTCCACCAGCACCACCAGCCCCACGTCGACAACTCCCACGGTCTTCCCCAGCGTCACCTCCACCACCACAATGGCCACTAGCAGCTGTGTAAGCGAAGTGTGCTCCTGGAGCGAATGGTTCGACGTTGACTTCCCCTCCTCGGGGCCCAGCCAGGGAGACTTTGAAACCTACCAGCACATCCGTGCCGCTGGCAAGGAAGTCTGCCAACATCCAAAGGAAATCGAGTGTCAGGCCGAGGACTACCCCGATGTTCCCATACAACAGGTGGGACAGGTCGTGCAGTGCGATGTCCACTTTGGACTGGCGTGCAAGAACAAAGACCAGAAGGGCAATTTTAAGATGTGTCTCAACTACAGGATCCGCGTCCTATGCTGCAGCCCTAACCCCAACTGCCCACCCTCCACGTCCTTGCCCACCAGCAGCCCCACCACCAGCACCACCCGCAGAACCCCAACTTCCACCTCTGTCACAACCTCCACCTCCACGCCCTACTCCTCCACCACGCTGCCCACCTCCTCAGAAACCTCGTCACAAACCTCCACCAGCACCACCAGCCCCACGTCAACAACT
>WKFP01015475.1:0-13107 GCA_011057875.1 Pterocles orientalis
CTAAAAGCAAATCCCAGGCTAGAAGCCAGACTGTCTCTTCCCCCCCAAAAGGCTGAATGTATGTCCTTGAGAACAAATAGCAGCATCCTAGCAATAACTATAAACGTTCTTCTCTTATCAATTCTCTCCTGAGCAGGAATGCAAAACATAGCTTCTTTGCTACCTATTTATGAAGAGAAGGGAAAAGGAAAAAAAATTAACTCTGCTCTGCTTAACCCACGACAGGAGGGGACAGAGACAGCACAGATGACCCAAACTGACCAAAGCGATATTCCATACCATATGATGTCTGCTCAGCAATAAAAGCTAAGGGAAACGAGGAGGAGGGGAGCATTCGTTGTTATGATGTCTGTCTCCTGGAGCAACTGCTACACGTATTGAAGGCCTACTTCCAAGGAAGTGGCTGGACATTTCTTGCTGATGGGAAGTAGACAATCAAATCTTTGTTTTTCCTTTGCTTCTTCACCTGGCCTTGGCTTATTGCTTTATTGAACTGCTTTTATCTTGACATGTGAGTTTTTAATCTTATTTTCTTCCCCCTGGTTCTGCTGAGGAGGGGAGTGATAGAGCAGCTTGGTGGACACCTGGCGTCCATCTAAAGTTAACCCACCACAACAATATTCAGCTGTTTCTTTTTCAGCAGTTCGCAGCACATAGAATGCATTCTTATGCAGTAGAGAAGTATGTGGACATTGTCTGAACATTTGGCAAGGGAAATGGACAGAATAATTCTTTTTTCCTCTTTAACAGAGGTTCTTAAGCTAATCAGGCTGAACTGAAGCTACAAGGAAATAATTTATTGAGAGGAAAATTGTCAGAACAAAAAGGATGAGTTAAACAGAAAGTATGCTCAGTAATTGGATACATGGATGCCTGTCTACAGTCTAGTTAGTCACAAGATGTGTAGTTTCATGAGGAAAAATATATCTTCCCTTTATTTCTTGTACTGTCCTAACCTCCAAATGTCACCCGAAAACCATCTGTACAGTTGTTTTATGAGTAATGTCAATGAGTGTGACAAAAACCTAATAAGCCTTTGCACACTCTCAGGCTTCATGCTCAGTAAATATGTAATCAGCTTTTATGAGCCTTGTTTATAGGTTACCAGGTAGAACTTCTTTCTTAAAGTCAGAAGGGCAGCATAAATCAAACAGATGTTACTATGTGTTTTTGCATTATGAGACGTAAACATTTTAAAGTATGATTTGCATATAAGAAATTAAAGAATAAACACTGATTTTAAGAGTTGTTTTGGGGACACAGTAGGCAGTACACCATGCACAGGTTGGGGAGATTTTAAACAGTTGTTGGGTAGAAGAAGTAGTCCCAGTTGTTAAATCTAAACAAGAGTGAAAAGAAAACTGACATAAATGAAAAGCAAATAATACAAGCATTTTTGCTAAAAGTTATTCAAGACAATATGAAGAGTTCAAAACTGGCACTCAGAATCTTTAATAATGCTAACACAATAATAACATTTCCAGGTTTTGAGTATCCTGTGCTCCATTTGTCAGTGTTTGTGCTAAAGCAATAGATATGCTGGTATTGGTCCATATAAGAAATAATTGACATGGATATCTAAAAACTTATCCATTTTAGCATTTTGCATTCATGGAAGATGACAATCTGACAGTAAAAGTGGCAAGCTGGTAAGAAAAATTTAAATAAAAAAATTCAAAGCTACAATTCAAAAATATTAATTGCTTCTCTACAGAGGGATGTAACCAGTATTTCCCTTTTTTGTACTGTCACTTCCTTTATTTGGCCAAATTTGTCAGCTTTTATAGGATTTTTTTTCAATAAGACACAAAATGCTCTCAGAATAACCACAAAGGATGTTATCTAGGAAAGTTTGTCTTAGTCTTCAATTCTAGAACTATACTTAGAATATCTTGTATGGTAATACAATGAGATTGAATACCTAATCAGAGCCTGCAGTCATAAATTACAGCTCTGCTAATGCAGTCTGTGTTGGTTATCATAAATTCTGCAAAAGTCTTCTGGAAATGTACACCTACATCTCTGGGATATCTGTCTAAGTAAATACGGCTGTTCAGCAGGTGTCTTTAATATGTATATTGACTACTGAAGTAAAATTAGGATGCAACCTTCATGATTTATGTCTTATATGAGAGTATCCTTCAGCCTTACACTTGTCTCTCTGTGAAAAGGTGTCCATTTTTTTGACAAATATGTCAAAGGTAGGAAGAAGGAAATGCAAATAGATGACACAAAGATAAGGAATTATGGTGTATTTCACCACGCTTGCATCTGTAATTTGCAAAAACTTTGAAGCGATTATTTTTTAATAAAATCCTTAGATGTAGTAACCAATTAAAGATTCAGTAAAAATGAAAAAGTTCTTACCTTGTTAATTCTTTTTAGATCTGCAGGCCTGCAAGTTCCCAGTATTTAAATAGTTAAGAATTTAGATCTGAGTGTATGTTGCATCAACAATTTAATAACTAGTTTACATGTAGTATATATCAAAATCACAACATTTACTGCTCTGCACAGCTCTGAAAAAGTTCTCTTTTATTTGTCCATCTACATTTCTTTTACTGGGTTTTGTAAAACAAAAATTTTCCAACCTCACTTTTTCCATTAGCAACTTAATCCACTGTTGCATATTAGAAATCTTATTAATATTCCATTATCTTACTGTTAGCTTTTAAGCTGCCAAAACATTTCTGATGATAAAGTTGCTTTCTGGTAGCTCAAAGCATCTCATTAATCTGTTCCCTAAGCCCACCAGAAAGGCAATAATGCTGCCAAGTCTGTCATTGCCTTGTAGCACCATTCATTCAATCTGCAAATCCCACCAACGTCAATCACAGAGTCCAACATAAAATGATTGTTGTAATGAAGTCTTGTCACAAGATTAACACCTAGTCTGCACCTCAATATTTGTTTTATATCTTGTTATTTATCTAACAGCAGGATACCATATGCTGTGACAATAAAAGTGGTTTCGTTCATATCATGTCTGAAAATGCATAATTTCCAGAGAATTTCACACCCACTTGTGTTAATGTCACAGAAGATAGCACGCAAGAAGAAAACAAATTTATTGGAAAAAGTCAAAAGGAAAATCAAGAGGCACAATAACTACTGCCTCTATATGTTTAGAGTTTTGTTAATAATTTACAACTAGTAAATGCTAATTATAATATCCCATGAGGATATCAGCTAGATTCACACAAATGTTCTTGATGCTCATTTTACTGTGATAACACTAGAAGTCTTATCCAACAGTAAAAAAAAAAGACAACTTAATCTGGCTCATTACACTTGTTATACAATGAGGGAGAAGTCGCTATCCATGTCAAAAAAACGTTTCAAGACCCAAGTTCTACTGCCATATTTAAAAATGCTCCTAAGCTTTTGTTGCTTTGCTTTTGGAACTAGATGCTGGTTTTAGGTGCTGTTGTAGGTGCTTTCATACAGAACCTAATAGGTGAAGCTCTACTGGCCTTTCAAATCTGTGCACCAGGGAGACTTTGAGGCAAAAGCACTCCAAAGCTTTTGTAACTCAAATAATTTTGAAAAATTAAAAAAGTATAAAACTCCAAATAAATTGAATGGAAGGATTGTTACGGGTTTTGGTTTATCCATGCAGCATATGAACTTTAATTTTGCTCAGTCCTTTGAGGGTTTTGCTTTTATTCTCTGCACCACCATGTATATAATGAATAACAGCTTTCTTTTACTAATTATTTAATCAGTTCTACTTGTCTTTCTATTGCCTTTTGTACCTTGTCTAATAATTGTTCACTTGAAGAAACTGCCATGAATAAACTATTGCTTTTATTAATATTCTTAATATAACAATAGAAAATGTTGGTTGTGGGCTACTTCACATTTCTATCATCTAACAAATTTACCAAAAGAAAGCAGTTAAACACTAGCAAATTGTTCTGCATCTATGGGAATAAAAGATAAAGTTTACATTATGTATGTTTTTTCTTGTCAATCATTGAAGTGTACCTTAATACATCACTTTTGTATGTATTAGGTTATCTCTTATTAATCTACACTCCCAGAAAGTTACTCTGCTGTATGTTGGAGTACTTGATAGCTTTTATCATGTTTTACTGCCTTTCTCTGAAGCTTATGGAACAGAAAATCTTCTACCAATTGCTTAGGTCCAAGAGATCCAGGCACAGGTATTTTAATATTTACTTTGATTTAGGAAAAGGATTCGAGTCTACACAAGCATACTTAATTTTAAACTATAACATTACTTTTCAAGCACCACCACAATACTGTTATTTGTCAATGTAAGTTAGGATCAGCAAACTAGGCCACTCAGAACTGGAATTATATTTCTAAATCAGGAAAAACCTTACTGGTTTGTTCTCATCTTCCAAGGAAACTGGTGTTTTCCTGGAGCATGTAAACAATTGTTCTATGTGTATTAGTATATACATTAAAATATATATACACACACAGAAATATATGTATATATGTATATGTATGTGAAAATTATGTGCATATATATACTATATACATATGGTTACATGTTTAGTATACTTATAAGGTAAGTTTGTATCCTTTGTGCTTTCTTATTAGTACAAAAACCTTGCTTGCTATGGATCTTCTTTCTTTGCTTTCTGTTTTCCAAGCTGAAAATATTTGTCTCTGAGAGCAGAACTTTGCATTACTAGTTGTTTTTGGAAAGAGTTAGCTACTGATCCCACAATGGGGAGAGACAAGAGGGAAAGGAGGTAGGGATGGTGGGAAGGAGTTTGTCTTTCTTTAAGTCAGAGAATCAAAATCTGGTAACCATGTTTCCTTGCTTCTACCTACCCAAAGGTAATAAGTATCAGAAGTAAACCTTGCTGGTTTAGACTGAATTCTGGTCTAGGAGGGTATCCACTAAAGAGGTAACAACATCTTCTCCTAGAGAACTTTTGTTGAACTCAGTTGTGATACGACTGTCTTAGAAAATGAGAAAAATCAGATGGATTACCCTAAACAGTGTAGCATTATAAAAGTAAAACCAACATTTTCAGCCTCACCTAGACACCTATTCACCAGTTCAAATCTTGAAGCTCAGGCATGAATATGTTGCCGCTGATTTTGCGAAGCAAGCCTTCTCTTCTATACTACATTCACCCTATGAACTGTTCAAAGTTGTGGCTGAAGTACTCTGAGAAATAGCCTTACACTGCAAATTTCTTTATTTTTATTTTTTCTGGAGAAGAAAAAAGGTTTCGAGAGACAGGCTGTTCAGCCCTGTAACTTCACTTCACTGAAAGAAAAAGTTCACTTTAATAAAAACATATTTAGATAAAATTATAGAGGCGTACTTGACTATGAAAGTATTTTAAAGCATCAGACATTGAATTTTAAATGGAACAATGATCTATTTACAAACAAGGCTGTGCTATTTTTACATTCTCCTCATGTGGAATAGGATTTGAGTAATACAATTCACATTTGAAACTATGACAAAAGAAACATTCATAGCTGTTTTAGGGTTTGCTGCATTTGCATAATTATATTTTGTTTCAATCATATTAAAAATGTTAACATCTTCAAAACAATGCATCCAGCTTTCTACCAATTTTCCATTTATATCCAATTAGCCACAAGCAGCGTTTTTAACTGCAATACTTATTTAAATGGTTCATGAAAATGGATTTATTTTACTGGATAACTTAGAATTTCGGTACCCTGTTTTTAATGGGGCAGCCTTTATTCTAACATTTCAAACCCCTGTGACTACTCATTAGTGTAAAAAAAAAATAAAAGGTTTGCATTATTTTTGGTACATTTCTCTTCCAAAAATTGATTATTCTAAAATGATCTTCCCACTATGCCTTAGAGAAATTATCAGTCTTGAAAGAATTTTGTCAACTTACCGATGTCCCTCTGAGAAATTTTGATCATAATGGAATTGTTAATATTTGGACTGGTTTGAAATAGGTGTCTCTTTTGGAGACAATTTAATCTCTAGAGGCAGATCAGTACCACATTTCAAGACATCTTTGTACAACTGAAGAACAAATATATGCATTGCACTATTCTTTAATTCAGCCACCTATTGCTGTGTATACACCCCACCGGAAATAGGTTTTAAATTTTAAATTAAAATGCCACATATTTGTAATTCAATTGTGATATCATATTTATAAATTGATTGTGATATGACGATAAGAGAGGCAGTGTTTCTGAAGAGATGTTACATGAGCTACCATTGAAAACACCATATTTTAACAGAGAGAAAGAGATATTCTTAAAAGCATTTTCATTTTGATTCAGTGCCTTCCAAACTCATATTGTGTCACTCTAAAAATAATGTATCCACAATAAGAAGACCTGAAGACTTCTTGACCTTTTAAAACTTATTTTAGGGAAAGAAATGTAATTAAGATTGATTCATTAATGACAACTACTTTGGAGAAGATATTGTTCTTTAACATTACTGTAGTGTTTCAAACCAGCATTTTCTGAGAGGGAAATAAGATCATTTTGTGCATTATCCACAGAAGAACTCATAATGAAATCTTCCTGGGAAGAATTAACCATGGAAATCCTTGCCCAGAGGAAACTGAAGGGTTGGTTGCAGATGGCTTTTAACAGATGGTTATTAAAAATATTGTTTCGATTAATTACTGTATATTTTCTGCATGGAGAATGCCAAAGACGACTAAACTGGAGTCCATGTTTGTAGCAGCACCTGTTTGAAGAAATTTTTTTTTTGTTGCAGAACAGTTGAACAAAATGTCCTTATCCTGGTTGAAATGCCTAGTAAATTTTGGGAGTAATGAGGTCTTTACAATTCTAGGGTGAGGAGTTTCTCAAAAAAGACACCAGAGGAACACACGGTTGCTGAGGGAAAGACAGAGCTCAAAGGTGAATGATGAGCTCTTCATTGCTTCTGTGCCTGGGCTCTCTGGTGAATGGTAATTATTGTAGAACTTGTTGTTGGGTTGGGTTTTGTTCCATCTTTTGTCAAAGTAAGAAGAGAAATAAACCTGTTCACGCTGATTAACAATTCAGAAAAGCTATGGAGAAAAACCGTCAAACACCACTGATTTCTCTTGCAACAGGAAATTTTCTCATTTTCCACTTCCAGAAAGGCACACCAGTCACACTTTGCCATATTACTAATTATTATGTCATACTATCTTCTTTTTACCATTTCTAATTTCATAATCCCACAGAATGCTGCAGAATTGCAAGATTTTGTTTTCTTTCTCTTTTTTTTTTTTTTCCCTTCAGTGTTGAGAAGAGCTGGGTGTGGCACCCCATTTCTTTCAATACCTGCAGGCAGTTGGTCACTTGGTCTATCCTTGCTCTCATGCAGACAATACATGTTTTGCCCATTGCTGTATAAGGCATTCTGAAGAGTTGTGTCCAATGTCCCCTTTATCCCAGTTTGCGTGTAGTCATGTAACTGACAGTTAAAATTAAAAACCACAAGGTTTTAATTCCAAAGAGCTGTTTTGTTTTAAAGCATTCAACAGTAATTAAATACATATATCTCAAAAAGGCAATGTGAATTCTGTTGAAAAAATCCTTCCAAAATAATGACCTTTAAATAATCTACCAGACCACAGTTGATCCCTTCTGTTGACAAGGCCTCAAGGGTTTTTCTTGATAGGATTCCCCTTCAAAGCAGGCATTCTAAGTTGTACACAAAGAGAGCTTCTTACACTCTTTTAACTTACAGTGCAATCTGGCTTTAAATTGCTTGGCCCTGTATTGGACTTTTACTAAATTTTTACTCTTAGTTACTTCCAACATAGCAATCATCACATCATAGATTTGAAGAGTACTAGCCAATGTACTGTATAAAAATGTTGTAGGTAGTTATCGCAGAACAGCAGTTAGTTAGATACTGTGCCAATCAAACAGGTGTTAATATTGCATCAAAAGGCAATTTAAATCAGCCAAGACAAGTAGTCTAAAAATTTGTTTTCTTATGAAAAAGAGTTGATGTCTAATAAGACATCAATGTCTGTCAGTAACTGAGTAGATTCATTGTTTACAACATCTTACCATAATTTTTTCAAGTCAGGAAAGGTGTTAAAGGTGGACAAAGATGATAAAATATGAATTACAAGGCACATTACGCAACACAGGATAAATTTAGAGAAGCACAAAATAGTTTCGTGTTGGTTGACTAGGTTTACCCAAATCATGGCGCATTTCTAGCTATGCTGAAATCAGTGAGAGGCCCTAATTTGCAATATCTCAAATCAACTGAAAAATTATATTTTGGGAAGAGGACTTTCATCATTCCTAATTATTATAATTTTACTTGCATTTGCCATGCAACTGTGGTCTGCAACATGTTCTTAGCAATCAAGAAGTGTCTACTACAGCTGGAGAGGGGGTGGAAATTAAAACCATATCAGCATTGACACCCAAAGGAGAGGTGAAGTGAACATGTAACTGTCATGAACATAGTATTTGAAAGTTGTCATTTTGGGCAATCTCAAACTTTTGTGAAAAAACAATGGGAGTCAAAATAGTATTTCCAGCATTGAACCATCTAATGATAAACAAAACATCTGTCGTGTAAGCATTTGCTATGATTACAATGTATTTTTGTGGTGCCTCATTCCAGAAAATAACCATAGTAGTTCATTAACAGAAGTTAAAAATTAATTTAAACCATTTCAAAAGAGAGAAAAAAAATCACTATTTGTAAAAATGGACAATGTATAAATAGCATTTTTTTCTATCTGCTTTATTCCTGCTTAAATGTAGAAACCTTGAATATGTTATTTCAATTGAAACTGTTTGAAGTTCAGGAAACATGTTGAAAACTTACCGTATTATTCAGAGAGATGAAACTATTTTATATCAGAAACTCCAGTAAACTTTTGAGGCTCTAGTAAACGTCAGTCCTGCTTGAACGATCTCTATTTGCTTTCAGTAAATGTTCATTCACGTATAGCACTGTAGGAAAGCCCAGAATTTTTCTAGAAATCCACCACTGGATATTTTAAATTCAGTCTTCATGTCGATATTTGAATGAAGCAAGATACTAAAATGGAAACATTGGTTTCTATTTAAATTCTCCAAATAGATGATTCGCTCTTTCTACAAAAGTCTCATGAAATCCATTTGTTAAGGCTGGTCAGCAAACTCTTGAATGTCAAGTCCAGTTATCAAACTGTGTAGTTTTTCTGTGGTTTACAAATCTTTAATCTGAAACTCTTACAATTTAAATAATTCTGTGAATCCATAGACAAGGATTGACCTCATACATTGTTTATTTCACCATGCTTTATTCTTATGCATTTGTTTGTTAAGATTGAATTTTTTTAGGAGAGAAGATTTAGAGCTGCTCCACTGAGTTTGGGTCTCTGCTGGTGAACTCAGAATATCTTGCATAGCAACATAAAGTTTTCAAAAATTTAATTCATTTTTATTTCTGTACTTATTTATTTTAGCAGCTGGTTCAACAATTAAAACACTGCATCTGTATACGTCTTTTAGGGGTTGCCAGTCTCTATTTTATCTATCTGCATGTTACTATGAGATTTAGGTACAGATTTTAAGTATTCATTTTCAGCTAAGAAAACCTTTTAGTTTTTTTTCCCAAAAAAAAGCTTTTAATCTGTTGTGTAAATTTACGCAAGTTAACTCTGGATATTTCTGTAAATCTGAACACTCTGCTCTGGTTATTCTCATGAAATCTACTCACTTCAAACACGCCAGCCCAAATCTGCTGAACGCCCACAGGCAGCAAGAACCAGCACTGCCTTTTGCTCCACCAGTGCTCCTTTCCTTTCACTTTTCACCTCACAACAATAAATACTTATAATGAAGAAGAAAGGTTAAAAAAACAGAAACAAGCACTGGGCAGCACGTATTTGTGGAAATATGTGGATTTGTGGATGTCTGGAAACATTCAAGTCAGGTTGGATGGGGCTCTGGGCAACCTGATCTAGTGGAAGATGGCCCTTCTTACTGCAGGGGGATGGACTAGGTGACCTTCACGCTCCCTTCCAACTCAAACTATTCTACGATTCTATATTTCCCTGGACGACCCAGTGACACTCACAGTGCTTACTGTGCTCTCAGCAGTTGTCTCACACAGTTCCAAGAGATTGCAGGGCAAGCGGTATACTCTGAAATGCAAACTGGGGGTCTTCCTTCATTGTGTGAGCATCTGTGACTGTTATATCCCTCACTACCTTTATAAATCCACCTGTTGCACCTTTCAGGTTGAGCAAGACATTTTGAAATGTGATTCTGCACGCTATTCAGTCCAATGCAGCAGCCTTTGGAAATTAGAGTGGTAGAAAAAGATAATTTCTCGTTACTAGAGAACTAAATCAAACACTCCATTTCAGGAGCAATACCAAAGTTTATGATTATGTCTATTGATCTTGCTAAGTCAGATGTTGTATTCTTGCTTAAATATAAAAAAAAATATTAAATTGATTCTCCAGTTATCATCCTAAATAGTTTAGAGGATAACCATTTTTTTTAAACTGGCTGTCCACAGACTTCTGCTTAAGAACTTGGCAACGTAATCAAAAGTCAGTAACCCTAAGCAGAATGTGTCATGATGAGTAAAAGCAGGTAGGAATATTTTAGTCAGGTGACTAACCTGGTAACTGAGATTATTAAAAAGACAATATTTTGATATTATGAGAGAAAAGAAGACAGTCACCACTGATAAAGATAATCTGGATGGAAAAAGAGTTGCTGCATGAGAAAAAAAAAAAGGGGGGGAAGAGGAGAGAAGAACAACACTTCACAGAGTATTTTAGAGAAATTGCCTCTTTTTTTTTAAATGCATTTTTTCTAATATCCTCAGACATTTAGTGTATTGTTTAAATGATGCTCATTGTTGGCTTTAATAAATTCCAATATGTCTTTGTTTTATGGAAATAAAGTCACAAAAGCTTTTTTTAAAAATGTAATTAAATTTAAATTTGAAAGTCACCTTTAACATAATCATCTTCTTTCCAAGTCTTCATAGCATACTTCAGTCAACTTATATAAGGAAAATATTATCTCCACCTTTGCACTTATGATACATATAGAGATAATAAATATCACGTATTTTGAGAAACTGAAAAAGTTCCCATTTGAAAGTGGAACATTAGACCATTCCCCAATATAAAACTTCTGGAGCATGCATACTGACTCTATAGAATCTCTCAATATCTAGTACTCTCCATAAAACAATCTCCATTCATCTTTTCATTGGATTTCAACCATTCAGTATTCAACATTTTGATAATGATTTCCAAACGATTTCCAAATGATTTCACAAAAACTCAACATGCTTTCTCAGAGGGTCTTATATTAAGATAACTTTATCCACTGAAATGAATACGTTAAAAGTATGTAAGAGTTGTTGTTAAATACACACTTTAATAACAGCATAAAATGTTTACTTCCCATATTTCTGTTTTGTCACAGCGTGTTTTTAGCTATACTACATTACACATGCATAGGCATTATAAATTTCCTGGTTTCAGCTGGGACAGAGTTAACTTTCTTCATGGTATCTAGTGTGAGGATATATACTTAAACATTGAAAAGCTGTGTAGAAGATTCTGAACAAATATGTGTTTCTTTTTCTATACTGTCCCAAGGTGTACATCCCTTCATCTTTCCTGCCTTGATCAACTTAAAGACTTTTAAAAATGTGACTGGGGAATGACGACCTAAAGTATGAAAATTAACCTGGTACTTGCAATGGAAGGGACCATTAAAATTTTTCCAGTGTAAATCCCAGTAATCTGGGGAGATTTTCCTTACCCTTTCTGTGAATCCAAGACTGGCAAAGTCAAATAGCTTAAGTAATTTAAAAATTGTTTAGGTAAATAAGGAGTCCTTGTTAACATCTTCTATTGCATAACCTTCATGAACAAATCGTGACTTGTTGTCCAGTAACCTTATTGGAATATGCACTGTATAAATGGGGAAATAGCCATAAGCATATATTCTTTCTCTGTAGGGATGGAAAAGGACACAGAATGTTGCCTTCTGCTGTTAATATACAGATTATTTTCTGCATTCACAATGTGAATGAAGGTGCAGTAGAACTGGCAAATTAGGAGACTGGCTTCAAAAGTGCGTCTCTAAAATGTTCATGTCTTGGAGATAGTAACAGTTCTTTGTCTCGCCATGACAAGATTCTTCAGTTTTTCGTGTGATACTTTTGGTTCAGTATATCAGAGAGCCTCCATCACTGTTTTGTCTTCCACAGCATTTGTTTTCTGGGAAAATAAAAAGTCTTCAAGGACTCCCATTTGTCATTCCAGAATCAACATGTGACTTTGAAGCCTTTCTTCAGCCATCTTCCCTACAGTTCAGAGTTTGCCAGCAGCACTGTACCACAAACAAATTCCCTTTGCCATGTGACTAATGAATGTTATAAACAAGTTTCTTAAGGGATGGTCTCTGCTCACAAGCTGAGTGTCTGCAGTAGTCTGTACTGGGTCCATGCCAAGTTAGCTTGTTTCTGACTTAAACTTAGTTCAGATGATACAGTTCAGTTACTTTTTTTCAGTGATAGAAAATCTTTGTAAATTACTGTTCAGTCAACCCTAGGCTGGCTGGAGAAAAAACTACCACTTGCCTTTCTCATAAAATTTCAATTATAGTTTTAAAGGTCAAATCTGATCTGTTTCTCAGTCAGTCACTCCAGACTTGTCTTTAATCAAAGCATTTACAAACACATTAAAATTGAAAGTGCAGCCTAGACGTGCCCACGGTTGCTCCTCTTTTTCACCCAGGATTTTCTTATGTATCTCCAACTTGGATTACTTCTTTGTATCTGGTCATTTTCTCATTTCTTTCACTTGCATTTTACTGTTCATCTCAGTCCCTTCTACGTTCTTCAGGACTTGGAACAGATTGTTGTCCTGCCTGTGAATCTCAAGCCAGCCCAGGTCCCTGATCATAGAATCATAGAATCATAGAATGATTAGGGTTGGAAGGGACCTTAAAGATCATCAAGTTCCAACCCCCCTGCCATGGGCAGGGACACTTCCCACTAGACCAGGTTGCCCAAAGCCACATCCAGCCTGGCCTTGAACACTTCCAGGGATGGGGCATCCACAACTTCCCTGGGCAACCTGTTCCAGTGTCTTACCACCCTCATAGTGAAAAATTTCTTCC
>WKFP01015475.1:13670-39978 GCA_011057875.1 Pterocles orientalis
CTGGGTCACCAGGTCTCCCGCTTTCTTCCGGAGAGGGCCCACATTTTCCCTGGTCCTCCTTTTATCATTGACATACCTATAGAAGGTTTTCCTGTTACCTTTAATGTCCTTGGCCATATTTAATTCCATTTGGGCTTTTGCTTTCCTAACCTGATCTCTGGTTTCTCGGACAGTGTCCCTGTATTGTCCCCAGGCTAACTGTCCTTGCTTCCACCCTCTGTAGGCTTCCTTTTTTTGTTTGACTTTGCTCAGGAGTTCCTTGTTCATCCATGTAGGCCTCCTGGCATTTTTGCCTGCCTTCCTCTTTGTTGGGATGCATCGCCCCTGAGCCTGGAGGACGTGATCCTTGAATATTAGCCAGCTGATGTTACACCTAACTGTTAATCCAAAAAACTGGGAACCTGATTGCTGAAATTGTTGAGCTCCAAAATTCCAGGTAATATGGTGACATAATATGATATCTATTTTATAATAAAACTTCAAAATCTACATTAATCTTGAAGTATGAACTAGTTTATCTAGGTTGAAAACATTTTTTCAACTTCTATTTTAATTCGGGATATCTGAAAGCTGTAATAGAGTTTGCTTTTTTTGCTTCCCCCCCCCAAACCCTGTCAAATATACTGGAACTCCTTCCTATTGGGTAAGGGTTTAGTTCCAAAAATTAAAAAATATGTCCATGGATAATGTCTTGAACAAAAAACTTTTGTTACTCAGCATGACATTTTAAGCAGTGAAACACATTTCTTCTTTCACAATGTGAAGCGCTATGGAAGAAAAAGAAAAAATTAAATTAAGGCGGTGTTGAAAATGAGGCAAAACTATCTATGTATCAGAATTTCAAGAATTTTGATAAATTAATCTTTTAAGTGGCTGGTTATTTAGCTTAGTCATTTATTCATTAGCTTTTCCATTCCCTCTATTTCCTTGTTTTCTTGGGGAAAAGAAATGACATCTCTCTTGGCTTTCTTATATTTCATATATTCTCTGATGCTTTGTTTCCTTGGAAACAACACCATTAACGTTCTGCATTTGATCTTTTGTTGCCATTTTCTGGATACAGTGAGTAACCCAAACATTTCTGCAGTGGAATGTGTCAGAGAACTAAGAAAAGGCTACAAAATAGAAAATCAGAACCTGTGTTAATGATACAAGACATAGTTAAATTAAACACAACCAAAACCACTGCTGCATTTAATGTTTTCACATAAGCTACAAAGTCAGGAAAATGTTCGGGGAAAAAGTGTGTATGTGGGGAGGGGAGTGGACAACCTCCGTGCAAATACCTGTATTTAATAGGTCACTAGATTTCAGACGACATTGCCATTCCACACTGACACAGATGAAATATCTTTTCTGTTACTGTTGGCAGTAAAGCCAAACTGCATCCCACAAAGAACAATGTGCATGTAATTGAAACTACAGATGTGTGAACTATGTTAAACTAAGTTCTGTTGGCTAATAATAAGCTTTTTTCTGAACTGGTTTGTCACCATCTTCAAGATTTTTTTAGCAATTAGTAAAAGTCGTTTTTTGGGTTGTTACTTCTTTCTTTTCATCAGGTTTCCATATAGGGTTGGATTATTCTGCCCAAATTGAGATGTTTAACTTTGAATTGTTT
Organism: Pterocles orientalis; assembly: GCA_011057875.1. Lineage (NCBI taxonomy): Eukaryota > Metazoa > Chordata > Aves > Pterocliformes > Pteroclidae > Pterocles > Pterocles orientalis. The sequence goes on from WKFP01015475.1 coordinate 15,292, forward strand.
AAGTCTGAGCTGGTAATACATGTAAAATCACAGGCAGGAAAAAGACATTTGCAGAGAGTGATCCATTTTATCTTAAAATACATATTTAACATGAGCCAAGACAGGCCTTCTGGATGCCTTCATTGTTGTCTATTGACCACAAAGTTAAGTGAAATTGAACATATTTGTACACATATACCTTATTTTATCATATTTATGCTTTCTACATGTATCTCATATAAACTTTTCCATGATTTTTCAATAAATAATGTACCGAAAATTGTCACATTGCATCTCAGTCTGGCATATGGCACTTCAAGATATACAGTGCTGCTTTTTCCGTGGGATTCCAGAAAAAGTGTCTGCTGAAAAGCTACATTTAGTGCTGGGATCAATAAAGGATCACAGGCCATACTGAGAGGCCTACAATAAAAATTACAATTGTGACATTCTCTGCTCAGCAGCTGTAAGAACCAGAGGGGTCTACATTCAGTTACCTTAATACAAAATTTTTTGCATGTCTAGATTTTTACATTTGTCCATGCACAGGTTTACTGCTTGTGTCTTATCAAAATGTAATTTGGATTCCGTAATAGGGTAGAGACTACAGGCACTCAAGTGTAATAGATTCACGCTGAACACAAACACTTAACGGCTATGGGTGCTACATATCTTGTACTTCCATTGTCATTTTTCTCTGAGGTCACAGAAGAAAGCTGTGGTATCAATGGTACTTTTTGTATAAAAGCAGCCACAGGGTGAGAAACCTGGTTTCAAAATTTTCTAAGCCTGAAAGAGTTCCAGTCCACACCTTCTCAAGTCTCAGTGTGTCAGTTCAAGAGCGGTATTTATTATTTTTCTTCTAACTGCAGTTATGTCACTGCACAGGCAACACAAGACTCATGGGTCCAGAAAAAGGGAGAATGATTAAAGGGCTATTTCCAAGACATCTTTCTATATTTTGTTTACTTATTGCTTTGATGTGGAAAGGATAAGCATTCCCTCTTTTAGCCCAAGTAGGGTGCCACATGGTGGGGGAATTAATTAAATCTTTGGATACATTTGGATAGTGAGGCTGGTAAGATGGTCACCGTTAATCTCTACGAAGGACCCTGAAGAGCATGTCTCAGTGTCATTCAAGTTCATGAGACATCCACTCTCTCTACCTGTGCATTTCAGTTCCTCACTCATTCAGATAGAGAGTTAGTCTGTTCAGTTTTTTCCACTCCACACATGGCTGACACTAATTTTGTTTTCCCAGATGGTCTCTCCACTGTTTTGGAAGGTTTTAGTCCAGTCTTTGAGGTATGTCTAATCTCCAAGGAGATTTGATAGCAGCTCCATAGACTGAGGCAGCGTTTGTACTCGGAGTCCTTTGTACACAGAGAAACTGAATAGAAACACCAAGTGTTTCGAGCATCAGTAGCACTGCAGAACATGTTTGAAAGGGAGGGTTTATTTGATGGGAAAGGATAGATACCATTCATTTGTGAGCCAAATACAAGAACAACAATCCAGGTATATCGTGAGATAAGCGAGATAAAATGATAGATAAAAAGATAGATAAGAGGAAAGATTATTAAGAAATTGGAGAGACATGGATTTGACAGCTGGACCACACGGTGGATAAGGAATTGTCTGCATGGTCACACTCAAACAGTTGCAGTCAATGGCTCGACGTCCAAGCGGAGACCGGTGATGACTGGAGTTCCTCAGTGGCTGGTACTGGGATTGGTGTTGTTTAACATCTTTGTTGACAACATGGACAGTGAGTTTAAGTGCACTCTCAGCAAGTTTGACTATGACACCAAGCTGTGTGGTGCAATGAATACACTGGAGGGAAGGGATGCCATCCAGAGGGACCTTGACAGGATAAATATGTTGGCCTGTGCAAACCTAATGAAGTTCAACAAGGCCAAGTGCAAGGTCCTGCACATGGGTCAGGGCAATCCCAAGCAGAAATACAGGCTGGGAGGAGAATAGTTTGTGAGGAGCCCTGAGGAAAAGGACTTGGGGGTGCTGGTGGATGAGAAGCTCAACATGAACCAGCAATGTGCACTTGCAGCCCAGAAAGCCAACAGTGTCCTGGGCTGCATCAAAAGAAGTGTGACCAGCAGGTCGAGATAAGTGATTCTCCCCCTCTGCTCCTGTCTCATGAGATCCCACTTGGACTATTATATGCAGCTCTGGAGTACAAAGATGTGGACCTGTACGAGTGGGTACAGAGGACTGCCACTAAGATGGTCAGAAGGCTGGGGCACCTCCTGTATGAGGACAGGTTGAGAGAGTTGGGGTTGTTCAGCATGGTGGAGAGAAGGCTCTGGGGAGATCTAATAGCAGCCTTCCAGTACTTCAAGGGGGCCTACAGGAGTGATGGAGAGGCACTCTTGATCATGGACTGTAGTGGTAGGAGAAGGGGTAATAGTTTTAAGCTGAAAGAGGGTAGATTTAGATTGGATATTAGGAAGAAATTTTTTACTCTGAGGGTGGTGAGGCACTGGAACAGGTTGCCCAGGGAAGTTGTGGATGCCCCATCCCTCGAGGTGTTCAAGGCCAGGTTGGAAGAGACTTTGAGCAACCTGGTCTACTGGAAGGTGTCCCTGCCCATGACAAGGGGTTTTGGAACTAGATGATCCTTAAGGTCCCTTCCGACCCAAACATTCTATGATTCTCTGATATTATGATTCTATTATTCTAAATATTAGACATTTAAAAAGTGAAAGAAAGCATGAAGATGAGATTCCTCCAAGGAATGAAGGTGAGTTTCAGAGGTCTCCAGTGAACATGCAAGGAACAGTACCTAAGAAAATGGGCCTTTTCCTGCTTTTGTCCTTGGTATGATTTGAGGGGGAGCTGTACCTGTAGTGGCATTCTTAATAGGCCCTGTGGGTTTACAGAACCTTTCAAAATGTCCACAGAGTTAGACATGTTAGCCCCATCTCAAGCTGCCCCCTCTCCATCCTCTTGATCCAGAATGACTTTTCTCAGCTCCTGAATTTCACAGGTTCCGCACCTGCTACATTGTGGCGTCCCCTTTACATAAGTCTTCCCTTTTCCCTATATTCAAAGGGAAAAGCAGAAGTCACAGTCCTACAGAAAGCTTGCATAGCCAGCATAATTCCAACTTGTACCCAACTGCCTTGGTCTTTCAGACAGTGACTGTGCCCTACACCTGTAAAATAATAACCACAGTGGAGGGCTTTAGTGATAGAAAGAGAAAAATAGAAATTATTTCTGATTGTCTTTTGATAGAAATAAGAGTTTTACAGAGTTTTCACTGCAATTACGGTACTACAAAGGAAAAAAAAAAGTTTCCACTATCTGGGAGGCATAAAATCACAGCGGTTAGAAACAGAAAATTAAGAAAAATATACTTATCGTATCATCCATTTCTCTCTTATGTCAGCACAATCATTTTCCTCTGTATTGTACTGTCTAGGACTTTGTCCGTTCCAAATAACTAGGTTTTAACCATATCCGTAGGCTTACTATTCTAAAGATAAAGTAAGCTGAATATTGGTGGTTGTATTTCTGGATTTTTATTGTTATTCTGTTTGTTGTTCCCCCCTTTCCAAAGTTTATACCTGATTATTATGGGAGATGTCTTCTGACAGAAACATTGTATTTCTGTCTAATGTTTACTTGTGAGAGAGTTAATCTTTTTATCTTCAATCTTGGCACTGGGCATAGTTTGCACAGGTAGCTCCTCTGCTGCCATAATTACAGCTTTAATTTAAATTTCTTTGACTGTGTACACTTCATTTGCTTTGCATAATTTTGCAGCATGCCCGTCTGTGTTACAGATCTGCAGACATTGCCATATGTAGGACACTTATTTTTGAGACGCCAAGTGCCATAACTTTCACAATTCTTTCCCTTAGTTTACTATTTACTGGCTCTGACGGGATTTTTGATTTTTGTTTTTAAATTAGACAGTCTTACTAGAAGCAGGAATTTATTTTTTTTTAAGTGATAACCACACCATCTGCCTATTCATTTTCTTCCCACTTTTGATTTGTAACTTAGCAGTTTCTACAGAGTTATTGATATTTTGCTCTGTAGTTTATGCGGAAGCTGATCACCTTGCAGTCATTACTTCATACCAGTTCTTTATTAATACAACTAATATTATTTTTTGTTGGAGAGTATTGCTATAATTCTTAAAACTGAGAAACTGTATCTTCAGCTTTTGTGACTTGAGCTGTTTTTTTTGGTGATTTTTCCATTCTAAGAATCACCAATCCTTTTCATGCTTGTTTTTCAGTTCAAAGCTTCCCTCTTTCTGCTGTCATTATCCCATATGGATCCCATCGTTATACGCAATATTAGATGTACAAAGACTTCTGTTACTACATAGAAATTCTCTTCTGATGAAATCACATACATGTTCTGAAACACTTTTGAAAAGATTGATTCTGTCTTGAATTCATGGCAATCCAGGAGATCACATATTATATTCTTGATCATGGGGACAAGGTAAAATTCCTTTTCTCCTTTGAAAGAAATTTGATATAATTAACCTAATAGTTTAATGAACAAACAAGAAAAGGAAGCTTCAATAACAAAATATCATGTGATAAATAAATTCAGAGATGATCATCCAGTATAAAAGACTATGAGCATGTTTACATCCTGTAACTAAATATCTGGACGAAAAAAATAATACAAAAGAGGAATGACAACCATGCAGATAACTAGCTGAGAAACATTCCTCTAGAAGCCAAAAGAAAAACTTTATATTGACTAAATTATAGTGGAACTGCAGTTGAATCAGATATGAAATATTTAGATGGCAACAGAATAACAAAAAAATAAAAAGAGGTGAAAACAACTGACAGAAAGATGTCAGGAATGATGAAGTAGTCAAGAAAGATGGGTTTCCTTGCTCTTGAGAAAAGGTAAACAAGAAGAACAATTACGAGCTTCTGATTCACCATAAAGATAAGACAGAACACTTAATTTCTTACAGTAAAGATAAATCTCACAGCTATATTTGGTAAGTGATATCAGAATTTTCCAGTATCATGAAGTCAAATGTCTCCAAACAAGGACACTGTGACTATCCTGGGAATTGCTGAGAATATTTTCTAGATGGAGTTAATAACTGGAAGGAGTTACTGGAATAACTGGAAGGAGAATAGTGTGGAAGGTGACCTGCTACAATGACTGGGAACAAACTGCTGAAGAGAAGATTTGAGGTAAGTTCTAAAAAATTTGAGGTAAATTCTAAAAAGTTGCATTGCCTTTGCATAATCTGTTATGCATTTGTGGAGCCAAAATCCTCTTAAGAAACATTGCTAAGGCTGTCTCACACATGGCCTGTTTTGAAAGGTTTCTGTTCTTGAAGGTCTGACCTTCCTTAAGGATTCAATTTCTGAAAACAGCAGGAACAAACCTGAACCCGAACAAACCAAAAACTCTCTGGTAGCTAAAGGAACAGTTGAAAACTGACACGTGCATTCAGTTACTGTAGGAGATTGCTCATGTGCAACAAGTTTTCTGTGAATGTGAATTTCCCATGTATGGCATGACAAATACATTTTTGTGAAGGATCTATTCTTATCTGGAACTTCTGTTTACATAGTTCATTCATTTTGTATGTCTCAAGCATTCTACAGACAGGGTGGAAGTCCTCATTTATCGTTAATTTTTGGGCACATTACCCTGTCCTCATAAAATATTTAAAGTCTGCCTTTTTTTTCATTATTATTTTTTGTAACACTTTCTAAAAGATTCTTCTAGTCTAATATGACATGGTAGAACCTGCTTCATAAATGAATGGTCAAGAAATGGGAGTCTTCTGTTGTTATTTTGACATACAAAATATTTATGAGTTCATTGTTCGCATCAGTCCACACACCTCTGAAACTGTGTTACCACATGCTTACACAACAGAAAAAAAATTAGGGAATCTTCTGAAAACTTCGTTTAAACAGTCCTTTGTTAGTATATGAGGTAGAAAGACCAATTCTGGGGATACTCAATAGATCAAAAGTTGTTCAGCATGCAGATTTTAAATTTAATTCATTCACAATCACATTCAATACAAGTCTTAGTGTACCTTTTGGTCTCCCACATGGCACAAAATGAAGTTCAGAAAATGGTCTAGATTCCCATAGTAAAATTTTCAGATTAACTTCTTCAGCCTATTGCTTTAAGGCTGCCAGAGCAATTCTTTGGCTTTTGAGCACTAACTGTTCTTTGTTCAAAAGACAGAATTATTAAATTACCTTCTGTAACTGAAAAGGAAGAATACATGAGTTATAGGAAGTCTAAGCAAAAGTAAAATCATATGATCACATGCAGTAAAATAAACTTATTTTATAAATACCATATGTGTGAGTTCTGTTGACTCTAATTTTTGTTGAGTTAACATGAAAGCTACAGGACCACAATTCTCTACTTATAGCTCAACAGATCCACAACTATCTACATTATCTGAGACTGCAAAAATCTATGGTAATATGCTAGCTTTTAAAACACAGTGGTTTTTGTCCTATTATCCAATAAATATTTTTCCGTCATTTTTTCATATTATATTATTGCTTGGGTCCTATGATTGTCAATCAAACAATTTCATCATTACTACATGCCAGGTAATTTGCTTGATTTATGATACATAGCTGACAGAATACTTCAGAATATTAGCTGCATAAAAATGATAATGTATACAAGCTAATGCCTGTTGAAAATTTAAATAAAGGCAAAATAAAAATACTTTTATACTCCAAGATGTGGTTTTTATTTTGGCATGTGCCTGAGAAATTTGATTCAGTGCAAAAATCTGAACACCCTACATTTTTAAAAAGCTTTACAAATTTGTTCAGACATGCTGAAAACAGTAACCCCCCTCAAGAACTGTAGGACTCAGAGAGACCTTCTGCATTATTGACTCTGCTATCCTCTGTCATTGACAGGTGCCTGTTATTACAGGCATCTACTTTGTTGTACTTAGCCATTCATATCATTAAAACAGTTTCACTTAATATTACAAAACTTTTTTTGCTTTGATGGTTATTTGTCACTTTCTAACTTCCTTAATGTATTTATTATGAGTATATAATAGTTTCTTTTGTGTCAATATTTGGCCTTGGTTTAAAGAGCTAACTACCTTTGGTTTTCTGCTTCTGATGTACATAATAGACAATTACTTTCCTTTTCAGCTTTGTCTTGCAAGACTAAGGAATCAATTAATTTTGTTTGCAGAACATGGACTACCAAATCCTCAGACATTGTCATACTCTAAAATCACACAGATATGGTATGGTTATTGTGTGATCAGTTAAGACAGTATGGTTTATTGTCTCTCACTTGATTCCAATTGAGAAGTTCTCCCCCTTCCATATTTTTTGGATTTTTGAACTATACTGGATAGGATAATTTCCCTGGTCTCATTTTCCTGAGCTATCTTGCCTTTTCTTCATTTGTAAGAATCCATGTCTTTATTAATAAATAAACTGAGTATGAATTTAATTTTGATTCTGATATCTGGAAATTGCTGATTGATTCTCTTTGAAGTTTCTTTTCTTCCTCTTGATTTCTGTTTTTGTGGTCGCTTTGGCTGAAAAAGTGAAGCACTTTTGCAACTGACAATCTAGAATCTTTTTCTCCCAAAGATACCAGCAAACCTTCAGGCTCCAGTCAGCAATCAGGATGATGAAAAGCAACTAAAAAAGTTCTTCCTCTTTAGGTACTGATAGGTTTACTTTGACTAAACTGAGAAACCAAAATAACGTCATAGATTTTCTTTGGAAACTATGCCACAATTTAAAGATAAAATAAATAAATAAATAATAAATAAATAAATTCTCTGCTTGTTTCTTGAATTCCTTATGTCTCATTAGATCTTTCATTAATCCTTATATCACCTCTGTGAAGGCTATTGCTCTTTTAAATAAGAAACTTGCTTTACTGGTGATTTGTCCATTAAAAAAAAATGTTCATTTTACTGCTCAATTTTCTTTTAATCTTTCACTGTACACATACTTTTCTGGAGTTTCTCCAGACTTTCCCATATGCTCAAAATTCATGCCCTACTTTCCCCCTACCCTTTAAGTATAATGCTGCTTCAGCATGTCTTCTTTCTTAATCTTTTTTTATAAGAACCCCAGAGCTGGCTGATGTGGTTGCTCAGCCACTCACCATCATATTTGAAAAACCATGGCTGTTGGGTGAAGTCCCCAGTGGCTGGAAAAAGGGAAACATTACTCCTATTTTTAAGAAAAGGAGAAAAGAAGACCCAGGGAACCACAGACCAGTGAACCTCACCTCTGTACCTGGGAAGATCATGGAGCAGATCCTCTTTGAAGCCATATTAAGACACGCATGAGACCAAGAGGTGATCTGAGACAGCCAACATGGCCAACATGGCTTCACCAAAGGCAGATCTTGCCTAATTGTTCTGGTGGCCTTCTATGGTGGAGTGACAGCACTGGTGGACAAAGGAAGGGCGACAGATGTAATTTACCTTGAATTGTGCAAAGCCTTTGACATGGTCCCTCACCACATCCTTCTCTCTAAACTAGAGAGGTATGGATTTGAGTGATGGATTTGAGTTCAATGGATAAAGAATTGGTTGGCTGATCACAGCCAAAGGGTTGTGGTCATCTGCTCTATGTCTGGATGGAGGCCGGTCACAAGTGGTTTCCCTCAAGGGTCTGTCTTGGGACCGGTGCTCTGCAACATCTTTATCGATGACATAGATGAGGGAATCAAGTGCATCCTCAGCAAATTTGCAGACGACACCAAGCTGAGTGGTGCAGTTGATACAACAGAGGGAAGGGATGCCATCCAGAGGGACCTGGACAGGCTGGAAAAGTGGGCCCATGAGAACCTCATGAGGTTCAACAAGGCCAAGTGCAAGGTGTTGCACTTGGGCTGGGGCAATCCCAGATACTTGTATAGACTGGGAGAAGAACTCCTTGAAAGCAGTCCTGCAAAGAAGGACTTCAGGGTCCTGGTGGAGGAAAAGCTGGACATGAGCTGGCAGTGTGCGCTTGCAGCCCAGAAGGACAACTATGTCCTGGGCTGCATTAAAAAAGGGGTGGCCAGCAGGGAGAGGGAGGTGATTCTCCCCCTCTACTCTGGTCTTGCGAGACCCCATCTGGAGTACTGTGTCCAGGCCTGGGGTCACCAGCACAAGAAAGACGTGAAGCTCTTGGAGCAGGTCCAGAGGAGGGCCACAAAGATGATCAGAGGGCTGGAGCACCTCTCCTATGAAGAAAGGTTGAGGGAACTGGGCTTGTTCAGCTTGGAAAAGAGAAGGCTCAAGGGAGACGTCACTGCGGCTTTACAGTAATTGAAGGGAGCCTATAAACAGGAGGGGGAGCAACTATTTACAGGGGTTGATAGTGACAGGACGAGGGGGAATGATTTTAAACTAAGAGAGGGGAGATTTAGGTTGGATATCAGGTGGAAATTTTTTATGCAGAGGGTTGTGAGGCACTGGACCAGGTTGCCCAGAGAAGTTGTGGATGCCCCATCTCTGGAGGCATTCAAGGTCAGGCTGGATGGGGCCCTGGGCAGCCTGCTCCAGTGGGTGGCAACCCTGCCCACAGCAGGGGGGTTGGAACTAGATGATCTTTAAGGTCCTTTTCAACCCAGGCCATTCTATGATTCTATGATTCTGTGATTCTATGAATTACATATGTAAATTAGAAATTCATAGAAGGGACCATTTGGAAGACCTAGTCTGGCCACCTGTTTATTGGAAGCAATTGCATCAAGCTTTGAATTTGTAAGAAGATTTTGTACAGCTTTTAGAAAAATATTTAACCTCTTAAAATCTTTGAATAAAATGAATCACTGTGTCAATTAATCTGTTAACCATGTTGACATCTTATTTCAAGGTCTCTCTGATACACCCATTATTAGATGATAATCATAAGAAATAATAAGTATTGGTACCACATATCACAAAGTAATTTAGAAGACTAGCTTACACCTTTCAAGTGTTTTTGACCCAATATGCACCTCACAGAAAAAATTACTTCAGTAGGGTGAGAGTTCGTTGCCACCCAGTAATAATCTTTATTGATTTCTCTTCTCTCTTCCAAAGGTTTTATAAAGATTGCTTTAGAAAAAAAAAAGTGTTATATGTATTTCACCATTTTCTTAGTGTTTAAATCCTTTTTTTTCCTCCCAGACTTTGTAATGTCTTGAGAGTAAGAGTTTTCACTTAACTCTTCATTTCACTAGCTGGGTTTCAACAATTTTTTTTTGCTGAAGGCTGAAGTTGTTTCTGCATAAAAAGAATCAGTAAACTTCAAGCTGCACACATGGTACATTGGGCTTTCCCACCAGCTGTTCACCTGCCAATCACATGTGAACGGAGCACAACATATCCTCCCCATGCTGGGAGTGTAGACTGTAGTCTTTAAGATAGTTGATTGAGTCCTAATTTTCTTGTTGGAAAATTCTGAAAATATTGCTTTACAGCAATAGCAAACCAATTTAATATATATATATATGTCTCAATACGATTAAACACAAATCCAATAAAATTATGTGGGTTTTGGTTTTGTTTTGTCTTATTTTGATTAGCAGGATGTGAGTTTCTCTGCAAGTCAATCAAAGGGGATGAACCAGGGTGAATCCCGCAGGGACAGAGGCACCACACAAGCACCACCTCCCAGCAATGCCTGCGTTTGAGCAATCGCACACATTTCTAAATAGCAGTGTCCATCAGGGAAACTGCTCAGTTGTTCATCCCTTGCGAGAGATTTTCAGAATGTCTTTGGTGTCTAAGTGTTTAATTCAGAGGCCATAAGAGGTATTATTGAATTGCCTTGCATGACTGTAGCTCATGCCCATTTATGGGACTGGACTTCAGCAGCCAAGACTCAATGTTAAAATGTTTTCATATTAAGTCAAAGAATATGCCTAAAAGCCAGATGATAAATTATGCCAAACAAGCTTGAGAAGGAAAAATAATCACAAAGGAAGGAAAACAGGAACCCTGTTAGGGTTTAATAAAGAGTAGGAGTAATTCAGTAATTTTTATCCACCAGACAGTACTGAGATTAAGCTCTGTACTCTCTCATTGCTGGATGGAATTCCTCTCCCACTGAAACTAGAGTCCAGGAAAAATTTATACAGCCAGTTCAGCCAATAATTAACAGCTCTATGACCATGTACAACAGACCTATCAATGAATTATTATTTACCAGTTCCAGGTTTCTCTGGTGGGCAAAAACATTATTCACAAGTAAAGAAGAGAATTCTATTATAAATTTTTCTTGCAAGGAAGCAGAAATCTTCTGCTTTCTTAGTTTCAAGGTCTTCAAAAATTGTTTCACTTTTTGAGTCATAGAGACTAATTTTGTAGATATAACTAGACATTTATTCATCTGTGAATTTTGGAATAAGGACCATGCAAAGTCTTGAGTACAATTTGGAAGTGAAAGATAACCAGTGAAGACTGGGGAGCACAATGACAAAGTAGTGTCAGGACCCTTGAATCACTGAAGAGTCTGCTGGTACAATGTTCACACAGGTATGTCCCTTGGGAAGGGGAATATCCTCTCTTCCCTGTCAGTAACGCATGATGAATTAGTCTAAAGATGATGGATGTATAGGCAACTGTCACCAGATGTTTGACTGAGATGAAAGGGCAAAATATCTCAACAAGTTGAGTTTATACATTTATCATGTTTTCTAGTAAAATATCTGAATCAGCTATCCTCATTACTCGTTGGGAAGACATGATCAAAAAGGAGGTCTCTCAACTTAGGGATATCTGTTAAAAAGGCAGTAGGAAAACATCTGGCATATCCATGCAGCTGAAACTTATTTTTGCTACACTAGTCAAGTCCAAACCACCATCCAAGCTAGGATCACCCCCCAGCAGCAAGCGTGCATAGGTTCATTGACACATTACCAGCTACTGTCAAGCTGTGCAATCCTTTCAAACCATGAATAGCCAGGACTCCTCCATGTGGCAGCAGGGAATCAGCATCCTAAAGGGACAAATTAAATTTGCTTTTTATTTCCTAGGGATCTGCTGAAGAAGCTGATCCTGGAGTCCTAGGAGTTTTTCTCACAGCATCAAAACCAGAAAGCTGAAGAATCTGTTTTTAGTTGCCTGACCTTTGAGGGAAAGAATCAGGCCAGAATAAGTCTTTGTCTACATTTCCCAGTCATGGGAGGAGTGAGAAGATTGGTAAGGAAGTTAGAAGCATCAATTCTGCAAATGTGAGGAAGTCGTCTGGCTTGCATTATATTGACCACCATATAGAGCTCCACTTTTTGTTCCCTTTTTTTTTTTCCCTTGAAAATTTTTTTGTTTGTTGCTGAGCAATGCTGGAGAAAAAATTACAGCTGACCGGGATGACATGTGTGTATGTGAGAAAGACTAACATGGTGAGCATTTTCACAGTAAAGGCCTACTAAAAGGGAGCTTTGGTGCTTGGTTGATCGGGAATTACTGTCAGATCCTGATGCAAGACTTTGAAGGTTACATTTTGCCCTCAGACATTAGTGATTTCTTTGTTAATCCATGGTGGGAACACATTTTGGTCCTACTGACAGATGCTACTGGTACACACCCTAAGCCTTTGGAACATTTACATTGAGGAGAGATTTGCTTGACACTTGTTGCTGGAAAATCCTTGGTATGAGTCAGGTGTTTGGGGTGGACCTCATCAACCTGTCTAGAGTCTTTTTCTTCCCCTTTTCCCTAACAATGCCAGATGAAACAATGTCAAGAAAGATGTTAAAAGGTTTCAGTGCACTAGATCCCTTATAGTGTTGGCCGTTATGATACCTGCTGTGAACAAGTGGAAAAGCATAAATAAAAAGTTTTACCATGGTCCTGAAAGAACTTGTGGTATTGGGGTAGCTTGAGATCTTCCCTATATAGTGTAAATTTGTGGCCTATAGAAAAAAGTTAAATATGCAGCTTAGATGTACTCTACAGCAGAACTGCTCCTCAGGCTTCCGTGCAACAATGTTTGTTAGCAATTTTTTTCAGATTTCTCCCCCTGATCAGATGATTTTTGTCTTGACCAAGTTTACTTAGAGCCAGTTGTTCTTCCTTGTGTTTGCTGTGGTGGCACTGATTTAATTTTTGTTCTTTTAATTGCTCACATCCCAGTAAGCTGACGCCTGCTGCAGTTTCCAAGTAAAAAACATCAACATCATTGTGAAATAATCCCTCATTCTGAAATAATGTATTTGCTTCTGTAACACATTTTTCTCTTTTCTTTTTATATCTCTCTTTCTTTGAAGTTGGTGGCCAAAACCTTCCCTGTGTCTGTAATTAACGTGACTCATTGAAAATACTCTTCCTCTTCTTGCTTCTTTGGAAGCCACTTTTAGACAGACTTTAAGCAGATCTCATTTTCTAAAGGATCCCCTTTAGTTTTAAATTTTTTTTTAAATGTTGTAAAAGAGAAGTTTAGCCAAACAGCCTGACGGAACAGAACAATATTTAATAGTGACCTGCCTCTAGGTGTTTTCTTATAATGAGAATAATTAAACAGATGGGGGAAGCATTAAGGTTGTCACTAAACTAATGTGTCATTTCTGTGTGAAAAGTCTTCTGGAGACCTCTTTCAAGCTCAAAAGTTTTATACTTCCCTGTACTCTACAGGAGGCATGAGAAGAGTAGAGTTCTGCTAAGTGAAGCTCACATGACTCTCTGAATATATGGCAGTCCACGAACAACTAAATTTTTTGCAGTGAGGATTTATTATTCATTGTTTATGCCTGTTAACAGTAAGCTGATTCAGATCATGCACACAAGGTCCAAGGACACCTTGAAAACTGTAAAAATGCAATACTGTGAAAAAATTCCCGTGAGATTTGAGATAGCAGAAACGTATTGAAAGTGAAATTTAAACAATGAGATAATGCAAGAAAGCTGGCAAATTAAACTGAACAGTTGCACAGAAGTGTTTAGTTCATCTGTTTCCACACAATGAAATTCTCTGCGGTGATTTATCTGCAAGTGTCTCTGCAAAACTGTAGCTCCAGTTGTAAGTCCTACTTTTGGTTTTAGCTGAAATGTCATATTAGGTGGAGAACAGAAGGAAATATTTTGTTTTGGATCATATGTGCAGCTGCCTTGGCAGCAAGGGGACTTACGCCTGCAAAAAGAAACCTCTGTATATGGTTTATAACATCTTCTCCTTGGACTGAAGCATCAGCCTGACCTTTCAAGGGCCAAGTTCTGGCATGTTTATTTTCCCTGAATGCTATCTATCCAGGCTCCAACACTGAGCTCAGCAAGGATGGCGATGGTTATAACAGAGATGAAGCTGCGCATATTCAGACCAGGTATATTAAGCCAGAGTAACTAAATTCTATATCCTAGTTGATATTCTCAAGCACAGTCACCACTTACAGCTTCTCTAATTCACCAGAGTTTGTGAATGCTCACCAACTCCTGGAAATCATCCCAAGTAAATTTAATTGCCAAAACAGGCCTTTAGAAACCTAATGTTAGGTACTCAGAGTTGAAAAACTTGACAGTGAAATCTATTTTGATCCAGGATATTTTTTTAAGTTTTAAATTCCAGTAAGCCTGAAGGTTTTCTCACATAGAATTTACCTTTTTCTGTTGTTTAGTGGGTACTGAAAAGAAAAAAAATAGCTGCTTTTATTTCCAGCCTTTAAATAGTCCTTTCTACTTGGACTCTTAATAAAAAAAAAAAACAAAACAGCTTTCTTTTGATGGCTTTGGAGATAAGCCCTGTGCACTTTAACTTTAGAAACTGAATAATCAATTGTTTCAATGTGCCTGCTGCTCAGATCTGTTTTGTTCCAGGGGAAAAAAAAGTGAATAGTTTCATTTTTCATTCACAAGGAACAAAAGGGGTTTCAGTGTAGTAAGCTGTGCAACCTCTTTACCTTCCTTTGTAGTACAAACTTTGACACAATAGCAGGAAGAAGAAAAATGAATTTAATTTTCATTCTAATAAAAAAATCAAGTTCAGACTTCCTACTCAAGCACATAAATGTTCTGAAAGGGCCAAAACTAAGGATAAATATTCTAGCTTAGGACACATTTTTATGCTGTTGGTTGGTTTGTGTATGAGGGGGAACAAGGATAAAAGATTTGATTATCAGAGAGGAAAAGGTGTTTTAATGTTGCTTCCAGAAGCTTTGAGTCCATAAGTGTTCTCTGCAAAGACGTTGCATTATCAACTGCCTTGATGGCTCATCAGTCCTGTTACAACACTCTAGCTTTGAAAATTGCCCTCCCTTTCCTGTGGAGTATTTCTGGATACAGAGGTGATGGAAATATCTCTCCAAAATTAGTGTTGCTGATGGCAGTGTCTGCTCTAGACTTCGCTCTATCTGCATCTGTCCTGCCCAAGTCTTGCAGTGTTGGTGAGCTTGAGCCAAGTAGAGACCAAAACTAAATGCACCACTAGCAGGCTTTCTCTGCAATCACCTTTAGCTGCACTTTGTAGTAGAAGAGCTAGAAGTCTGGTTTGTCATCTTCTCCATTGATTTGCTAGATCACCAGGAAGTATGATAGCAATTCAGTTACAAATTCTTTCCCACTTGCTTGTATTAATAAAAAAGTATTCTGACTAGGGAGTAACAAATTTTCAGCATTGCTGATCTGATTTTGTGCTGTCCTGTAACTTTGTGCTGGGGGTTGACATCTACCTGTTTTACCACACTTGAAGCCAAAATCAAATAAAGTTCCGGGTTGATTTCCCCAACATCTGGCTGTTTGTGAAATGCTGAGATGTCGGGGAATCCTGACTGCTGTGAAATGAGGCTGAGGTGAGGCAGTTATCTAAAGGGCAGGTCAAGTTTGATCGTTGCAATTCACAGCTCTAACAGGCAGCTCCAGGCACAAAGCACAGAAGAAACATGAGCCAGTAACCCAAGAAGTCTATAAAACAACAAGCAAGTTTCAGAAAAAGAGTTTGTAGAGAGTTCTTGTCTGGTTGACCTGCAATTCCCAGACGAGTTGGGAATGGGCTAGGTGAGATCTGGAGGAGGAGGAGAAAGACCTCTTGCCTGATGTTAAGATAGGGATACTTAAACAGGCACGTAGAGACACAGTATCTACCTTGTGGGAATGTAGCTTCTCAAAGCATCACATTTAAGCTTTTTCAAATCCTCCCTCAGAATGTTTAATTCATCATTATTAAGCAGAATAAACCTTCTAAACTGCTTGTCTTACACTGGAAGTACAAAAAAAAAAAATTGTTCTCTTTTGTACTTTCATTAAATGGGGTTATTTTGGAAATCACCATGCTCCTGAGATCTAAAATGTACAGGTGCCACTTACGTGACAAAGTAGATAAGTAAAATGTTTTTCTAGTGCACACATCCATAAGCTCAAGTTTCCCAATTGTAAGGAGAAATGATGATGGTTTTTTTTGCTTATTTGGGGAAGGTTTTTTTCTGTTTTTTTTTCTGAGACACAATCCTTGCAAAAGCTATGTTGTCCAAAGGATGAATTAGCTAAGAAAATTTTCCCAAACCCTCATCCAGAAGAGCAAATGATTCACTTAATCAGTAATCATGCTGATTCTTTTTTTCTGATGTTCAACTTAAAACCTGCACTTTTTTTGTAGATTTATTTTTTTGCAACTACTTCTGTCAGTTTTCTTTTTCAGCTATTTTCAAACATTATGTCAGTGATAAGATCATTGCAAGTGAAAGATAGAAACGAAAATTGCTTTTTAAAAATTTCTTCCCACTTTCTTTCATAGAAAAGATGACTTAAAAGCTAAATGTCATTTACACCTTCTTGGTTTTGTCTGAACTGGTGAGCTCTGCAAGTCCATCCTGCCTCCCTGGTCCCTTGGGTGCTCGGTCATTGGAGACATACTTGCTCTTTCCTTCCTGCCTTGGTGGTTGAGTTTGCACCAGTGAAACTCAACACACACTGAAGAATAATTTGTGCTTGGATCTTATCCTGATGTGCAGCCAGGACACAGCCAAAATATGTACCCACACCAACAAGCTGGAAGGCTCAGCTGAATCACACCTGATATAGACATGCCTAACAAAGACAGTAAATACACTTAATACATGGTCTTATGAAACACATGATTTCCTGGTACCTGAAAATACTTGGAGTGGTTATTTATGAAAAGCTATGACTAATACATCCTCCTAAGTACAGAGGTACTCTCTAGCAATGTCCTGAGGTTGATTAGTATGGCAGAGTTATCCTCAGGTGGTTGAAGGTTGCTTAGGTAGCTCCTTCAGGGAACGAAATTATAATACTGCAACCTCACAGCTTTAATTAAAGCCAATACTGAGAAACAGGGAGCCATAATTGGCTTTCTGTCAGTCTACCACCACTCCTTCACTACCTCTGCTCTACCTCTGTGCAAATATTACAATGTTAAAAAAGTCAAGTTTTTCGGACTGCCTATTTCTGTCTTTTTGCAAGCAATTAAATGCCTTTTTTGAGGGCAAGTGAGATCAAGCCATGGAAGTTGTTAGTTAAATACAGGGTCTGCAGAGAAAAATGCTAGTCTCTAACTTTGTATATTTTTATGTCTCTTGTAAACGTGACATTTGGAAATGGTACTGAGAGAAACCACATTCTAAGTTCATGATCTTGAAACATTATTCCCTTTTACTGTAAACAGCTCCATGTGCTGACACTGAGAGAAAACTAAATGAGGTGAACCCTAAACTGATCTCTCGATCTGCCTCAAAGCATGTATATAAAGAGCCTAAAAACAATTAAGAAATCTTGCAATATTACAAGGCACCATGATGATAATATCAATATCATTTTCATGATACCGATTAGACATTACTTTCTAAGTAACGTACCAAGAGATTTAGACATCTGAACAACTCTTTTCATTCTTTCCTGATTCACTATTGAATGATCTGGTACAGCCTTGTGGACTCCTTCACTTGCTATACCGAGTTAAAAAACAAGCTTGCCAGGTTAGTCTATCAGATGTCAAGGAGGCTTATTAACGGAAATATTAGGGTTTCTTTACCTTGGAACCACACACTTTGACAACGGAAAACTTTTAGGAGGAAGAAAAGCTTAAACTCCTTAAGCCGTCTGAATGGCACGTTCATTCATTATCCGTAAAGCACAGTTTATCTGTGAGTCATTTTTCTCTCCCATTTTAGTCACACATTGAAAAGGAATTATTTTTTTTTCTAACTGTCTCACCTCTGCTTAGGCTGGGTTTTTTGTCATCTTAAGCTTATTGATATCAGAAAAGCCCTGCTATATCTAGGGACGAGCCTGATGATTCCTACTATTTGTTTGAAGAGCATATTAGAGACAGATGATGAAAAATACCACAAGATTTCCTGAACAGGAGAAAACGATGAACATCACTTTGGTGCTTCCCTGTGGAAATGTTGATATCCAGAGAGCTTTCTGAGTAATAAATGTAGGAGATAGGAATATCCATTAGAAGAACATCAAAGCCTTTAAAATTGAAAAAGAAACCTCCATTTAATTGATTATTCTGTGGCTGGTCACATAAGGGAAACTATTTGTGCCTTTCTGTCTCTCTCACTTCCCCCCCTTCTTTCTTCCAACAAAAGAATAACTGAGTTAAGAGAAAGGACTTTGGTAGAATATGTAAGTGCAGAGACCCTTCTGCGTATCTTGTCAGAAACCAGACAAGCAGAAATCCTGCAGGAATCCTGGTTCCCTAAAACGAATCGAAACTTTTGTCTTGATGTTAAACTCTTTTTAGTCCTCGCCATTAAGATGATTGAATATATGGTTGCTACTGAGAAGGCGACATCTTACTTGGTGAAAGTAAGGCAGTGATATCTGAGCTGCCACAGTCTTTCCCTATAAATAGTGTAATTGACTACCGGTTCTCAGATGACGCCAAATGGTGTTTTAAAATCAAAGTTAACTTTTAATGATGAGTTGCAGTTGCCAGATCTATGTGGTATGGGTTGTCCTTTTATCTATTCCTGTCTCTTCAACAGAATTCTTCCTGTTCTACATGCTTTTCCTTTTCTTTTTTTTTACCCATTCATTTGCTGGTGAGATCTCTGATTATTATTTCATTTTTGTTGGCATTTTGGTTAGGTTATTATAATATAGATACTAAATTCCCTGTTTACATATAAGGGTCATCTTTAAGTGCAAGTAAAAAAATTGTACATTGCAAACTTATATATAAAAGAGCAAAACAAAGGACTAGACATTAATATTAGTGCTGATAAAATCATATGTAGGCTGCAACTGAAAAACATTGCTGTGACAGCAATGAGTGTTTAGCTAAAAGCCCTCAAATTGTTTTGCTAATGCTCTTGATATCCACAAGGGATCTCATATGCCAGACAATAACAGTTCCCCCTGTTGCTCTTCTTAATTATGGCTTCTCACATGAATATGCCCCCTAATCAGAAAAGCTTTTAGTTAGATTAGATTGGATACTGATTACAACCCGAGAGACTGCAAGAAGTTCCATGAAAGTTCTTCTTATTTATGCTTTTAGTACTGTAACTAGGTGCAGACTTGCTGCGTCTGTGGGGCTCTGTGTTGCCAGGGATCCAGCCTCTATTGCATCAGCAGTTTTCAGTGTAAAAAAACTCCTAGCAGACGTAGAAATAAGTTCAACATGGGTTATTTATCCAGCTTCTTGAATGTATTTTTTTCTGCCTGTATTGATTTCCATGCCATGGCTCACAATGTCAAATTTTTTTAGGTTGAAACCCAACTAATATATTCCATAAAATTACTGAGGTGGATGTTCATTATATCAAAAGACTGAGAATTATTTCTACATTCTCTACTTTTCTTTGTGTAGAATTGTCCTTGCTTCAGGAAGGATCATGTGACAACTTCGGTATGGGGTAGATTCCCGTAAATGACTTGGAATGTTGATGACCATTGGTAGGAAAGATGTACGAACTCCAAAAAGTTTTAAATATTATTAAAAAACAGACACAGTGTTGATATTTGCTATGAGGAAAGAAAAAGCCTTCATGAAATAATGCTTAATCCGGAAGTCCATATACTTAATAATGTAGTCTATAGACAAGTCTCAGACCCCTGTTTTGTAACCAGACATCAATCAACACGTTCTGACTGCAGAGACATTGTTTCTCTTGAAAAACTTTTGTCATCTTAAAGAAACACTGATTCTGGAGTAAAGATGAAAGATAAAGTACTTAAATATCAACTCAGTTTCTAAAGGAAAATTGCAAAAGCTATCTTTTAAATCCAGGTGGTCAAATGAAAATGTACTCTCAGCCCAACCCTTTACTATTACACATGCTTACAGAGATCTGAACCATCTGAAGAAGTGACAGTGGGGAAAAAAATCATTCTTCAATTCTTCAAAAGCAGCAGAAAGGGTTCTTTAACTTTCTGGGAAGCAGATAGTTCTGAAGGATTACAAAGAAGGAATGGACAGGCAACTGCAAGATTCCTCCTACTTTCTGAATAGCAGAAAGCAGGAAGAAGACGACTCTGGAAAAGAACTACTGCATAAAAATAAAGCAGACAGTTCAGTATTTTGGAGCAGTGGAACACTTTCAATGAGAAGAAGCATCTATGAAATCTGGAAGGTCTCCATCTCAGCCAAAGGGGAACCAGCCTCCCCAACCAAACTGGTCATGTGAGTGCTAGATTATCGGCAAAGGGAGGGACTGGAACAGAGGTAAAAAATAACAATTCCTTAGCATAAAATCAAGATACTGAGAATAAAATTAATGTAGAAACTTAAACAAAGATATCCTGGACTGTCTATGCTAGTGTAAAGAGCCTTGACAACAAAAAAAAGAATATTGCAATATTAGTCACCGATGAAGTATTTTTTTATTAATGTGATGTCACTGACATTTTCCTGAAAGATTAGAAATAAGAAATCACTTGTTCCAAAGTATTTAAGGAGAATGGTGGTATACTGTGTTAAAAATGGTACTGTCTGGATATGTCTGTACTAGAAAATTAAACTGTACTGGGGAATTTTTTCGCACATTTTGACTTCTTTGTCCATATCGCTAAAAGGTTAGAACAATCCCTGACATGGTTTTGGCCTGCATCAACCAACACTTTTCCAAACATTTCCGTGGCATATTATGGATGTTAACATTGGACAGGAACAGCTCCAAATAGGCAGTTTATACGTGGTCGCCCATACGAGAAATTAGTAATAAGAACAGGGGCCCCAAGGAATAGGGTGGGGACAGGGAACAAACAGACTTGATTTGATACTTTTTTTCATCTGCATAGCATGTGATAAAGCTTTCATTCTCTTACTGGTGAAGTGCCAAATATTATAAATTACTTTCATGTCTTAAGTGTTTTATATCAGAATAGCTCTTTATTAGACTCATATTGATACACAAGGAAAAATGATCACAGAACTTGCATTTATTTAAGAAAGCAAGTTTTTGTAAAAGCAGAACATTTTTGCAACTAACAGGGTACACATTGGCACAGGCATTGCACCTGTACGCACATGCATATGTGGGGTTTTTGTGTCTTTTTTGTAAGTTAGAGGGAAAGGTAACTTTAACAAATTGTAAATAGTTATGCGACAAATCAGATGGGAAACAATAAATTGAAAAAATGTGAATGATAACTTGGAGAACTTAACAAATGATTCACTACATGTGCCAAAACCATAATTGCATGGTTAAGAAATGAGACTGCAATGACGAACGAAAGAACCCTAAGTCAACAGGGTTTCTTACTCTCTAAAGGAGAACAATGAAAACAAAAGAAGCTGATGGGAGTGATTATAAACCAAAACTGAATATAAGCTATGGAAAACTGAGAAGGGAAGCAAAAAGACAGAAGATATATGTCCATCAAAGTTAAGGACAACATAAAATATATTTAACAGTACAAGAATAAAAGAAGCCTTTAACTGGTGCTAGTACATTACACAGCAGAAAAAGAGCGGAATATAAAGTATTAAAGCAGAGGGATCAGCAAAGTTGAGTGAATGTGTAACAGATATATCATTTGGGCAATGAAGCTGGTGGAGGGTCTGGAGCACAGGTCTTACAAGGAGTGGCTGAGGGAGCTGGGGTTGTTTAGTCTGGAGAAGAGGAGGCTGAGAGGAGACCTCATCACTCTCTACAACTACCTGAAAGGAGGGTGTAGTGAGGTGGGTGCTGGCCTCTTTCTAAAGTAACACGTGATAGGACAAGAGGAAACAGCCTCAAGTTGCACCAGGGGAGATTTAGGCTAGATATTAGAAAAAAATTCTTCACTGCAAGAGTGATCAGGCATTGGAACAGGCTGCCCAGGGAAGTGGTGGAGTTACCATCCCTGGAGGTATTAAAGAAATGTGTAGATGTGGTGCTTAGGGACATGGGTTAGTGAGTTAGGTGGTGTGGGTTGACGGTTGGACTTGATGATCCTTGAGGTCTTTTTCAACCTTAATGATTCTATGATTCTATCAGGGAAAAAGGCCAGATAGAGTGTTTTTTGGCAAATGGTAAAATATGTAAGTATTGGGCAGCATGGCAAATTGATTGGACCACTTAACAAGTTCAGGACAAGATATATTTAAAAAAGACCAAGTAGGAATTGTTTTCGGAACAAGGGTAACCACACTTGGAGTACATAGATGCTGAGGAGAGGAGACACTGACTTTTTTTTTTTAGGTGCTAGAAACAAAGTTCAGAGTGACACAAGTCGCAGATGTGACAGTCTTGTTATTAATGTTAATAATGCCAATTAAATATTTAGGATATGTGTAGGTCGCAATATGAGGTAGTAGTGATAGGCTTATATGAACACTGCTTGGCACTGGTATCATGGTACCTCAAATTTTATATCCTTTTATGGTGTCCACATTTCAAGAAGGATATGTTTACCACACTGGGAGTCCAATCAAATGCTTAAATGAGTGAAATAGAAGCGTTGCAGTAAGAAAATTGAGGAGCTGCACTTGAATAATTAATAAGCAAAAATTGTGGTAGTTCACTCACAATCTAAATGTACCAGCAACAGGATCTGAAATTTGATAATATGGTGCCAGAGCCCATAAAACAAAGGTTAAATGACTGTGAGTAGAAGTTATACTGATTCAGTTGAGAGACACGGCTCCTACAACAGCAAGTTTAGCTAATATCTGACACCTCACTACGTCAGTGGCAACTTTTCCACATCTGGAAACTTTAAAACAGAGTTGGGGTGGGTTTTTTTCTCTGTAATAACTTCTACGATTTTACCACTGCTTCAAACAGCTTATCTTTTACAGGGTGTCAAATTAGTGTGTCATGGAGAGAGGAGCTGTAACCTCCTGCACATGAGTTTTCAGTGGATTGCTGGGATTTAAAAAGGCATATGAGGAAAAACCATCTCTTGCATCTTTGACTTTTGTCTTGCTTTTATTCTTTTTCCAGGCATTTGTTATTGAGCATGGTCATAAACAGGACGCTGAGCTAGATCAATGGTTGGTCCAACACAATATAGTTGTTCTTACATTCTTACTGTAGTGATCCTTTCTGCCCTAAATTCCTATGAATGTCAATAGAAATTAAATGCATGCCATTCCAGATAATTGTTGTCTTTTGCAGGCTTGAGTAGAAGAAAAAAACAGCGCCAGCTACTCAGGAAATCGCATAGGTCTTTTAATAGCTGGATCTGTAGTGATACACTGATGCCAGATTACCACAGGAACAGCTAATGGAAGTGGCTATATAACATCACACAGACTACACACCTATATTTTAACTGAAGTGTATTAATCCAGCTAATTATTTGGCACTCTGTCGAGCTGAATAAAGTATAGCACTTGTGTGTTTCGATTAATGCAGATTTCATCAAGGCTTTACTCTTTTACTCCTTTCTAGGATTCTCACACCTGATTTTAAGAGTGAGCGCTATTGTAGTCTTATGTTCAGTCTATTATAAATGAGTGTTACAAAGCTTCATAAAAATGAAGCTGCCTCTTACAAAACCAGCATTCTTCCAGTGTCAGACATTACTTTAGAAGACATTTTGAGCTTTTCAGTAAATTGGTTGCAAATCATTTTGATGTTTAGAGTGCTGGGTATACAGATAGTGACAGGTTCTGACAAGGCAGAAAGTGGTGTGGCATTATCAGTGGCCATGGAAATGGTCCTGAAAAGGAATGCTGCAGTACTTTAATGTCAAAAGTGCCACTGAGACTTTCATAATCTGTTCACACATGTCTTATAAACAGAAAGAGGTGAAATCAGCTGAAAAAAGCTATTCAGCAAGAAGTATAAACACACACCTCTTGCCTGAATGTATGTTCAGGTGTTCTGTCAGCCAAGCAAGAGACATATTGTGAAAAGAAGACAGAGAAGAGGTGTTTCTGAATGGAACTGTCGAAAATTCCCAGAGAAGAAATGTGGTTAATTCAAGCAGGAGTTTGAGTTAGGGTGGAGTCCCAGGACAAGATCCAAATTAGGGTGGGCCATATGATTGTCTTTTCTCAACACTCATGTACTCAGAGGACAGCATCGCAATCTTAAACCAATCCCCTGGACCAGTGGATAGGATGCCTGCCTGACTTGTATTCCGTGTGCACGCAGAAGTAATCTTCCATATCTCCAGCCAATCTCTATGTGTGAAGTTTACCCTGGTGTGATGGGTTGGCCCTTGGCTGGGGGCCAAACCACACACACCCGCTCACACAGTCCCTGCCCCCACCCAATGATAGGAGAGAGAATTAAAGAGGTAAATGGCAAAGAGGACTCGTGGGTTGAGATAAGGACAATTTAATAACTAAAATACAATAATATTAGAAATAATACTATATACAAAGATGCAATGTGATACACAGTGATATTACCCCT
>WKFP01015475.1:48847-187089 GCA_011057875.1 Pterocles orientalis
AACGCAGGCTCCCCAAAGCGAGACGAATGCGGAAGTGAAAGCCAGTACTCCTAGAAGAGTCTTCTTCTAATATACTGGGTATACTGGATATGACGTGCATGGGATGGAATAATTGGTCAGTCTGCTTCTCAATCTTTACCTAAAAGCAAATCCCAGGCTAGAAGCCAGACTGTCTCTTCCCCCCCAAAAGGCTGAATGTATGTCCTTGAGAACAAATAGCAGCATCCTAGCAATAACTATAAACGTTCTTCTCTTATCAATTCTCTCCTGAGCAGGAATTCAAAACATAGCTTCTCGCTAGCTGTTTATGAAGAGAAGGGAAAAGGAAAAAAAAAAAGTTAACTCTGCTCTGCTTAACCCACGACACCTGGACACCACCTCTTTTTAGACACAGTGCCAACACAGTAATATACCTATTATCCCCATGTGCTCATGACAGATTCCTACTATATACAGCACCATTCTGCATGGTGTTTGTTCCCCACCAATCAGGGAAATATTTCAAACCCTCTCATCTAGCATCTAGAGACACAAACATTTACTAAATTTGAAGAAAAAATTATAGGCTATGAAAGTTCCAGATGCATTTTCTTAGCTGGCATACATGGCCAATCTATTAATTTTGTAAAAGTGACTGATGAAGAACACTAGGTAGAGTCTAGACTGGAGGTTTTGTGTTCACTTTCTTGGACATTAAGGATGGTTACTACGGGCAAGGTGTAAACACATTTAAAAACGGGCAAATTATTCATTAAGCTCATGAAAGAGAAAGATGCAGCCCATAGTACACATGCATGCTGCGTAGTACTTACAAAAAGCCCCCACAATGTGTTTATGAAATACCTACATTTTCCAAGGAAGACGTCACTGCATGACTAATCAACTATATTTTAAATAATTATACAGCTAACAAACAAAAAAATCCTAACATTATAAAGACTCTCAGAAAAAGTAGCTGGTCTTCGATTCTGACAATAGTTTGGTGCACAGATGACAGTGCTATGTGAAGCCCATGGGTGAGAAAGCATGGTTACTGCATGGAGACCACATTAGTGCCCATGCCTTCTGGGCTGCCCTGTACACACAGCCAAACCATGCACCGTCAGCATCACGCCTTTGCCAGAGGCCATCTCCTTGGCACGTCTTACTCATCCATTTGCACCTGTTAGAGGAGCTTCTTCCCCATCAATGGACCAGATAATACCAGCATCCTTACCATCCACCCTTGCTGACTGAGGAAAAATACAAACATCGACATGTATTTTGGGTGTCAGAGCCTATGAAGGACACTTGCTGTTTGATGCATATGAAATTTCTGTTCCCTAGGGAACCAAAGAATACAGTATATTTCATTTTGGAACATCTCTCACCAGATGAAATTAAGGATGAAAATTCTTCATCCATATGTGTGTGTGTATATATATATATATGTTATTGTGATAAGTATTAGGTACAAAATTGAAATAAAAATTAAATAAAGGAAAAAAATTTCAGCAATAGTGTGTGCATGTGGAGTAAGTCTGGTTTTAGCTATTGTATAGGGTTCTTCCAATGGTCACCTGCCTCACTTATCAAAGTCAAGAGCTTACCTTCAGTATAATTGTGCTTTGTGACTCTTCCAAGAAGCAATTTTTTCTCTAATTGCATAACAAATTTATTCAACAACTATTGTTTCGAAATCCACTCTTCAAACCACTCTTCTGTCATTTGCCATCATCTTTCTAAGCACTCGTATTTTTCTTTTTGTACCTCAACAAAATGTAAATAAATTATATTAGGCATTTAAGGAAGAAAAGATGAATATGTAGATACACAGATTTCTTATCTGTGTTATCTCTTTCCTTCATAAGCTTATCTATTTGGCACATCTCATAATGCAAATTCACTTGTAGAGTTTCTTCAGCTTTGTGTTGTAGCATTCATATTTCCACAGTAATATATAACTTACTTTTTTAGCATAGTTGTGTTATTGCTTATTGGAACCAATACTTAACTTTGTTACATGCTTCATAAATTACATATAAAAATAATTGTACCAATATCTTAACTTCTATATCCCTCAATCTTTTCTGTCTTCTCAAGGCAAACCACGACATTAATATAACAGGAAAGGAATATGGGAAAGGTGACTTTATACTGCTTAACAGCAATCTTTTTAACCTTGTAACTTTAAGGAAGCCCCTTCAAAATCTAGACTGCTCAAACCACATAAGAATCTTTTTTTTATGTTTGTGGATGTCTTCAAATATGCTAAATTCCTCCTAATTCAGGTTCAGGGGGAGAGGGAAAGGAATTTCAAAAAAAGGAAAAAAAAATCCACAGAGCTAATTATCCACTGATAATCTAAGGACTATATTTTTTTGATAGGCCCAGTAAGGGTACTGTTTCTGTAGACACATACTTGCAGCACATAACAGGCAATTTTAAGTGATACTGAATATCCTACCAAGGCTGTAGCTGTACACTATGACTTCCCCAGGAGTGAAGCTGGCTGCAGAGGTTCCTGCTCTATTGAGGAGGCTGCTTGAGGAGGCTGTGCATTGCCACCTCTGCATTTCAGTTTGCTGCCTGCAGGATGAAATGTAAATCAGATCAGTGAAATATCCTGAGTTAAACCAAGTATTTTTGAAGGTGGCTTTCCGAGTCAGCTTCCTCATTTAGCTTATGGCACAAACCAACACAAGCAGTTGCATCAGTGAAGCTGAGATTGGTGAATTACAGCAAAGTGGCTGGAAACAAGCAGCAGGGAAAGAAGAAGGAACTGTCTTAACACAACTTTTATTCCTGATGGAAACATATCATGAAATGGCTTCCCTGCCCCAGGCATTTCAGGGTGCAAACAGCCCATCAACACACAATGATTGCTATACCCATGTTCAGAACATGACTTCTTGGTTGTCAGCAATGCAGCACAATTTCCTTCCTGTGCACACTCATTTAGCCATCGTAGGTGCATTCAAAGGTAAAGCAGACGAGGTTTTTTCAGTGGTTATGCTGTTTTTTTCCAAAAATATAGTAGAATTAACTGAGATGCTGGCTTAACTTGTTGAGAAAAAAAAAAAAACAAAACATCTTTTGAAAAGCAGCGCTGAAGCTTTCATTCATCTGCTTTTCATCCAGTGTAC
Organism: Pterocles orientalis; assembly: GCA_011057875.1. Lineage (NCBI taxonomy): Eukaryota > Metazoa > Chordata > Aves > Pterocliformes > Pteroclidae > Pterocles > Pterocles orientalis. The sequence goes on from WKFP01015475.1 coordinate 51,973, forward strand.
TTTTCTGGCCTCCTTTCTGCTTCCTGCCGCACAACACAATATACAATATTATTATGAAAGCATTTAAATTAATGACAATTATATTAAGAACACATCACCTCGGAAAAAAAAATAACCATTTTTCTGTGTGTAGGCGAAAAAGGAACAGAAGTTTGCTTGAATTATGAAGGCCACACACACACACACTGGGCAAGTGTCACATGCTCTTTGAAAATTATCTAATTGAGTCACAGCTGGAGAGAGTCACACATAACAAACACTTGGAGTGCCTACGATGATGTTTCTTACTCTCTGTCCCCACACAGTTTCTCAGTCAGATTGCTAAAACAGGTATCTTACAGAATATTGAACACTACGGCAAAAGATATGTACTTAGACATCAGCGTTGATATGTTAGTCCAGCAAGACTTCTTATGTATACTCCCCAGAGGAACAGAGAGATGCTTCTTCAGAAGCAGAGTCAGATAAATTAGAATCTTAATGTGTATGATTTAAATCTCTCTTTGTCAAAGCCCTTTTTTCCTTTCCATTGAAGACGCAAGGGAAACTGAACATCTAATGTAGAAACAGTCATTACCTTACTAAAGATAGACCTTGTTCCAGGAGCGCACGTAGGCACGCAGTTAATTTTGAGTACATGGGTAGCCACCGAAGCATTTTAAATGCATTAAAGCATGTCTGAGTATCTTGTTAGGTTGTGGCCAGCGAACCAAACTCAAGCACTAAGAATCTTGCAAGTTATCTTGTCTGGGCACCCAACTGACTTTGGGGAAGGCAGTAGTAACACAGGCTTCTGCTTCTCTGGGTTCAGCTTGAAAACATGGTTGTAATGTCTGACCTCAGGCCAGCAGATGTTGATGAGAAGTTTATACTTTGAAGTAGACTTCTTATGGAGCAGATCTTATATTTCTTGCCCAGCTACGGGCCAATAAATTGACCAAGGAATGTAGGAGACTTTTCAAAAACGTTATAAAGAAAACAAACAAAAAAATAGAATGAGAACTACAGAGAGAAAAAAATCTGAGAGTTTAGGAAAATTATTTTCAAGTTAAAATATTGTGCTCTGTGAAGTCATAAGTATTTACTACTGTATTAAAAATAATTAGGATGTAGACTAACCACAACTAGTGTTGAATTGGCACTAGGACCAGTCAGATCACATATTTAATATTGTTAACTAAAGAGGATATGAACTACGATCCCTGTGTAATAGAATTATATCTCTCCACCATGAAATGACAGATTCTGAATTTTTAAGAGATAAGCAAGTCATGAGAAAAGGTTGAAAAATGTTTTTTTGAAAAGGAAAAAGTGCCAGAAATTTCCTGTTTTTAATATTTCATGTGTTTATACTATTTTTTACATGCTCTAGCACACACAAATACATAAAAACACTTTCTTGTATAATGCAATATGAGTCCTTAAAGTAAGAATCAATCTGTTTGAATAGGAGGTACCAGATGTGTATTCAGTAAGATGAAAGAAGGACTTTTCTCTCATCAGTGCATAGAAGATTTATGCTTGTAATTCCTCCTAGAAGATGGAGGAGAAATATTCATGAACAGAAGGCATGATGCAGTATGATCTAATGGATCAGTCTAATGCTGAAGTCCCAGAATTCCTGTGCTCATACAGGTATTGCTGTAAGGTTTTGAGAATTTTTTTTTCCCATTTCTGTCCCTCAGTCTTCTAAACTGTAAATTGTGTGCATTCCAGTGCTTTTATGGGGAGGAACTAATTAAATTGCGATATGTATAATGTATAAGACTAAGAGCTAAGGTATAGCATTTTATTCTTATAATCGTCTGGGATTCATACTGCCAAAGAAGGAATACGGAATGTACATGGAGTGTGCTGAGAGCATACAGGCATCCTGATATATTTGTAACAATTTATATTTAGAGGGATTATTGTAGTGGATGGTTTAACTCACTTATTAATTTTAAAATGCATAAGTGAATTTATAATTAAAATAATAAATTAATAATGAATAATATGAAAAATAAAATAAACTTAGGGAATTGCTCCTTTTCTTGTGTATCCATCCATTGGATGCAAGGTAGTGATGTAGCATAAGATTTGTCTTTATTTCCTACCTATATTTTAGTGACTTTCTATTAAATAAGAGAGATTAGATCATACACCTCATGTGAAAAGCAGGGCTGAATCTCTCTTCTTTTGGGGAGAGTGAAATCGAACTGAAAATCCTTCCAACCCCTAGGACTCTGAGGTACTCTAGGCTGAGGCTCCTTCCCTTTAGAAGCTCTTCCACTTCATATGGGATAGTCACCTTCCACTGGAATTTTGCATCTGACTTCAGAGGGGTCAGCATTTCAACTCAGTGTCTAAGTCACTACTGGAAATAAGACTTTGGATGGAAAGTCACTTGCGTGGTTTAAATGTGTAGGATGTGTAGTGTTTTGCAAAAAGGAAAAAAGTTCCTTTCACTATCTTTCAGCAGCAAAATGAGACACAAGCAGAAACTGAACTATCTCTTTGCACTTAAACTGATGGAAAAGCTGACATTTTACAAACATTTACATCTTCAGAATACAAAAAAAAGTCACAATTAATGCCAGATCAATATCCTTAATTTAGATCTTTTGATAAGTAATTGCCCTCCCCCAACTCTTTGCTTCAACTCCCTCCCTCTCCCCCACCTTTCCTGCCACATTTTAGAATTTGAAATTAAAAGCATAAATTATATGTTATAGCTTGGAGCTAAAAAAATGATTCTGTCTCTGAATGTTCTTTTAGAACCACAGCCAGCCAAAACTAATTCAGCACAGTCTAGCTGAAGTGCTTGGAGCAGTCTGTCTAAACAGCACAGGCCTTCTTAATTTACCAAATGCTCACACTGCCTCCAATTAGGATGAAAGTGACTGTGCCATTGAAGAAAAAAGTAACTTGACCCTTTCAAGCAGCAGTTGAAAGAGTATGAAAACCTGCACAGATCAGGCTTTCAGACTCGGGTCAGCTCCATACCTTTGACCTTCTCGAGGGCTTAACAAAACACTAGTGGGAACAGGAAATCTTCCCTGTTTGTATAGCTGCTGGATATCATGCACTGCATCTGCCCTTGTGGAGACCTGGCTTTTATTACATATCAAAGTCACAAGCCAGATCATTTCAGTAAACTAACTGCTTGCAGTCCATTTTGGATCATCTCCCTGAGCAAGCCAGAGGACAGCTGAACTCTTCCATGCTCTTCTTGAGCTGTCAGTCACTCTTCAAAAATGGACAGTGGCAGAGATTTCATAGTAATGTGCAGGAAAACTTCTTCTGTGCAGCCATAAAAAGCTCTGTATAGCAGAGATCCTTAGCAGGAATAATCCACCAGTTTGGATTGGTGTTAACGGCTAGGGTTTTGCTTGCATGTGTGATTCCCTTTTCACACTTCTAAGGAAAATCTGTGCATGTGGAACTTCAATTTGAGATCTAGGATGAGGGAACATTGTACTAACGCACAGACACAAGGTGCTGGAATGATGATTGCTTCTGCTTGTCAGTTATAGCTACAGCCATAATGATGCATTGGATGGGTCAACAAAGAAATAGTACACAAATATAGAAGTAGAGCCTGTAGCATAGGTTGACTGCCCTAGCAGGAAAAAGTAAGGTTGCATTTTCTAACTTTGGTGTATTTGACATTGCAACTTTAATAATATTCTTTTGTTTGGAATACAAAAAATAACAATTGCATATTATCTTCTGCAATTGTCATGAGCAGCCACTTTATATTTATAATCTATCTTATTAGTGGTTTCTTGGGCCGCCCATATATGAAAAACAAAGTAAAAATATTTTGTTCTTAAATTATGCCTGTTCTGCAACAAAAAATCATTTGAGGTGGCCCACTTAAGTTATTAAGTGTATAAAATAAAAAGGATTTAGAAAGGAATATGGATTTTTTTTTTTGCATCTCCAGGAGGATTTAGCTTAAGCATGAGATAAAAGCTTCACTGGTATTTGTTTAATCTGATTTGATTTCCCTGCTACTAAATCAAATTTTTTATAATTAGAGAAGAATAAATAGATCTCAGAGATTTAAAACCTCAAAATAATATTAAAATAACATTAAATTTATATATATAGTCACATACTCTTGAATAACATGGCTTTTAGGAAAGCTGGTGGACTTAAGGATAAGTATTTGAAATACTAGACTCCCTATTCTGTTACCAGGTTTTCCACAGGCTTGTTTATTTTCTTTGTTCAATTTTCTTTCCAATATCTAAACTGTTGAAGCAAATTTCAGTTATCAGTGAAGCTGCAAAAATAGATATTTTATGGTAATAATAATGTATAAAAATAATGAGGGAGAATTATGTTGTATTTCATCCATGTACTCAAGAGGAATTCTCACTGCTTCTACTTCCTCTCTCATATGTTCCCATGGAAGTATTAGGCCAGAATGAAAATGGAGAAGAGAAAGAATGTAATTTAAATCTTCACTAGAGAGTCAATTTACAATATGGAAAGTTCACAAATCAATAGTATTAAAACAGTTATTGAATTTAAATATTAATAAGATGGGAGGAATTGATGGACTGGAACCAGAGCTACTTAAAGTGGAGCACATTATATAGCTAAACCATTAGTCTGAAATAGGAAATCTAATTTTCTTACAGCTAATATACCTCCAAATTGGAAATACACTATTGTGACTGTGATTCATAAAACTGGGGAATAACATCTCTCAGTGAGTGTCATGTACAATTCCTCTCTTCTTTTTGACACTGTGGTAAACTTCAAAAATAAGCAAAGAAAAGGACCTTCGAATAATTTACTGTCTATGAAATACATATCTTAAATACATAAACAAAATTTAAATGTGAAGCCTGTCCCTTTACTGCTGAAATCAAGTTAGCTATAAACTACACAGTGAGATTCCTTTGACTTTCCTGTCACATCACTAGCCATGTTACTATGCCAGAAAAGATTTTGTTTCATCATTTCCTTCAGTAGAATTGTAAAGGCTTCATGTCATTTCACTGTGCCACCAAAGATTATTTCGTTACAATTTGTGTAGGGAAGGTCTTAAATTTTTACTGTGACAATGAAACAGATAAGAAGGAGTATATCAGAGAAACTTCGCAGAGGTACTCTGAACATATATTTTCTGTAGTCTAGATCCATGACTTCTGATTTCTTAGGGATTTTTAGTTTTGGTTTGGTTTCTTTGTCTCATTTTTTAATTGTTTTTCACCAAAGAACAAACCGCAGAATACTGTTTCACCTTCTTTCAGGACAGCATCATGCGCTGTGTGTTATTTTTCAGCACACAACCAAAAAATAGTTTTGCATAACATGAAACAGGCCTATGTCTGTTAGAAGCTCATTTTAGAACAGCTCATTTTAGAACATGAGTGCTTTATGAGTGTGTACCACTAAATAGCTCTCAAGGATATGTAAGCAGTTTGGGTACCATTAAAACATGCAGTACTCTTAACCTGGAATATGTGGTAAGATTTTTCACTGCGAGCTGCTGTACAGGATTTATTCTGCCTGATCTTGCAGAAATTCTTTATGTTTATGAGGATGCATGCAATGTGATGATGAGTTACCTAAGTATTTGAATCTCCGGCCTGAGAATGTTTGTCACTCATGAAGTCTTTCATAACCTTAATTCTCGTCTGGATGAGGAAAACAGACTTACCTCAGGATGAGTCACTTGTCCACATACAGGATGTGATAAAATTGTTTGTCTGCTTTTTCTTTGTTCTGCTATTTTTTGTGCCTCTTGTTGGGTTAATTAGTGTTGTAGGATCTACAGCCCATGGGCAAAACAATCCACAAAACACAGGAAAAGGGTGCTGCCCATTGCTTCTCAAGGATCAGAAAAACTTTTCTTCTTTGAGCATGTGTACAAGATCACAGTCTCACCTGAAATGATATAGTGCTATATTTACCCACAGAGGTAGAGTCAGGGTTGCTTCCCCATTGGAGCAGAGCATAGCTCATGAGAGTCAAAGTGGTATATTGACTTTGCTCAGTACGGAAAAAAAAAATACTCTTTCTGGTGTTTGGCTTCATCACTCTGTGAAGCCCAAGGTCTGATAAAAGGGGTTGGTGAAGTCTACTCCAAAGATGGAGTCCTATCTACACCAAAGTGCTGGATATTCAGTTTTTATTTTTCCCTTAGATTACATATAGTTTCTCATGTTTGGTAGAAACACATACTAATACCAAGCAAGGACAGCCGTGTTTAAAACTGCATTGGCTGATCAGATCAATGCTGTGAAGTTTTCTTTTTCTGTGTATTTGAATCTGTCTGTGATAATTTCTCTTTAATTTTCCAGTCTCCATTGAGTCCTGTTGTTACTTGTTATCTGAATACACAAACTCCTTGGTGTGCCTCTATCTATGCTGTTTAAATTTTGCTATTTTTTGCATTGTAAAACTTCTACATCCTCATTAATGCTTTTGGCATTTGCATCATGGTCAGATATTCTTTGCTTCTCTTTTTTTTGTTTGTTATTATGGGTATATGTTTGAATTTTAACATATGTAAGGAGTTAAGGGGAGAAAAATGTGTGAAGTAATGAACACTTATATCCTGAACATAAATTCAGAATGAATGTTGCTATCATTTGACTACACAATAATGCAGCAGATGACAAGATTAATATTAATCAGCCTACAGCTAGAACAGCCTACACTTATAAATAAACCACTTTGAAAGACAAATGAAATTAAGTAAACATACAGACTATGATGGATTCATGCTCATCAGAAAACTAGAATAGATGGAGTGTTTTCAGAAAGTAATAGTAGGAAAGAATATAAAAAAAAAAAGCTGAGTTAGAAGACTGGAAAATCATCCACAGTATCTGTAATCTGGAAAACGATCCAAAAAACTCTCTAAAGCTTCAATTTTAAATGTACTGTTCATTGTTGGATATAAAACTCCACTTGTGGCTCCTACAAAACTATGAGTCATTACTGAAGAATTAATTTATAAAGGCTGCCTGAAATGATGGTTCCAAACTGAGATTCAGTTAAACAGTCTCTTGGTGGGGGATAGCAAATGTACTTCAGTCTTACAAGGCCAATTTACACCATTGATAATTTGGCCTGTTGCCTTTAAGAGACAGCAAGAGATAGTAAGAAAACTGAAAATGCCATTACATGTGCATCATGGGAAATAAAATATGACAATTATACACCCTGACACAATTTAGAAATGGGAATGACAAAAGCAGAGACAAAAGTGGAGGGGGAAGAAAGTCATAAGGTTGAGTGGGTGAGAGTGCATGTGATTTTTTTCCCCCTGGACTTCTCTGATTGTGATCTATGGTGGGTTGACCTTGACTGGACACCAAGTTCCTACCAAGCCATTCTGTCACTCCCTTCCTCAGCAGAGCAGTGAGGGGAGAAACTAAGATGGAAAAAACTTTCTGGTCAAGATAAAGGCAGTTTAATAAAGCAAAAACAAAGGTCTCGTGAGGAAGCAAAGGAAAACAAGATTTATTGTCTACTTCCAGACAACGTCCAGCTACTTCCTGGAAGTAGAGCTTCAGAAGGCATAGTAGGTGCTGTGAAATAACAAATGCAATAACAAATGCAAACCCACCCACCCCCCTCTGTCCTTTCCCTTAGGTTTTGTTGCTGAGCAGACGTCATATGGTATGGAATATCCCTTTGATCAGTTTGGGTCAACTGTCTTGGCTATGTCCCCTCCCAAGATCTTTCCTGCCCCTGGCCTACTGGTGGGGGGGTAATGTTGGAGAGACCACCTTGATGCTGTGCCAGCACTGCTCAGCAGTAGCCAAAACACTGGCAGGTTGTCAACACCTTTCTAGCCACCAATACAAAGCACAGCACTATAAGGAAACTAACTCCATCCCAGTCAGGACCAATACATACACCATGGATCTTTTATGCTTTATGTATTGATGAATTCCCTAAACCACAGATGCTTGTATGTTCTTTTTGAGAAGTATTGTGAAATAATGCTGTTTTTTCTACCCTGTGGAACTCATTTGAGTTAGAAGCCATGTAACTTCAGAGTGGATGCTGTGGAAAACACTCCTTTTTTAAAAAGAAAGAGCCTGGGAACCGAAGAAATATCTTCTTGTCCAGCTGTCAGTCAAGAAAGAAACATGATTTACACAGTCTGGTTTAGTCTCAAGTTAAGGTTTTGTATTTAGTGTCTCACTGACAGACACACTTCATTTCTTAGGATAACATACTGTGGCAAGAAAGAGTCTAAGCTTTTATAATTTACAAGCGTGATGATAATTTGAGGCTTAAATATCAAAGGACAAATCAACAAACAGAAAATGTAAGCAAACAAGCTGAGTCCAGCCATGGTTGTCTGAGATGAGCTAGAGCATGACAGCTTTGCAAGGACGGGGACTGATTACTTTCACGAGAAAACACGGGTACATGAGCAGCAGCTGTAGCATGGTTGTGGCTCTCGGGATTTGCATTAGGCAGAATGACACACACACATGCGCAGACACACAGAAAGTGCCCTGCTGCAGCAGAAGACAGCTCTCTGCTAATATGGTCCTCTGGGTCCAGCTGTATCAGCCTTGTTATATAACTGATTAAATGGGGCTAAATAATTAGTTCTATCTCTCATGTCTTTAACATCATCCATGGAAATATGTTTGCTACAGTGAGTGTGAGTGAATATGTTCATATCTACAGCAAAGATCTCATCAGCCAGCGTGAGAATCACTAGACTAAAGTAAATATAGGACACATTTTTATTTTTTTATAAATTTATTTACTTGAGCTGTCTTATTTACTTTTAATGTCTCGAGTCTGGTGCAACCCACATGACAACTCAGATGACAGTCATGCCATATGAGTCAGGCAGGCAAGAGTATGTCTCTGGTACCCAAATGATTTTAATTGCAATAGAGAATCTGTAATGAGCCTTGTTGATCTTTGTTGTTTTGTCTGTAGCAGAGTGATTAGTGACATGGGTAGGGTTAGCCTGTTTAGCCAAAGTAATTAATTTTGTTTTGCCACTTGTGGGGAATTTTAACATTAACATCAGAGTGAATGCCTGTGTCACTGCTGATGCATGCAATGGTAATGAAGGGTGAAGAAAAGCTGGGGGGAGGGAAGGAATTAATGACAAAATGAGTGTTACAGAAAAACAGATCAGACAGATTGTAGGCATTTTAGTCCTGTTTATCTTGCTTCAGAGTATCGATTATTTGCAAACAGGAAGACAAAAACTCCTGAAGGTGAAAGTCAGTTGAACAGGGAATAGGTTATTTATCACGTTAGTAAAGAATTCTTCTATTTACTTTTTCAGCTATCCATTATTGTAGCAACTTTACTTTTTATTTATAAGAGGCTGAAGATGTCTGCATCACAGCTGTTCTGGCTGCTAGCCACCTGACAAAGTTAATTATTGATTGTCTGTGCACTGGTCCTGCGAGAGAATCCAATGTCTATACGAATTAGTTGGAGGCAACTGTCTTGTAAAATAGTCAGAATAAATTCTTTATCTCTTCCTAAGCAGAAATGTTATAAATTATTGGCTTTTTGAGGGGAAGGGCAAAGTGTAGTACTAACTGCTATTCACGAATGACAAGGCTTCTTCACTGGTAAACTAAGTTAAAATCAAAAGGTACAAGCACTAAGGAACTTAACTCACAGAAGAGTCTGAAGAACACTAATTATTTTCAAACCCACCCCATTTTTTTTACGTTGCTCGTGCTAAGTGGATTTCAAAGGACTGGTATTATTGTATTCCTGGTATTTAATTTCAAAATGCATTCTAACCATTAAATTTTGAAATTAATATATGTTTATATATTTACAACCATGTCTTCAGATAACAAATTTTACTTTCTATCTGCAGTCTCACAAAAGTTAAGAAGCTCATGTATGTGAAGAATTTAAATATTGAATCCTTACAGAACATTTGGAAGGAGCAAGTTAAGACTTCACTAAAAGCCAGCCACAGAAAGTTCCCATGAAAGCAGATGAAAACTTCCATAGGATGAACGATGTTATCAGATCCAGATATTGCCATATTAGCATACACAAGCACAGACGTAAATGTTTGTTTGGTTATTCTTTAATTAAAAACATTTGAAAATACTACTTTTTTCTACATTAATTTGCCTGTGGTGAATCACAAGACATAAATGAAGTAATAGGCAAGCTCTTGGCCTTGGCAGGGAAGCAAACTTCAAAGAGGTGGAGAAATCCCAGTTTAGCAAGGCCTGTTGACACATCGTTTTACTCTGCCTGCAGAAGTTTCTGTTCTCACTCCTCTACCAGCTCTTTGTCACTGTCCCTTTATGCAGAGGTTACACATATGTTACCGCCACTGGAAACAGGAAACTCATCTGAACCTTTCTATTAAGCTTCCATTCAAACGAAGCTGTAAAGTTTAAAATATTGGTCTTTCTTATTTGATTTCTTTGGGTCTGAAAGTGATTAGGGAGTGTTCACACAAGCAGCTCAGCTGGCAAGAAGGCAGTACAGGCGACTGGAGGCAGGCTGGAACAAAACAGCATCTTTTTGCCTGCTCAGCTGCACTCAGACAGGGATGTGTGAACAAGCCTTAAGGCTTCACAGCTGCTTCCCAGAGTTAGAGTAGCCTGGTCTTCCCCTGCTGATGCAGATAGCTGCCATTGCACAAGAGAAACAGTGGATGAGAGGCAATAATGTCTCTAGCAGGACATCCTTTGATCCTCCCTCTCTCTGATTCCCATGAAATCCTTTAGTTCCCCCCCTGAGCAGGGGCTTTATGCTAGATCCATTGTGCAGAGACTATCCAACAATTCAGAACTCAAGGCAGAGTTTATTTACTACCTATGAAAAAGCTATAAACTTAGGAAAGTATTTTCTTGATGAATACAATTGCTGCGGTACAAGTCTTCATGGGTTTCTCACAGATACTCCAACACTATTGTTCTTCAGCTCTGTGTTAAGAAATGTGTCTTAGGCTTACAGGTAGAAGCTCGAAAACATGACCCAAAAGCTTTGAAATCAGATACGTAGGAAAAATTACCACAACTAATTGCTTTAAATTTGCCCCTTCCCTTCTTTTAACCGATAGCAGCTATGATATTTCAAAGTTTGGAGTTTGAAATATTATAATAATAACAAAGAGACCCAAACTACTTTAATACTTTGCCTTAGTTTAATCTGGAACTAAATTCTCAGCAAGGGAAATCCTCAACATGTACATTATGTTGAATAGCAGTAACTTATTTTTGAGAAAGAAGCATGAAACTCACCTCTGGTCTCACTGAATTTGCATCTGTCTCAGCATTCTTAATGAAATCAGTGAAATTGCTCTGAAATAAAACAAGAAGAAAATCAGTTCTGAATAAGTGTAATAAAATCCAGTGCATGTAAAGATGTTGGTAACTCTCAGGATGGTAGATGGGATGCCTGAGGAGAGATTAATTATATTTCAGATATTTATTTATGTTATTGATATGCAGGTTTCTCTTCTCACCACTATAAACCTTATTTTTCATGTTTGGTTTTAGTAGAGTCTTCAAATCCTGGTTTTGACTATAAAGTATGCTGGAGTATGGAAAAAACAAAGCAAGTAATTTCATTCTGCAAAATATACAGCTAGGCAAAGATAAGAAAATGATAGTAATATCATGGAACTATCTTTTTTTGTTTCCTTTTATTTTTTTCCCCTTGAAATTTTCCACAAAGTTTCCGCTTGAAATGGCTGATAAGAGTATGGATAAGTTTGAATATTTAGCTGACTCTAGGCACTGAAATCTTTAAACTTTTTCCATGGCTGCAATCATGTCAATGTTTCACCAACAACATTTTGTGAAAAAACTTGCAACCACACTGAGCAGAATGATGAAGCGAGGGACATTTTTCCACTTTTAATATTGACTCAGCTCTGTCTTTTTTTTTTTTTAAGGATGATCTTGAAAGATCAGCTGTTCAGCATGCTTTACAGACTTTATAGTCAAACTGGGTGATTTGCCATCGTATTCAAATACTATTGCAGATGACAGATGGAAATCAAAGGACGAACAACAGGATAGAAACGCTTTTTAGAGAGAAAGCACAAGTGTTTAATCGGTAAATTTGTTTATGCCCATTAAAAACCTAACTTTTGCCATCTGGAATTTACCTTCAGCAGCTCCAATTCTTCTTTAATATGTATAGCTCAGTCCAATTGTCTAAGTATAGTCAGCTACCTATATGTCTACTTAAAGGTACACTGAGGTATCTGAGACTTCTGCATAGAGATTGCATTTAAGAAAAAGATCCCTAGGAGATCCATGACCCTCTGGACTAGAAATGGAAGGCTCGGGGAAATACCGAGGGTGTCTGAATGCCTCATGCAGGTTTGACAGTTGTTAACAAATTTACTACCAAATAGAAGATTTTAAAAATTAACTCTCAGTTCAAAGTAAATGTAGCAGTACATGTGCCTGAATCTCATTTCTTACTAATTTATTTGCTCTATAACTCCAAAGAAGTCAGAATTGTACTCTGTTTACACAGTGGCATTATACTAACAATTTCTGACAAGACCTATAACAAGATAATGTAAGAAAAAAATCTCTAGCATACTGTCCTAGACCAAAGGAGTGTGAATAAAAGCTAACTATAAATCAGCCAACTCTTGTATTTCAGAGTAATTTTTAACAATGTCAAATGTTTCCAAGCTCATCACAAAGTTTTCTGAACATTTTGTAGAATAAAGGCAAGTAATTTGCTCCTGCTGTTTAAAATTTCCAACTTGGTTGTCTGAGAGGAAGGTTAGAGTGAAACAGCATTGCTTTAGGTTGTTTAAAGATCCTGAGAGGTACCTGCCAGGCATATTATTGTGTCAATTAACTTTCTACAAAGAAAGCAATGTTCACTGCAATTAGATAAAACTTTTGATAATGCAATGGCTGTGTTCCTGACTGTGAAGCTCACAGAAGGTTCTCATTAATACGGGACTAAGCCTGTTTTGAGACCTTGTCTTCTCTAGCTCCTTTCCCCTCCAAGGTGACCATCTTCTTGATCTTTGCAATAAAGGTTTTTCCTGTGAAGTTGCTACTGACCTAGCATCCATCTTGGAGAATAAATGTGTATCGTCAACAGCTTTGGAGAAAAAACTAAAGAGATTCTTCTTTCCAATGAGCTAAGGCACTGTGCCGGCTCACACCAGCATTTTATCTTTGCTTGTTCCTTTTATTGTTTGAGGATCAGAACTGTAGCTGTTACAGAACTGTCACCAGGATGCTGGATCACATAAGTGAAAAAAGCAGAGTTTAGGTTTTCTAAATCTAAATCCCATCTAAAGTCAGCCAAATGGAGTAAACTTTAACACTGAATTATTCCTTCTTCAGAAGTGTTTCTAGTTCTATTATTTTAAATAGCTGATGATGATAATGGTGGATCAGGCCCACAAGATCAAAACATCTGGGAGAATAGAGATGTAGGCATTACAGACAGATGAGTAACAGCAGCCAGCTTACTGCTGTCATGAGTTACTAGTCTAACAGCTGAGCTCTAGTGAGTCCATATTCCCACTGACAGCTGAGTAATAAATCTCATTAACATAAACCACTATAATGGGAGGAAGGTGGGATGAAGGAAGAAGGGGGAGTCTTCAGAAAAAATCTATGATTTTTATTGAGGTGTATCTTTTTAAGTTTAACTTCAGCATTTGTTTGGTTTGATTTTGTTTTACCTTTACTGGATCCTGAAATAACATCATTCCCTATAACGTGGTCTGTTAATGTTTTTTTTTAAACCTTTACATATTTGCATGAGGAATTTCTACATTATTTGCAGTACCCAAAGTCTCTAAAAATACACAAGTTTGAGCCTTGTAGTAACTTAATGGACATTTATGTAGCAACTATTATTTTCCATAGTAAGGTAACTGATGCAAAAGTCAGGCCTACTCAGGGCACCATTGTCAAAGGACGGGAGAAAGGAACTAAGAAGTAATATAGGCATTGGTGAAATTGGCCAAATCACAGGCAGAAAAGATTCTGCAGGGATGTATTTTTGGAATGCTGAAAAATGGGGGTGGGGCAGTTGGTCACTCTTCTTATACGAACGATAGAATTTAAGAACATGGAGTTGAATATGTGTAATTTTCTGATGTATTCCTGGTAATGTACACCAATAGAACATGCAAGAGAAATTTGACAAGTATTAATCTTGTCATGCTCTGTAGAAAAGTTCTTCAAGCTGTCTTCAGATTCATTCTTTCTGAGAATGTTTCAGACTGTTTCACCTCCCATATGGCATTTATGGAAACATGTACAAATTCTTCAGATTTTAATGGTTGGAAAACCACATTTAAAGCAGCTTTTACACTAACAGCAAAATCATTCCCTGTCTTTTCTTCATTTGTCACTGAATGACATATCAATATCATTACTGAGTGAACAGACATTCCACTTAAACTTTGTATTTTAAAGAATTAAATATAACCTTTTTTAACATTATTTTTTCTTTTAAAAATAAATGTAAATTACATGTTTAACATATAGTTATCTGTGTAAGGATGTTTCCTAATAATAATAACCTTTAGAGAGTGCAGATGGTGTTTTTCATAGCCTATGATCTGTCAGTCAGTTACTGCAGTCCCAGCTCCAATACTCACCACAACTGTCTTGGCCATGACATGGCCTAGCAGAGAGTACAGTCAATATTAGAATGTATAGCCAGAAATTTTCTTCAAATAGTTCCTAACTGTTGTCAATTAATGTGTTTTATAAAGAATGAAATTAGTGAAAACTACTTTTCTGAATATTTAAGTGCTTTAACAGTCTTTAAAATCAAAGTGGTTTTACTTATTTCTTCAGTTTTATATGCTTTCCATGAATTTATTGATTTGTTCAACTGTATTTCAGACAGAGAGATCCATTCACAAGGCAAGTTCAAATTGGAAAGAAAAAATAAAATTAGGCCATAAAAATCTTAGTTTAAGGAAATAGCATACAAGACCTAACAGCTGGTATTACTGCACCCAAAATCCTATATTTCCACATAGAAAGTTTGTTGAATTTTGCATAAGTTTTCTTAATCCTTCTGTTTTGCTCAGATGGTGTTAAAATGAACTTTATTTTGAGTAAAGAGCACTGGAGTTTTATATGGGGCAGCTGGCAAATCCAGCTCAGGGAACTGTATCTTCACTTTTTAAATTGTAGTGCATATGCTTCAAGCAAATTATAGAGTGGAGGGATTAGCATGATTAAGACTTTTACCAGACTTCTTTTTTCTGAATAGCATGATAAATAAGATGTCACAAAAGTCACAACAGACACATGAATTAATGTGTTACATAAATCTTAGTTTATAGGGGAGTTTTAAGGAAAAACATTAATTTTAAATTTAAAATTTAAATCTTCCACTGTCTTGCACCTCACGCAAGGGGAATGTCCACTGCCCTCTCGTGGCAGCAGCAGGCTCTGGCACTCACTGTAGCCAGAGACCTGTGTAGCCACAGTTCGGAACAGGCCCTCTGTTTGGGTCGCCACAGTCTTTCCAGGGCAAGCTCTCTGCCTGATGGAGGCCATGGCAAAAATAGTGGTCACAGACTACCAACAGATACGTAGGACTCACAAGCAATTTGCTACTATAGGGCAGGCAGCTGTCAGGTTATATACTGTATAGATCCATCTCTCTCAGCATTGAGGAATACCGAAAATGGAAAACAAACAAACTGAATTTAAAATGGCTTTTTAAACAAAAGTTTTACAAAATTCCTCTCTGCCATTTATGAAAAGAAAAGCAAACCACAATCTGAAAAAAAAAAAAAGGTGGAAGACAGCATCCACCCTAACAAGATACATGGGGGAACAACCTTGGTAAGTATTCGTGTATAGATACAAGCTCTTTAATCCAAGTTTTTAGTGTTGAGGTTATGATGGTAGTATCTGATCATTTAGAGGATTTTGTTGTCTACTTGGAAGTTATTATGAAGTTTTCTTCCTGCAAAAAAGGCAGTGGCTGATGCAGGTGATTCCCTATACATGAAGGAGTGATCTGGGGACAACCGAGATGGCTGAGCAGAGAAGCTACCAGGTGACTGTAGAATCAAGATTGAGGTGTCTGCGAGGAAAGAGCCTGTGGAACAGCAGAAGCTGAAAGACCACTGGAGGAAATCAGGAAGCATATGCAGCCAGGCTTTGGGGGTGTGAGTCCCTTCCTAATGATCAGGATCCTGTATTCACAGGAGTGCAGATGTGTGCAGATGCATGTGTGGCTGGAATGAAAGGACTAAATAGCAAGAATAGCATTAAGCAGGAAGATAAGCAGTCGTTAATAAAGCACCTTTTTTATTAGTATTTTCATTCTGTTCTACCCAGTTACTTTGAAAATGTTAAAATGCATATATTCTTATTCAGATTTTATTTAAACCCTCCTTTTAATTTGAGATCTTATGAGTCTTTGTAGGCAGGAGGTTAAGTTTTCTCCTCAAATATACAATTGATTTGGAATGTCTCTTTTCTGTCTCTTTCTTCTTAGCAATTACAACACACTTTACTAATGATCATCTGGCACTTTCTTCTCTTCTTTCAAATGTTCTTTTCATTTTCTCATCCTACACAGGCTGTTCTTTACAGTCTCCTCAATATTAGTGTAAATATCAAGTCTCAGTAAATAAGAGACCTAGCTGAATAAGGTTTTGATAATATTTTATCACTAAAAGTACTGAATTCAGTTGTGGACCCGATTGCCAGTGCTGTAATGTAACACTGGACAAACTAATAGGGGGGAGGGATGTTGGTAAAAATGCTTATAAATCATGAAAATAATAATTAATTTCATATAAAGAATCATAACAGAATTACAATCTCTTTTGCATGTATTCTTAGTTTCCTATATGTATGTTTCCCGTATGTATTCTTATTTTCCTATGTGTATGTTTAAGCCTCTTACAGAATCTGAAAATACTGGGAACTCAGTACAGTTATTGTTGAAGATCCATGTGACTGTCAAGATGTACTTTCAAGTACTTCCATCACTGCACTTTCAAAAGCCTAAGCTCCTCTGACTTAATGAATTTTCTTATTCATTGGATATCACAGTAGAAATACCAATCAGGCAAAAGAAGCTGAACCTTGAAGGGTCCAGCACTTGTGGCATTTTGATTAGTTTTATTGTGATTTTTCTTCTGATATTTTTAAATATAGCAAGTGAAGTAATTCATTCAAGGATTATTACTTGAAAACTGGTACTCCTTCATGTGTAGTTAAGATCTATTAAAATGCACTGGAACGTTTTATGTTACTTGTTGGATTTTATTGTAACAATAGTTAATAGTCTTCAAGTAAATTGTTTGGTATTTTTTTATTTCATCTGTGCTCTTTATTTCATCTTTGGCTCTGTGTTATTTTTCCTCTTTATGTCTGTTACTGGTGTGTTGGTAAGTGCTTCAAACTTTTTGCAGTAACCTGGACAATAGACATGGTTTTTAGCCACTCCAAGTAGTATAGACCCTTTACAACTGTAGTTCAAATAAGGTATAAAAAGATCCTGAGGAATTCTTACTAAGGTTCAGCGCTGAGGAAAGTAACAAGATATCTAGAGAAAGAAACTTGCAGTTTGTTTGTTGTTTTTGTTGATTCTTTTTTCACTGAGAGAGACAAAGTTCAGAAACAAGACTTTCAAGGTTCTTGATGAAAAAGATAGCTACTTGTCAGTCTGGAAGTAGAGCCAAAAGATGGAAAGAAAGTTAAAAATTGCTCAGTACACAGAAAATCCATTATTTTCTTAATAGCAAACCTAAGACTGATTAAATCTGCCAGACCAACGGTCCTGGAGGTGAGCATCCTCCATTAATCTCAGGTCCATTCTGAGCCCATCAGCCACTCTGCAGTTAAGGCTCAATACTGTCAGTCCCACTGGTTATGTGACAGGATGTCAGCCCCAGTGGTGTACAGTATAGTCAGGACTGCATTTATTGTATCTTTAGTCCTTAGTCTGATGGCAGTACTCTCATACAGACTCCTCTGAAGAGGAGGACATATGGTTTAGGCATAGCAGGAAGCTAATGAAGTTAGATTATTTCTGCCTAGTAGCAGACTATCAACAATAGGCAGTGTGCAGGAGCTCAGATCTATCCATCCCTCTGTCTTCAACTCTTCCTTCTGCCACTTTTGTTCTCTACTGTCCTTATGTGCTCCTTTCTCCCCATGCATTGAATAACAATTATCCAGTGCTTATTAGGCAACATCTAGTGTTCCTGCAAATTTGTTATTGCAGCAGAGGCATGGCTTTTTAACCAACCCAAACTCAGGTTTCCTGGCTCTTAGTATAAATCAGCATCGTGCAGTGCAGCATCACACACTGTGATAGAAATGTCAGATGCATTGAACTGAAAGTGATGCAACTGAGTAAGGACAGCTATCCTGCTTCCAATCCGCTGTGTGAACATGCCTGCTCACTTGCATCTAACTTAAGAATTGTTACCCCTAGGTCTTGCATTGTAGACTTATTTTTTGTTGTCACTGAACCTTGAGTTGGCTATTGCCATAAAACACGTCTGCAGAAGTGGTGCTTTGTTTCTCCTCCAAAACAGAACGAAAGGCTGCAGTTTGAAAGATGAAAGCGTGAGTCTAGTATGCCTCATCCTTGAGCTTTCTCTCCTATCATTTTAATTTAAATTAATTGCTATTAGAGAACTTGAGGTGTAGTCCTCTTAGACAAAGAAATGTGTGCAGTGAAAGGTGAAAGAAAATCTGGAGCTTAGATTGACTGATATTAAAAGACTGATTAATGGTGTAGTGTTTGAAGAAGAAAATCTCAAGCCAAGCCATCAGGCAAATGTAATCCATTACATGAACAGACATTCCAGTGCTTCAGGGAAGATCTTTGTCTTTCACATTTCTCTCCATCCAGATCTTTTAATTTTTGTTTTGTAGCTATCTATCTTCAGCTTAAAACTGTGTTGTTGTCCATTTCAAATCTTATCCTCTTGGTTCCTTTCTCTTGTTACATAAACTTCAGTAGCTGTCCCTCGTGTCTACTTTTGAACTCGTCTCTGTACCGGTACACAATCTAGTTTTAACAACTTGTAGAGGAACACATAATAAAATAGTAGCCAGTGGAATGAGAAGGAAAGAAAAAGCCCACCCCAAACTAAACAACTTGACAAGCAAAACCAATGAAATTGCCTTCTAAAATCCTACTGTCTCTATTGCTCCTGTAGGTACTATTAATCTCTGAGCATTTTGGATTGTTTTCAGGCAGCAGTCAAAAGAATGGAAGAAAATTTCTAGTGGTTATTGGTTCTTAATTAAATATGCTACAGAAAATTTTGCAGAACTGAGAGCATTATCAAGAAATTTACAACTCATGTGAATGTTCTACTCTGCTGTACTTGTTAATATTCATTAATGGCCATTTTCAAAAACTATAAAACAGGACAAGTGGGAAAGAATGGAAACAAAGAAGTGATAAAGCTATAGAGGAAAATATGTAGCAGAGGAAAAAATGTAGTAGAGGGAAAGGGATAGCTGTAGGATTAAAACCAAAAAAAATGGAAGAAGGGAAAGAATAGATCAGCAAAGTGGAAAAAGTTTGTAAAAGCATTAAATAGGACAGCAGAGAAAAAGAGAGATTTCTATCTTTAAACAGAAGGTAAAAACCAAAAGCACAGATAAATTCTGTTATTTCTTTGGAATATTAGAACACTGAATTATGACTTTTTGCAAGAGAAGACAGCTGTGGGATTCAGACCAAGGACAAATTATCTCTACATAAATATTTGACCCATTTTTATTGACAAGGAATTATTACATGTTAGCTAATACAGCAGTATTGAACAGTGTATTTATATAGGTAGTCAGGTTTAAATAAAAAAATAGGTTTTTTGTCAGCAGTGTAATTCAGTATTACATGTTATGTCAGATGCATTAAGCAGAGAATAGCTCAGTCTCCAGGCCAGATAACATGCTTATGTATGTTAGAACCAGTTGTGTCCTTTTCAAGCTGCATGTTCAGAAATATCTAGTAAAATATCACTGTGCTCATTATTATTTTTTTACTTATGTTCAAGTTATTAAAACTTTGTTATTCAATCCTTCATGCGTGAGGAAGAAACAATTCACCTCAGGGTCTCCCACCTGCCTCAGGCCAGCCAGTAAATACAGACAGTTCTAGTCCATGATCACATTTACACAGATTCAAATCTGGAGAAAAAAGTGAAGTAAGTGCAGTTACCATATATGTAAATAAATCAGTATCTAAACTCAAATCCCTGAAATCAGAAGGTGTTTCATAATAAACAGAAAAAATGACACTTGTTTCTGTATAAAAACAAGCTTAATAATCTTTGATGGCTTGGCTTAAATAATACCAATAAAGCATTCCTCTTGAATTTTAGTGAATCAATTTTTTGCAAGGGAACTACACACCTAGGTCCAAATCCTGCTTTCTTTAAAATCAATCTATGTAATTTTGTCCCAGGTTTGCAATGAGTCCATTTCTATTTCTATATACGAGCGTAGGAGTTCAACTGCATAACTGCAATTATCTCTGAGGAACAAACTGGAAATCAAATCTCCTTTGGGATCTCTATTAGATAAATTTTAAAACTCCAGCATATCAGAGCAGCAAGAATTCAGTAGAAGAACACGTAGTGCCTTTCACAACTTGTTTTGCAACAAATGCCAGGCTCAAGAAAACAGGTTAATCTATTTTTTTTCCTTCTGTCTTTTGATATACAACTGTGACAGCCATATTTATCAAAACTCTGTATTTTATGCGAGTATAGATTTTGTTTGTTGATTTAGTTAATGATTTTTTTCTAAAAATAAATCTGCCTGCCTTGATGTGATTTTAACCTTAACATTGTCTGCAGATACTCTTTCTTATGCCTTCTCTTCATTTGGGCTGTTTTTCAATTACATGTAAAACAAAGAAAAGTATGCACATCTCTTGAATGTTGTGATAGTAAATTTGGAATATGCATTATAAAAAGATTGTCATGCACATGTAATTGAAAAGAATATAAACAAATGCCAGCTTTGAAGTATGGTGAAAGAGTTGTATTTTGCCACATGTATACACATAAATTTACGCATATTTGACATACATTAGACAGCTACTGATTATTTAATTATTTATTTATTGGGAACTATAGTTGTGATAAATATTCCACTCATAAAAAAATATTCTAACAAGGTAATAATTGTGCTAAGTAATAATAATGTTAACAGAGTACAATATGTACTGCACAATTTACAGTATGCATTCACTTAAGGCTATTGATTTTTTTAAGTAGTACATATATTTTCTGAACATTCTGGATGAGAACCCCTTCAAATACATTCTCTAAAATATAAAATCTTCAATGTTTTAACAAATAAGACTTTAGATGAGCCTGGATGTTTCCATTTTCAATAAAGTTGTGGGAATTCTTGAAGATGTGATGGAAATTGAAGTGTGGTGGTATTGGACAAGGAGGTGGTCATCAGATCTTGGGTTTCTCTTCTTTCAGGTGACAGAGAGAGAAGAAAATGTTCTCTGAATGTAGATTTCTCTCCAGTCAACAGCACTCTAGAAAAAATTCTGTGTTAATTTTTCTCTTTACTGCTTGTTCTGCAGCCATTCTTTCTATATTGCTTTCATACAACATATAATGAGTTACCACAGAGCTCATCAGTGCATTCCTTCGAAACTTCTGCATCAACATCATTAACATCATGACAACCTCAGATGCTTATAAGAACTCATTTTTCATTAACTGTGGAAAATTATCCGCCACCTTTCCATCTCAAATTTTCTAATGTGCAAGATATGCTACTTTTGCAATAGTTATTAATATTATTTGGGAAAAAATACTGAAAAAAAATGCTCACATTATTTGATTAGCAAGGCTACTGAAAAGTATTGCATTCTGATGTTAGTTTCTGTACTGGAAACAAAGTATTGAGTGCATTTATATTTCAATGAAGTTCTCTATTTGGCTTAAGAATTTTAAAGGAATACGTCCTTGCATGATCAAATGTCATTAACATTACCAAATCAGCACAAAAATTTACAATTACAAAATTTACTTGGTAGTCTAATGTCAGCACTACTGCAGGATGAAAGTTGGGCAGTTAAGTAGTTTCATGGATCTTTCTCCTTCCGCCAGGAGGTCAGAATTTATCAAATATTCTCTGGTTCCCAGCTCATGTTGTTTAAAATCTTTCTTTCTCTGTGTTTCACTTTGACAGAAAAAGAAGAAATGTGGCAGAAGAGTTAATCCGTTCATGAGTCATATGTGACAGACGAGAATTAAAGCCAAGAATAAATTAAAATAATTATATAAACTCTGTATCCTTAAAAGCCAAGACGCTTAACATGCAAAATGTAGTAACCTCCTTTCAACACAATGAACCTGCAAAATCAAGGGCAGATGATATTGGAGAAAGGGATTCTTGCTTGCAGTGTTAAAACATGAAGATGAAACCAGAAAATGGGCAATTTTGTTTGGTGTTTTTTTTTGTTTTGCTTTGTTTTGTTCTGTTTTGGTTTGGTTTTGAGCAGAGACTACCAGATTAGTATAAACAATGGGAGAGGCATTATAGGTAATAATGGCTAATACTAGGCTCTGTTTGAACAGGAAATGTTGTTGGTGTTTAAAAATGAGCTTGTTATCCTACAGGTTTTAGAAGACTTGAGACAGAAGAGAGGAAAATTATATGCTGTTTGAAAGCAAGAGTAATATTTGTCTAACTGGCTAGACAAAAGCGTCAAAGAGTTGAAAAGGAGTCTAAAATCACACAATTATAACCACAGAATCATAGAATCATAGAATGGTTTGTATTGGAAGTTATTTTAAAGATCATCTAGTTCCAACCCGTCTGCCATGGGCAGAGACACCTTCCACTAGACCAGGTTGCTCAAAGCCTCATCGAACCTAGTCTTGAACACCTCCAGGGATGGGGCATCCACAACTTCCCCGGGCAACCTGTTCCAGTGCCTCACCTCCTTCTCATTAAAAAAACTTCTTCCAAATGCCTAATCTAAATCTACCCCTTTCAGCTTAAAACCATTCACCACTTTCCTCTCACTACACTCCCAATAAAGAGTGCCTCCCCATCTCTACCGTAGCCCACCTATAAGTACTGGAAGGCTGCTCTAAGGTCTCCTCAGAGCCTCCCCTTCTCCAGGTTGAACAACCCCAATTCTCTCAACCTGTCTTCATATGGGAAGTCTCCACTCGGATACTGAGCCATTGACTGCAGCATTTTGAGTGTGACCGTCCATCCATACTTATCCACTGAGTGGTCCTTCTGTCAAATCCATGTCTCTCCAATTTAGAGACAAGGATATAATGCAGGACAGTGTTAAATGCTTTGCACAATATTTAATGTCTTTTTTTCTGACTTAAATTTCTCTAAGAATTTACATCCTACGTCATGCAAATTGTCTCCTGTTTAAATCTGCTTAAGTCTACTAATAAATCCTGGTTTTAATTAGACCACTTGAATTATTGGATTTCTCAGGGAATATTACACAGACTGTTCCAAAGAATCCCTTGTCTACTTTGTTAAGTGTGTGAGAAAGGTGTTAAATGCACAAATATGTGAAGCAGGACTGAAAGTGGAAGAACGAGGAAAGGCAAAGAAACAGCAAAACAAACAAAAAAGCCAACAGTGAAGAAAAAAGCGACATGAAGGAGAGGAAGCAAGCTGAAGAGGAGGTGACAGAAATATGACATGATGTTACAACTGTTTGAGTGATATTCCTTTTCAACCCAGGCCATTCTATTCTATTAAAGTGTGTTTCCTTGGTTGCTTTGCTAAAAGGTCCTCTGAAGTAAAAAGGTTCTTGTTGAGGCAATAGAATGTTCTGAACCCTGAAGAAAGCATCTCCAGAGCACACACAATCCAGGATCACTGACCAGTCAAGCCTGTACGAGCTCTACACTGGTGAGAGATGGCATTTTTCCTTTTCAGTGTTCATCTTAACCTTTCGATTACCTGCAGAGTTCATTACGTGTACATAATGTACAGTTCCTACTAGGATAGTCCAGGTACTGCAGAATAGCACTTTTTCCCTTCATGCTGAGGCCAAAAAATACAAATCTTGTCAGGTTTCATGCATGATATTAGTCTCTATGAGTAGCTAGAAGCCTTTGCTTCAACAGGACTTTGTCAGACAGCTATCTAGTTCTGTCTGTTTCCATTATTGTTACTGATTGTCAGGTTGACCCTTGAGGAAATATATCAAAGTGAGTACGAATTGCATGTGTTTCAAAGCACCTGTTTCTTCCTTGAAGTTGAGGTTAAGAAAGAAACGCCCATTGTGTGGGGAGGGAGATGATCTCTATCTCACTAGTGGTGCACATGAAATTCTCAGCTGTGTGCCTTATTCGTCATAAGCACAGATATTGCAAGTGTAGAGGAACCTGCTTACAGCTCTGCCTGTCATTGTTCACTAGAACAATTGATGAGAACAAAATGCAATCTTCTTCTCCAAAAGTCTGCAATATTGAACAAAATTCAATTCTCCTATCCCTCCATGGGCTGTATTTAGGCAGTTTTGGAGGGTTAGTATTTGTCTTTCTACAAGTACTTTATGATCTAACTTCTATGATCTTCATATTCTAAGTTGCAAACTTCTAAAATAGATTTCCTTATTGTTTTCCTGTTGTACTTCTGTTTCTTTCCTCTGTACTTACTGTACTTCTACTTCTCTTCCAGGACTTGAATGTCATCAACATGCTGTTTGTTCTCTTTTTCCAGACCATTAACAGAGATACTAAGAAAAATTTAATCTAAGGTGAAGCATTGCTTCTTAACTCAATATTTTCCTCTTTAAAAATGCACTTTGTTTATGATCTCCTACACGGCTTTTAATCAATATAACAGTGTTTCTATGTATCAAAAGAGATTTAAATTAATTTTCCAGGTAAAATTTCATTATTCACTTCATCAAGTGCTTTACTAAAGTATTTCACGTGTAGTGTTTTATTTCATCTGGTGATTTAGTAATTCCATTTTAAAAAGCAATCAGGTTATAGGAGTAAATTATTATCTGCTTCCTTGATAGATCTAAAATGTTTTTTTAATATAGCAAAACTGCTGCATAGCAAGACTAGTTGCGCTCGCCTTCAGCAAGTTGTGAGACTGGGTCATTGACAGAGAAAAAAACCACAAAATAAAAAGAGAAAGAAAAAGGAGGTGGAAAGAGAAAACAAATGAATATAACAAAGTGAATAAGAAGCATTTTGAGCTAAGAAAAAAAATCTATACTGATATCTACTTCTGACAGTAGCCAAAAAGAGGAAAAAATTCAGTCATGCTTACCAAATATATCCCCTTTCCTCTACTTTCTCCCTCTCTGGTTTCATGCTTGAAGTAATATGTGGTTGAGTGAGTTCCTGTATCAGAGATTGACAGATATTGCTTTTACGAATTTAACAAACTTCTGCAGCATTACATTTCACAGTGAATTTGTTTGGTATTGTGCAAGTACCAGTACTGGAAATTGCTTGTGACAGTACTTCTTCCAGAACTTATTCACTTTGTTCATGTTTCCACATGTTTATATTGCAAGGAGCAGTGAACAGACTTTCACTGATGGCCTTTTCCATATAAGCCATGGTTTATACCCATGCACCACACCTACCTTGAGTTTTTTTTTTTTTTTCCAGGATGTAGACTCATATTTTTAAGTGGTTCTTGTAAGGATGCTCTTCCATATCTCTGATCACATCGACCTCATCCAGTTCTTTTTCAGATAGAATTGGCGGCTGCACATACAATTCAAGACACAGAGGCACCATAGGTTTAAACCATTCCTATTTAATTCTCTGTGCACTTCCAAAAGTTCATTTTGCCTCTTTGATGGCTGTGAGCATTCAGGTCATGCTTTTGCAGTCTGTGGAACAATAAATTAATCACAAAAAAATCCAAGATATCTTAGAACACCTTTTGAGTGACAATAGCTCACCTGGAAGCCATCATTTTGTCACTCTTTGGAGGCTTATTTTTCCACTCATGGATCATTTACAATTATAGACAGTGAACTTCATCTTTCATTTAGTTTTGAGTCAGACTCCTTTCTGTCTCAAATTTCTGTATCTCTATTTCTATAACATAACACAAACACACTTCTTCAGCTCCTCTGCATTTATTTAACTTTTCTTATTCAACTTTCACTTCTTTGGTAAGTGTGGAAGGTAAAGTGAAGAAGATGTACATGACCAGCACAGAAAACAAGCACAAAGGGGAAATAGTAAGGAAACAGGAAAGGCAAAGAGACAGGAAAAAATAGTTGAAGGACACAATAAAATGAGAAAGGAATTTTAAAAATGAGGAAAAGGAACCCATAAAATCTGAAATTGCCCACACTGCTAGAATCAAAACTACAACCATTTTTTTATCAAGATGGGAAACCCGTATTCTGAAGTTAGTTCAGGACCTTTGCCCTAGACAACCAGAGTGGAACTCTTGCATGCTCGTTTAGATTTCTGGGTCTTGAATGAATAAAGTATTTTCCTAGTGGATACCAGCTGCAAATATTCATCCATTTCCCATTTTTTATACCTTTCTGACCATGGGATCATCCTTGCTTTCTGAATAAAAATCTACTTTCTGACATGACATTTATTTTCCTGTTTGTATGGCAAGAGAATGCCTGGACGTGGAGAGTTTCTCACACAGATGGAACTGAGTGTCCTGAGTTACTGTCCTTTGGTGTGTGACAGACTTTCTGTAAAAGGTTGGAGAAAGCTTCAGTCTCTCCTCTGCACCCCAAATACAGAACTAAAATATCTTTCTGTCTTATTAAAGTGCTTCTGATGTCATTTACAAATTTGAAATAAGTCTTTTAAATGAGGTGAATTTAGTCAGTTTTAAATACATTGTACATGGAATTAGTTGTGGTGCTAGGACTTTTCTTTCATTAGTGGCTAAACTACTCATATAAAGTTCAGTCTAAATATAACATCATTTTGTTCTGAATATGCCTTTTTGGAATGTTTACTTGACATTTGCTAGATGAGCCTTCTAAATAATCTAATTCTAGGAAAAGCTTCATCAAAAGGTCATTTTCTAATGCTGAAAAAGTCACTATGATTTTCTTCTGAAATTACCTCTTTTTTCCTTCGCAGACTGCTAGTGTAATGTCCCACAACTGCTTCATACCCCTTGGGTCTTCTTCTGCTAGAGGTATCTGGATGCTAGAGGTGATATTTCTCAGAAAACACAAATCAGGACATGGTAGCAGAGAGACATCTCTTGCAAGAAGCATGTTCAAATGGCTGAGACAACTCCAGTGCAATACAGTGAGTCACTTGCTCCTGAGACATTACTGATGCACGGGAACAGTTTCAGCTATTCATGGGAGAGTGCAGTCAGTGACCCATAGCCATTCATTTATTTCCTTCCCACACAGCTCTGACTGCTCTGATTGGCATAGAGGCAGCAAGACTATTTCCCCATAAACATACAGCTGATCCTGTATACCATAATCAGGTGGATTCCTCGTATGACACTCCTCATTTACTACTGTAATATGTCTTCTCTTTTCCTATTTCTGTTCTCTTGGTGCTTCTTCCATGGATTTTTCTTCTGGTACTTAAGCAAGGTCCTACTTATAGAGATAATTTTTTTAAAGTTATCATTGTCACAAATCTTACATCTTCAATTCAGCTATCACATTTGTCCCTCATTTGTTCCATTTGCTCAATTTTCTTTCTTTCTTTCTTTATTTTTTCTTTCTTTCTTTCTTTCTTTCTTTCTTTCTTTCTTTCTTTCTTTCTTTCTTTCTTTCTTTCTTTCTTTCTTTCTTTCTTTCTTTCTTTCTTTCTTTCTCCTTGCTTCACGTAAGCATTTTCTCATTCAGGGTTACTTAATCATTAGTGGAGAATTTCAGTGAAGACCCTGTCTTCTTAAGTAACACTAAGGCCAAAATAAAATGTCAAGGAAGACTATATGAGTGAAGAAGTAATTGCACAGTGAGGATTCACAGTCATGTTTATTAGAGTAGCAGCATTTTGGGTTTTTTTAATTACAATATGCCTTTTATATATGACTTTACAAACCCAATTTACCTGAGATAAGTTGTTGGTGGTAGTGGTGATAGATAAAAACTCTCAGATGGATGCAGTATATAGGACATTAGAACCACACAACCCTACCCTCTTTCAAAGTGCCAATTAAACAAAATAGTCAACTGGCAGATCAAAACACAAAAGAATGGAATTTATATTAGTAGAAGTTAATTTTGGGGGGTTTTCTCCATACTAATTTAATTATCCTAAATCCAAGTTAACCAGTCCTAATACTCTTCTTCATCTTCCATCATCCTTGCATTTTTTGATCCTTTCATTTGACTATTTTCCTTTTTTCCATCAGTTAGTGAAGAGGTAATGAAGTTTCCCTTCAAAATATACAGAGATAAAGTTGTTTTCATAAGGGTTTTTTATTTTTAAAAACCCAAACAAAATAAAACCATCAGCCCAACAAAACAAGATTATTTTAATTGAGCAGTCTCACGCTATAGACAGCTTCTGTTATGGTAATTTGAAATAAGCTTTTGCTAGCTTGCTTGCTCTATTTTTAAATACACATTGATTTTCAAAACCTATAGAGAGAATAATAAAAGATTTGACTCTCAAACTATAGACAGTCTTGTCTGAACATGGCTTGATAATTTAGTGTGTTTATGATAAACCTCTTACTTGGTTAAGTGATTTCTATCTTTCTTAATAGACCTATGTTTTGCAAAAATCTATGGCAAATTATGGTCTCCAAAAAACACTCTGAAACAAAATCCTTTAATGTGCTTAGGAATTAATACTAGTTTTCCTGGAGTATAATAGATAAAGTAACTTCAGTTTCATATTTATTCCTCCAGAGTACAAACATTGTGTCCATCTTGTCTGTGTCAGATCACACCCTCTTCATTCAGAACGCATAATCTGTTTTACTTGGCCCTTGTTTCTGAAGTGAAAAGAAGATCCAGCATAGCATAATCTCATTTGAATTAACATCGGCAGTTCCCAATGAGTAACTGTTTTTTCACGTGGCTATGAAGACTTGCTGTAGCAATGATCCTAACTCGAAATCTCAGGGTTTTTTTGGTTAAGGTTACAATAATACACACAGCAGAAGAACATGGAATCAGCTAAGGTGAAAGTACACACTATCATCGCAGTGGCTGTGAATTATATCTACAAAAAAGAGCTCAGCTGGACTTACACCTCCAATAACAACATTGCATGAAAATGCACATCCTGTATGTTGTCTTTCCATTTGGCCTGCATTAATGTAAATACATTACGCGAGTCCAAAGTTCTTAGTTCATTACAGGACACTCAGCTTTTACATTTCTTTGTTTTGCCAGTTTGCTAAGGAAAAAGTTCTGTGTTTTTCAAAAAGACTAGGACAAGAAAGATACGTTTGAATTAGTTCCACCTGCACTACTTGAGACAGAACTAAAAGTTCAATAGGACATTTAGGAAGGAAAAAAAAAAGTAATTTGAAATATTACTAATGAAGCTTTTGTCTTGACAAACTGTTTCCAGAATGAATGAGTACAACATTAACATGTCTTCAGGGCAAAACCTAAAGCTGACCAGGTTAACAGGAGCTACCCATATGCATCCAAGCAATCAAACAACATGGATTTGTCAGGAATAAATTGTTTCAAAACTATTAAATATTATTCACAGACATAATGAAATGAAGCGAAGTGGTGGGTACTATGCAGATTAATTTAACAAAAGCTTCAAATACATATTAAATAAATACAGTATATATTAAACTGTTATTGCTGGCTCAAAAGCCCTTCTCAGAGCAACTAGTAATGGTTTACTGACAAAAATGGAGAAATGTATTGACTGGCATTCTGCAGGGATCTAGTGAAGGTCTGGTGCTGTTAAAGTTTCTGTTAGTAGTCTGGTTGATGGAAAAGAGTATATTCTTATTGAATTTTCAGATGACAGGAAGAACTACAAGTATACTGGAGGATAGGAATTATTTCAAAATGATTTTGACAAGCAAAAGTACAATCTGGAGGAAAGGATACTATTCAATAAAAGTAAGAGAAATGATCAGGACAATAGAATATCAGAAACAAAAAAGGGATAACAGGCGATCACAGTCTGAGCTTTTATATTTTATCACAGTCTGAATTTGAGCCAGCAATGGCTTCATGTGGAAAATGCAAATACAATAAAATATGTAGTGTTGCATAGTATGCATTACATGTCCCTGGGAAACATAAGAAGGCGTTCATGCTGCCAAATATATGAAGTAATACTTCTCTCTCTGCTCAGCATTTTTAGGTCCTCAGATTACTTCGGTTTGGGGCACAACATTGCAAATAAGAGATATATCAATCAGAAAACAGCAAGAATGTTCTACATTTGGAAAATATGAAAACTTTTTGAAAAATGTACAAGTTTATCCTAGAGAAACACTGGAGAGGAGCATGATTTCTGTTCTCAAGGATGCAAAAAGGCTACTGTCCATAGTATGTGACAAGGGAATACAATGAGGAGAGATCTATATCAAAGAAGTTTCAGTTGAGATACTGCACAAAGCTTCACGACAATTGCAGTGAAGAACCAGAAGAGGCTGCTTAGGTGAAGTTACAAATATTAGTGGTGTAATTAAGATCAAGCTAGACAAACAATTTTTATTATGGGGGTATGGGAGTGGTCTGGAAGACTTCCCAGGATTTCCTCCCTCCCCAGGAACTTTGTCATATTCTTGTAAAAATACCCATATATACAGCTTTTGAATAATAGCAAGGAACATCAACCAAAACCAGAGTTCTTTCTCCTGATGGCATTCAGAAGAGAAAGCACCTTTTTTTTTCAGTGTGTCTAATTTGTTTCTTCGTTTACTGTATTTTTTCCTCATTTTTCTTCTTCTTGCTTTCAGTTTTTCTCTCCTCATTTATCCCTTCATTTTTATTTTTATAAATCTGGCTTCTTATGAGGGGAAAATCTCTTGAAATTGAGCACCTTTTCCTGAGTCTGACCCAGGAAGTGTATTAATTTATTACATTAATTTTTGGATGAGTACTGGACCATTGGCATTACTGTGGCATAGAAAGCACACAAGCTTTAACATCAGACATTTTCTAAAGTCTGAAGGTTTTGCATAAAGATATTTTACATAGCAAAAGGTATTTTAAAATGTATTTTACCAACTGCAATGTTGACTGGACTGGGGAAAAAATCCCCAACCAACCAGAAAAGAAACAACTTTTGAACATATTATTTATTATACCATTAACATTAGGAGTTCAAAATCTATAAATCTAAATTATGACAATGACTTAAAAATCATATAATTTAAAATATAAGTACAAATGGGTTTTATTTGCCTACTAATTTTTCAATACATGAGGTACACAAGATTCAGAATTGGGAAATTAGGATTCCTAAACCATTTAAGGAATTGGAATTTTAAAAATCCAAACTATATAGGGATCAATTTTGTCATGGAAACATACTATTCAGGCACAGAATAATTTTGTTTGCTCTCAGACACAATGAGTCATTTAAAACATATGCGTAGGATATGTTACCTCCCCACTTATCCACCAAACCCCAAAATTTCAGGTTAGCTTTATAGTCTGGTAATTGTCCTTGCAATATGTGATTTGTTCTTCATGTTGAGATTGAATGGGCCAAGTTATAATGAATATATGTTATCTAAAGCTTTTGGGAAGAAAATATAGCTTATTGTTTTCTCCTAATTGTCAGCTTAATAGAAGTTTAGAAAATATTTGAATGCAAATAATCACAGTCATCTCAGAGAGGAAGATCTTGAGAAAAGCCGAGCTCCTACTTACAGTCCCTGAAAACTGCAGAAAGAAAAGGCAGGTTACGATTCGCATTAAGAGAAATAAGAACAATTATTTCTGTGTCATATTTTGAAGTAATTATTAGGATAATTATTGCTATTGTTTTCAGTTAAAAGCTGCTATTGGGCCCAAAAGTTATAACAGAATTTGGCTGAAGCAGCTTTTCAAGCCTGAAGTTTGTCAGTGTCCATATAAAGTACTGGTGTCCCATGAGGGACACGGCACGACAGTCAGAAGTCACAGTTCATCCCAGTAACATATCACACTGATGTCATCTGCTGGGCAGCAGGAGCTTATCCCAGCATTAGGACTTCCTTGGGGACAGGAAAGGAGCCAACTACAACACTTCTGCTGACAACAATCCAAGAATTGTTTTACCCTTCCATCTGTTTCTCTCTCTAGTCTTACTATTTCTGTTCCATACAGAGAAAGCTCTTCTTCCATTCTCTGCTATTTCATTATTACCTCTGTAAAGAAAGGCTGTCAAAAATGCCATTCTTCTGTATATTTCTCTTTAAATAAACAGCAAGGAGGTGCTAGAGTGAAAGGAAGCAGAGGTTTATATTTTTTTTTTCTTTGGAATACACAAAGAAATACTCTCTTGTTATTAAGTACAGAAGAAACTGTTCTGTTCCATATAAAATAAATGCATACAAATAACAAAGGCAAGTCCACTGATAAAACCTTTCAACTTGCAATCTGGATTTTTCTGAAATTCCTGGGGGAGGAAGAGAAAAGAACATTCATTGTAATTTCTGTTTAGCTTGTACTGTCCAGCTCATTGGCCTCCTAAATGTGAAACCCTTAGGCCAAATTTGGGGCAAGTTAACGTACAATTCTCATTGAACTTCCATAATCTATCTTTAATATAATAAATCGAAGTGTTTTCAGTATCACAATGCAGGATCTAGAACCCGTGATCCTGTGAAGGTCAGTGAAAGGCATTGACTTCACTAGTGTAGGAGCAAGCCTTGACTGATTCCTCTATAGCACTTTATTGCTTCAAAATGACTTAAATATTAAGATTGTTGTGGGTTGACCTTGGCGAGCAGACAGACACCCACCCAACAGCTCACTCACAATCTCTCTAGAATAGGACAGGGGGAGAACAGAGGATGAAATCACCCAGGGATGGAGACACAGACAGGGAGATCAACTTCTTACCAACTCTTCAGTCTAGATTCGTCTACGTCCTCCCTCCAGTAGCACAAGGAGATGGGGGATGGGGGTTATGGTCACTCTGTAACAGCTCCTCTATGATGCTCCTTACTCTTCACTTTTCCCATGGGGTCAGCATGGGATGCAGTCCTTCCCGAACCACTCCAAAATGGGTCATTTCCACAGGCTGGAGCTTCTCTCAGGAAATATCCACCTGCTCCACTACGGTCTCTCCATGGGACATAGGGGCTGCTCTGGTGTCTGGAACACCGCCTTCCTCTCTGATCCTAGTGTTATTTCTCACTTTTTCTTCCCCTCAATCTTCTGTTTCTGTGGTGGTTTTGCCCTCTCTTAAATACTTTTCCCAGAGGTGCCACACACCTGGCTGAGGGGCTCAGCTGTGGGCTGTGGTGGGTCTTTTGATGCAGCAGGAACCAGCTGTGCCCAGCACAGGGCAGTCCCGGGCCTCTCATCCCAGAGGCCACCCTACAGACTTCCCCAGCCAAGACCTGGACACAGACACCAAATTCACCTTCAGTAGTGGGAAAAGGAAGGAAGAGTATGGCCCTATTTTGTCTTCTGGTACAACCATTGTCAGGATAACGGATAATTCTGTCACCTCTTTTTATCAATTATCTCCCCTTCTCGTTGTACAGGATTTCTAGTGATGCAAGGGCAATAAAGCAGCTTTTTCACTAGTCTTTTTTACATCTCACAGGGGCTATAGGTAGGAATGATATTTGCTGGAGGAGAAAGCAGGAGTTAATTCTACGCTTGCTAGATGGTGTAGTGTGACTCTTAGAGGCTTATTAGGTGTTTCTCCATTTTGTAAAGCTTGCATTAGAACTCATTTCTTCATCTCCAGGCACTCACCCAGTTTCAGTAGCATGTCCTTTTTCTCCACAGCTGCTGAACTAACCGACTGTTCTGAAAAATACGTGCTTGCCTGCTATTAACTTCATTGGCACATTCAAGACTTCCTAGAAATGTGAAGCATCTTCTGGGCTTTCAGAGTTATTTCAGGGTTATTCTCAGTGCAACATCTGAATCTCTTTAGGGAAACATCAAAATTCAGAGCTCAGCTGTGTAGCAATCCTGCTTACTTATCTGTTTCTGCAGCGCTGGTACCTCATTAGTACCAATCCCCTTCCTCTGTTGCTCTTGTCATCTTACCATGTGTTAGGGATGGAGAAAGGATGTTTTATCTGGATTTTGCATTTTTTTTAATCATAGTGGCTCTTTGCTGTTTGGTGTTCTGATTTATTTTCCTTCTCTTATTTTCTGCTTCTAGCAGAAAGCATCAGAAAAAATAGCCTTTCTGATGGACCTGCTTCAATAAATGTAGTCAAATGGTTGATAAAATATATCCCTTAAAATGTAATTTAACTGCATCTGATTGGTACGAACTGACCATATGCATTAGTAATAGCAGCTCATATTCAGCTCTTAACATACGTAACATACCAGTTATGTATTCAGGTGCTAAGGGAAAAAAGAATGTTATCTTTGTTTAATTTGGTTCAACTAGCTTTTCAATATTGTAAAAAGTAATTTATAGAATTATTAATGGTGGTTCTCCATGTATGTTATGATTGTACTGTCTCTATGACAGGTCTTTATAAAGCTCTGGTAGTACTTTTTCTTGGGCTCATCCCTTCCTTGTCTTTGGACAATGTGGTTTAACTGTATTACCCATAAAAATGCCCTGCTGTATACTAGAACCCTCTAATGTGGGAGGTGAATAAGGAAGCTCTAGCGTACAGCTAAGGCATCACTGCTCTATATTATGTTCCAGCTCTGAGCAGCTGAAGAAATTCTCTAGACACACTGTTGTGTGATAAACTGAAGTCTTTGTGTAATTTTTCTTTGAGCTAAAATGTGATTCTGGCCATTATTGACAGCTACTAAATGCATTCTACACTCATATTGATGTGAACTGGGAGTAATATAGATTAAAAAAAAAAGTACAAACAAGAAGAAAATCAGACAGAAATATTTTTATTATAATTTCAATATAACTGATTGGGGAGGGAAAAAAGGAAGAGAAAGGAGATTCATTTTACTCCCAAATATCTACTAAATAATACACTTTACTGGAGTGTAGGTAATAGAGTCGTGAATGATCACAGGTCTAAATTCATGAACAAAGGACTAGAAACTCGTCGTCTATATTCCTCCCAATGGAGGCTTAATAACCTGCTTCTGCAAGAACATTATACAAAAGAAACAACTCAAATATGTTTGGAAGCAAACACAATGGAAGAAATGTCTCTCTCGTCGTTATGAGAAGCTATGAAAACCATACTGGAAAGCTATATAACATTGTATTCAAATCACAGGAGGAAAGAAAACGTCAAAACAAAGTAAATTAGAGAAGAAACTAAAACCAGGAACCCAGAGGTACTTTACAAACTCTTTCAGAACAGAGTAGCCAGAAAATGCTCTAATTCACAGTTACAGTTCAGCACACACAGAAAGAAACTCTTATGTTTTCGCATCTGAAACAAAATGTTATTTTTAAACCAAGAATAAACTTGGGTAAGTGCTTGACTCATCAGACATCTTCATCCTAGTTATTGTTGTGTGCTTTAAATACCAGCAGCACAACCATAATTACTAAATTTCAGGAAATAATTGAAATATGCTGCAATTTCTGGGAGAAACTTGATGCAACTAAACACAATCCAGAGAACTTCATGGTGTCTGGGCCAAGTGCTTAAAGTCGTTGACTCTTCCAAAACCTGAGTCGTTTAAAATGCCACTGTGGCCAGATGAGTTTGAGGTATCCACTGAAAACATCAAACAGTGACAGGCTTGGGATCTGGATGGACTTAAATGTGCGTATTAAAAAAGATTAATTTAATCCTTCCTTCAGAGAAAGTTTGAAGGTGACTATTTAGATGTTACAAATTTCCAGCTGTTATGTTTTCTATCCTGAAAGAGCAAAACTTATTTTTTCTCTTTGTGACTTTTATTTTAAGTGAAGAAAATCTACAAGGAGCAAATATAAATTTCTGTTTGATAGATTAAAAAAAGAGACTGGAAAAGCGCTAGCACTCTAGTTGCTTTCATTAAGCATTCTCAAACTGCCCTTGCAACAGCCAGTAGTGGAAGCAGGGCAAGTTTCTTTAAGTAGAAAGTACAGTCTACTCATCCCCAGCAAAGGGACAGGGGGAGGTTACACTGTCATCCAAAAACAACAGATGGAAGATGTACTAAACCACCCATTTCCTGTGCTGTGTCTCATTCACCCAGAAATGATCAAGTACCTTTTATATCATATCACATCATCCCAACAGATGTCTCCCCTACACGGTTGGCAGACCTCTCCCTGCTGTTCTTTACCACTTAATGAGTGACCCTAGACCTCCCTGGCTACATACTGCTCTGTCCTGCAACAATATCACCTAGGACTAATAATCTGGGATTTTTGCTATCCCACATTTAGGGTTCACCGCCCTCCTCCTGTGAGTAGCAAATGCATTTTACCATTCACCTGACAAAGGCATCCTTCTTCAGAAGATGATACTGCTAAGTGATGTATTGAAGGCTTTGTTACCAATGTAAGATAATCCACATTCCTTTTTATGAAAAGCTTGTCACACTACAAAATAGCTGCTCTTGTCTTCCTACTACCCATTAGTCTTGCTTTAGGTCATTATAGAGGTTCTGTCATTACACTGTGATTGGAGCTCTGTTATCCTGATATTCTTCTTGGATAGGCTTAAGCAGGTAAATACAACTTCTGCATTATATTTCCAGCTGTTGACAATACTGTTAAAGTATCAGAAATGTGCTACAACGCTAGTATTAATGACAGGCTTTAGATGTGCCTTCAGCTTGGGGGTAAAGAGAGATGCTGCAAAAGCTGACTGACACACTATCCACTTGTTACTTATGTTAAATGGAAAAGGCTGTTTATGAGATAGATGCAGGTAATGTGGAGAAACAGCTGTGGGAGACTCAAAAGGGTCTGCCCAGTGGCAGCCTAAACTGATCTCAATGCTGCCTGCCAGGGTCTCCTTCTCCCTCCATCAGCCCTTCTTGGGCCAGCTCCAACTGAGCTGATGCAGAATGCTAAACCAGCAGAAAACTTTTGCCTTTACTGTAGGGATTGTTTTGAGCTGACTTACTGTACTAAACACAGGGCCCAAAAGACACTGGAGCCAGCACAAGGAAGAGATTGGAACACACAGCTGGGGATGGCAAGATGAAATGGTGTTAGAGCAACCAGTAATCAGATTGGCTTGCAAGCCACTAAAATTGCAGCCTATAGCGTATCTAAAGGCAGAGAGAAATTAAACTGTGTGTCCTGTGTGTTCAGTTTATCACTGCACTGACTACTGTAAGATGTGAATGTGGCAGAAACAAAATTTCACTTTTTCAAAAATGTCAACCAACATCAAAAAATATTTTGTAATTCATAGGTGTAGAAGTTCATGCAGTTGAAAAACTCCTAGATTTTCAATGACAAAAAGCACATTGGAAACTATATGCAAGAACATGAAGATTCTTGTGCTCAGGACTGAACCGATCTTCTTTATTCATTATCATTCAGCGATTTTCTCTTACAGCATCACAAAAAAATACTATGGTATTCCCGTTGTGTGAAAACAATTATGCAACAATAAAATCCAGTGTGCTGGTTTGGGTTGGGGTAGAGTTAATTTTCTTCATAGTAACTTACATGGGGCTATGTTTTGGATTTGTGCTGGAAACAGTGTTGATAACACAAGGATGTTTTCGTTATTGCTGAGCAGTGCTTACAGAAAGTCAAGGCCTTTTCAGATTCTAACCCCACCCCACCAGCGAGTAGGCTGGGGGTGCACAAAAAGTTGAGAGGGGACACAGCCGGGACAGCTGATCATGGGGATATTCCACACCATATGGTGTCATGTTCAGCATATAAGGCTGAGGGAAGAAGAAGGAAGGAAGGGACTCCAGAGCTATGGAGCGTGTTCATCCAAGTAACTGGTACATGTGATGGAGCCCTGCTTTCCTGGAGATGACTGAACACCTGCCTGCCCATGGGAAGCAGTGAATGAATTCCTTGCTTTGCTTTGCTTGTGTGTGTGGCTTTTGCTTTACCTATCAGACTGTCTTTTATCCTTCTGATCCTCTCCCCCATCCCACCAAGGGGGAGTGAGTGACTGTCCGTGAGGTGCTCGTTGCCAGCTGGGGTTAAACCATGACATTCAGATAAGTAGCTGTTTTCATAATCATGTCTAAAAGGTTTGGTTTTACTATTAACTTCCTTCCTTCACATTTAATTGCCTTACAAACAGTCCAAGATAAAATAATTTCTGCAGTAGACTCGATTGTTTCCAACAGGCACACCAAGTGGTCAGGACACTGCAAAATCTTACAAACACATTTGAGACAGGAAGGATCCAGTTTGATTTTGATTTGTGCCCACCGAAGTCTTGCTTTAGTGTTTCATATCAGCAGACAAACGTAATTCAGTGTTTCCATTTATTAATAAAAACTCTCCATGTTTTAATGAACTAGTTCCTCAGAAAGAAAACAGATCGTTAAGTGAAATGCTCTTTGCCAATTAAAGTTAATAAAAACTTTCAGAACCAAATAGGATGCCTTTTACCATGGCAACTGAAGCTTGGACTTATCAAACACATCAAAGCTCACATTTGATTAACTGGATTGAAGCCAGACCCTGTTTGCCCGGAGAAAAGCAAGGGAAGAAGTGAAATGGGAAAAGAAGAATGTTAGACAGGTGTAACCTCGTGAATATTTGTGTCTGGTACATGCTGTATCCTATACAATTTTTTTTTGCAGCAGTCTGAGATATCCCAACACTCACCAAATATTGCAGACTGAAGTCAGATAGAAGTATGAAGGTCTGTTTCATCACCAAGTATAGATAGATATGATTGGAATAAAAGATAAGAAATTTTGTTAAAGTTTTGAGGCAATAACTCTGATTTAAGATTAAAAGCATATGAAAGGATCCCACCTCTTGCCATGGCCAGTGCACATTGCTGAGCAACTACACTAACACACTTCTCAAGTCTGTTCTGCCTCAGTCTGGGAGTCCTAACATACTGATGTGAGATGTGTGCATCGAACAATGTGAGGGAGAAGCAGTTTTCAGGGCTTACTTGTAGAGATGTTTTCAAGAATGCCTGCTTTTCTTTCCGCATAGCTCCCTCAGAGATCAGGTCAGATGTCCGCATCTAGGGAGTGGGCAGGAGAGCGCAGTGCTGTGCAAATGGATGTATGTGAGGCAGGAGACAATGACCTGAGTTTTTCGCTCAGTCTGCAGTACCTGATCAGTCTACACAACGACTAGGGTAAGAAGTCCTCCAGGGGAGACACGGCATGTGACATCTCCAGGATCTGCTGGTAGAACCTCAAAGAGGCCCTGCCTGAAGTGGTTTGCCATGGTAGAGGAAACTTTAGGATTGGGAAGAGAATCCTTGTGCCTTTCTTGCTACAGGGAATTTTGAACTGAAGCAGTTCAGCAGCTCCAAAGAAGTTGGCTTCAGAACCTGCAGGTGTTCCTGGCTCCTTGAAGTTGCAGTGAAGGACTGTAGCGGCCTCTGGAGCGGAGCAGAACAAGGAGGGTTCAGCCGCTTCTCCTGATCTCCTCTGCTGTATCCTGCTGTGTCTAGGCATAAAACCTCAATCCAAATGATTAAACAAAGTAATGGACTTGCAAAATCCCATAGGTTCTCTGAGGCACTTAAAGCTTGAGACCAGCTTACTGATATAATGTGCTAGCCCTCTGCAGACAACCTGGATGCAGTTGTGTCATTGAGGGCAGGAATCTTGAAGAGAGAGGCTATAACTTGTCATGTCTTGAAAACTAGCCCTGGTAAAGGTCACCCACTGGCAGCTCAGGCCATCTGAAAAGACCAAAACTGTGAGATGTCCCAATGCTGCTACTTTGCCTGAACCCAAGATTATATAAGAAGAGCTGCAGGGGTCAGCCCTAGCTTTCCCAACATTCGGTGCAGATCTGAATATGACTCATTTCCTGCATCAAAGAAAGCCTGCCTGAAAAAGAGACTTATGGATTTCAGGACAACAGGGATAAGAGCCCTTTGTTGCCAAGTGGGTTAAAAGAGGCTGTTTACACAGGACTTGTCAGGATAGCAAAATTATGAGCATAGAAATGAAAGAAATCATGGCATCTGTCTCTTTAGTTCACGGAATGCCAGAACAGAGCAGATCAAACCTTTGCTTTTTGTTATTGTTTTACTTCTTCCTCTGCCTCCCTAACTCCAGGAAAACATTCACTGATTGCAAGATTTGGCTTCTGCTTCTCATTCTTTATTTGCACATGTGTTTTTAGGTAAAGGTTGAGCAAATCACATGGGAGATAGTATTGAAACTGAAATTGAGTCACTTGTTCCTAAATTGCATGTTGCCCTGAGTACATTAGTACAAAGATATTGTGTTGCTTTTTTTGAAACTCATAATTTTCCTTTTTTTTAGATCTGTTCTTCTGACTTTAAGGTGTTTCCTTAATTGGAGTGGGTTTTTGCTATTATTTTGGCTGTATTATAATTGTCATTGTCCTCTTGGTGTGTTTTTTGTTTACAAAATATTTTCATAATATTTTTAAGATTTCCTTCTTGTCAATCCATCCTGTCTCAGCACACTTAGGAATTGACTTGCCATTACCATCACTTGAGTCAAACCATTCCACAGTTTCCCTAGTTCTAAGCATCATCCCTTGGGTAATCCTGGGACTATCATGATAGTGGTCTAACTTTACTAGTTTAGATCCAAATTTTGCATCAATAAATAGGTATGGCAAAATATCAATAGGACAGGATCATTCTTTCTGAGCTTTCCCAGTTCAGCATGAGAAATTAGATATTATCTAAAAGATGGTTCAAAAGCCTTCTCTGAATATACAGGTAGGATTTATGAAGGAATTGACAATGCCATCTACCTCCACTTTCCTTGAAAAACAAATAATTCAGCTGGGTGTCCTTTCCTCTAGTTTGTCATGTGAGTGTGTTTCATACCTGTGGTTTTTTTCCTTTCGCAATCCCCGTGTATTCTTAGGGACCCTCTATCAACTTCTAACACCCTGTGACCTGAACGTAGATCTACACTGTGTCTGCTGTAGGCAGATGCAAGCCTGCTCTACACAGACTTGGAGGTGATATGAGTCCACCTTTCCTAAACTTTGAGTTGATACAAACTCATTCTGTCCATATTTTAAGTCATAACAGGAGACTGACTCAGAGATAATGAACTCTGATGAAGGTCTGTTTCATGTCTGCTTACAGTAGGGATGTGGTTTTTAGAAACAAACTTCTGTTTACCAGCAATTTGCCACATTCAAGAGTAGGATATCTGGGGGGTATATACCTGTTGTACTGTGGTTTTGCTGAAAGAGCAGCAACAGCAGCTCCTAATTCTGAAACCCAGAGGTTCTACACTTAGTCTCCAGCTGCACAAAAGCAACTTACTATGCTCAAATCTCAAAAACCTTTTTAAGTCACAGTCCAAAAGAGCTCTGAATCACTTTCATAAAGAAACATGTTGGCTAAGCTAAACCTCTCCTGCAGGGGTTTTTTTAGCATTCTCTGTGATTTGATATTCTGCCACAAGTCTTTGTGGATCACATATGTATCCATCTTGTCATCCTCTTTTACAGCTTTCTTCTTCCCAAGAGAGTATAAAAAAGATTAAATGTTTCCTGAAAAGAAATACTGTCAAAGTTTTGCCTTTTGCTCTAGTGGTTAAGTATCCACATAACATAGACTTTAAAAACTACGTATTTCATGTGTATAAATAAAATACAATGCAATGACTTAACTGAATGAATTCATCCAACACCAAAATCCCACCTGCCACCTTCCCAAAAAACATGTCTGGGAAATTTTTCTATGGGCCCTAGTCTGCTATAACCTCACAGAAATAGAGCAGTCTTTATGCATATTGCAGGAAGAAAAGGGAGAGTTTGAGACAGAGTGTCAACTTTTATTGTGTGAAAAACTTCACTCACTACTAGAAATGATTGAATCTAAAACACCAGAATACCAAAACCTGCTTTATTGTCCCTTTATAGATTACAGTTTTCAAGAGTCCTTAGACAGACTTTCCCAGACTAAATAAATATCTCACACTAGCAGAGGAATATGGGACAAGAGTCCTGTTTATGTTCTATTTATCTATGGGTTCATCTGAGCAATAAGGGCAGACAAAGTAACAAACAGAAAAGAATCAGAAAGCATCTAACAGAAGACCAAAGAAAAGAACAAGGAGAAAGGAAATAGACCTGTTAAAATACCTGCATTAGTATAAGAAAGGGCAAGGCAAACAACAAAATCTATTGTCAAATGGATTAAGCCAAAATTAAAGCTATTAAACCACAAAGATTAAAGAAGACCTTTAGAAAGCAACAAAAGGGCTGGACAAGACAAGAGCAGAAGGCACTAAAAAGTGGGGGAGGAAATGCAGCAGCTGCCTGCAAGAGCCAACATTTTTTAAACTGATGTTAGTGAAGGTCTAAGGAGCCAGCATAGCCACAGTGTGGGGTTTGTAGGAGCATAAACATATAGGTTTCAACAGTTTAGCTTTGTAAGATGCTTTCATTACCCAGTTGGAAAGGTTTTTTACTACTGGCTAAGGGAAAGTGTCTTCTGACTCAATGGGTCTCAGTGGTATCCAAACCTGCACCCTCCTTTCAAAGCCTGA
Organism: Pterocles orientalis; assembly: GCA_011057875.1. Taxonomy (NCBI): domain Eukaryota; kingdom Metazoa; phylum Chordata; class Aves; order Pterocliformes; family Pteroclidae; genus Pterocles; species Pterocles orientalis. The sequence goes on from WKFP01015475.1 coordinate 94,549, forward strand.
GATGTATTTGATGTTTGGCACCCTGCAGTTCAGAACAAATTCCATAAGCATTTATAGAAGTTTTGCTCAGAAAATCCCCAAACAACAAAGACATACATCTCAACAATTTCCTGCAGATAATGAATGTTGTTGATTCCCATAGAGTTATTATCCCTAAGGAGGACAAACTCAAATCCTGACTGGTCTTAACACATTAAAAGTTCCTACAGAACACCTGTCCTCTGTTACTATGAAATCTGCTGCCGAAAGCTAAAGAAGACATTTTTCCTCTTCCTGCATCTAGTGAAAGAAGATAAATCAGTGCCCATACAGGTCTCTAGTTTACTCAGGCTGAATTATCTGAGCGCTGTCTCTAACATCATTAAATGCAGGTGTGAACACACTTTCAACCCCAAATTTAGTCAGATTCTCTCATACTCTCAAAGTACAGTGGGATGAAATTTAAACTGATAGATGCCTCAGTGTAAATCCAAACTGCTATGGTTTACAGGATATAGTCAAGGCTGAGTCTGCTTCACCTCTGTTTGTCAGCAGGTATCCTCCCTTGACAAAACAAGATGAGAAACTCTCACAGAGCTACAGCCAAAAAGTAGATGGAGTATGTGGACTTGTCGATTTGGGCATATTTTAGTCTATTCTCTTGGGCATGTTCTTTATCATATAGGCTATGGCTACGCTAGTTAATAAAAATGGTAAAGGCACAGGAACAGGTATTGCCTGTTGGTAATGGGCCATTTGACCTGATGAGCCTTTTGAATGAATTCTTTCTGATTTGGGCAATAAAGAGTTCAACTGTGGGGACCTGAACTATGCTGAACCAGAGATGAGTCCCTGCCTTGTATTATTTACTGTTCTATAGAGGTAACCATAGCAGTCACAGTGGCTACAGGGTTATACAAACTTCCCATATTAAAGAAAGGCTCTAGAAGAAATGTTTATTTGTGGTTAAATAATCTATTTGCAACAATTCACCTATGGAAAGATTCTTGCAAGCAACATTTATTTTTTTCAGATAAACCTGGGATGAACATAAAATCACATAAAATAAAGACAAAAAGGTTCCCTTTCAGCTGCCATTAAAAATATGGAAGACCTGGCCCTGCACTTTGCACTGTGTTGCAGCTATTCTGTTCCAGGACTTTGTGAGTACTAACAAGATATTTAAGGTCATATCTCCTAGCTCTGTTTACTATGACTGCTTTTCTTTCCCTGATTTCTGCAAATGACCGCTTTTGCTAGAAAATAATCCCCCTCTCACTGACAGTCATACTACAGAGAATCTTTTAAGTGTTAAAAGGCAATCTCAGTAGTGAGCCAGCCAATCAGTCAATCAAGAAAATAGTGATGATTGGCCATGCAGCAATCTCATACATGCATATTCCCCCTTGCATTGCCCATCAGTGTCAAATTCAAAATGCAAGTGCATAAATGCTCTTTGATGGCTGCACAGGCAGTCGTCATTACATACTTCAACCAGCTGATAGGTATGCTCAGTAATGTGAATCACTATTCAGATTTCCTTCTCACCAGGGGAAGTATTTTCTTTCAAACTTTTTTTTTCTTTGATGTTTTTGAAAGAAGATAAGAAAGACGGATGAATAGCATGGGGACTCTCGCCTACTGGAATGACAAGTCAGCCAAAATACCCTGTTTCTCATTTCCTCTTCCTTCTTGTTGTCTGTTGTTCATGTCTTCTCCATGGACAGACACAGAGTCACTTGGACATAGACATAGTCACTTGTACTCTCTTTCCTGGTCTTCCCTGATATTGGAGCATAGCTGAAACTATTTCAGGGTGCTAGCATCATTTAAAATTAGCTTTGTGAAAAACTGTCTGCTGTTTTAGCTCCGTTGACTGTCTCACTTCAGCTGTTGTTGTCAATGCAGAAAGAATGAAATGGGTAGGAGTAAGGAACTCCACTCTAAATCAGAAGTTATTTAGACTGGCCTACAAATTGTTTTGAAACAACACCATAAAGTCAAAACCCAGAAGAGTGTAATGTAGTTAAGCTCAAAGATGCTGCATAAATCCATAACGCGCCTGGTTTCCTGAACAGATTCATAATGCTAACTCAGGCAGCTATGCTTCTTGGCTAAAGACGCTGGTCCCCTACATAAGAAGTGGCAATGGGACCCCAACAGGGACTGGGAGGACTGAGCGAAGTCCAGGCACTTAACAGCTGCGGGATATTGCAGTGTAACGTGCCCCTATAGTATCTTGCAAAGAAGTATATAAATCCTTAGTTTTTCAGTTGGGCCATTCTATGCCCAGGCAGAAAATTCTTAGGCCCAGAAAAAAAGAAAGGGTCCAGCAAAGAGCTGTGCTCCTGAACATAACTCTATGCACATGAAGAAACTGTGCTACCTCTGCAACTGGCTGCGTGAAGCTATTCTCACCCGTAAGCCATATAGAGGATTTGCTGTGGCACTATGCCTGACCTGGTAAGCCCGTGGCTTGTTAGCTTTGGCACAGTGCCAGCCTGGTGTGGCTAAGCAGTTTCTAGTTCTGAACAGCTCAGAGTCTGAGCAGAACAACAGTAGGTCTGTCTGAACACGTCTGTGTATTCTTCGTGTCATGGCATGTGGTTAAGTGGTTAAAGTTCTTCAGTGCTGCTCTTTGGACTGTATTTAAGAACATCAGACAGTTACAGACAGACAGTTAAGGAGACTAAGGCCAAAACCCTGGGACTATTTTTCTAGTTGAAAACTTGACTTTCCCTTCTGCTACTCCTCGACAGTACTCCTACGTAGTGTAACCTGGGAACCAGATGAAAGAAGAGAAGGGGGAACTTCAGTCCTGCAAATGGAGCCACTGTATACCAGGAATGCAAGAGTTACTGAGGCTGGGAGCAGTCAAGGGAAGCTTCAGATTACCAAGTGCAGGAGACAAAGAAATGGTTCTGTTCCTTTCCAATACACTTAGTTTGTTGTTGTCTGTCCCTATGAGACTCTTGAACTCCCATTTCAATAGAAAATAATCTTAATTTGCCCAGTGGAGAGTATAGTTCCCTGGGTCTTAAGACATGCAAGTTCAAATCTGTACCAGTTAAGGCGTAAGGCGCTTCACTGAGCCTTCCACTTCCTAGCTAATCATGAGGACTGACCTTTTATCAATATTATGCCTTCCATATTAACTGTAGATCTTGGTAAATCTAAATATTTGGTGTCTTTAGGATTTATACAGTTGTCAGCCTAAATTTGGAGAGCAGAAGAGAGATAAGTAAAGATCAGTACTCATTTATCCAGAAAAAAGTACTTTAGAACCTGTTCATGTATCTAAAATTAGGTTCTTTCAGAAGCTACAGGTTGAGCAATAAAATTACCATTGATTTTAGGCACCTGAAGGGTTAGAGAAAGCTTGAAATCCCATTAACTGGTTTTGGGGATTTTAAGGTCCTTGAGACACTCAAACACCAAAGACAGACAACGCAAGCTTTAGCCTCACCATTAATTAAGGAGAGAGATTTCCTTCACTATCTTCTCTTCATGCATTTTGCCTCCTATAGAGTGCACAGGTCTCTCTGCTTCAGAAGTGGGGAAGGGTGACAGTTGCTTTTCAGCACTTGGAAGAGCTCTCAGCCTGCCACTTACAGGCATTCTCCTTGAATGTGAAGGTTACTAGTATCATACTAGTATTACTTAACACTTTCTTCTGACTTATGGTAGAGAAGTTGTTTTCTGTAGGTCCCTACAGAATCAGGCTGGTATTACATGGTCTCTGTGCTTTGAGTTGGACACAGTGAAGCTTTACACCATCTCAAGAGGGTGTTTAGTGAACAGAACTGCCAAGCTTCTGTATCAAAAACAACCACAAGTGAGAGACAGAGATGGGGTGCCAACCCAACTGCAGCGCTCCTGATCATGTACAGAAGTGCAGCTGTAGGCACGTGAAAGAATTCTTGCCAGGAAACATAAGCAGTTAGGGTTTTTAAGCAGGTTAGAAGTGGGATGAGGGGGAGTTTTTGGATAGCTCTTCTGATCTGAGGTTCTTATATTCCACTTGAGGTGTTTATGAAGTATTTTCATAGTCACCTTCAGGCCTTGTGAAAAATTTACTTCAACTTTTGGCTTCTTTGCTGAAAGTAAAAATGTCTTTTTTGTCATCTTGGCATACAACAATATTTTGCTTTTCCATGAGATACATACTGTGCACTGGTAATGTTTTATCTCATTTTCTATTGTGTCTTCTATAAAATACCATTATTAAGTGTATTCTCTTTATTTCAGAATTTGCATAAGTGTAAACTCATTGTATATTGGTTCTATTTAAATCTCTCCAGCTTTGATCGTTTTATTCTATACTGTTTGCTGGTCCAAATGGTTTAGTGCTACTCAGAGACATGGAAGTGAAAGTAATGTAGTTTTGTCTTCCACTGAATCATCTAGGTGCACACTGAATGTTTCAGGCTCAATTCTTTCCCTCTTGCTTATATATTCCACAAATTGTTGAAAGACATTTTGTAAAAAAAAGAAAGTATTTAACATTGCACCACACTGTGGCTGATTTTTTCACCATCTTACTGTTATTGTAGTCTATATTTCATTTGCCCTTCGAAATTTTAGTTAATTCAGTTTTAACAACAACTTTCATTTGATTAGTTAATAAAGTATAGCATTAATATTTTTATGTATTTGAAGGGATTATTTTCTCTTATTCTAAACCATGTCTTAGCTGGGGTATAGACTAAGAAATATTAACTAGATGACATGTTGAATATAGAATTTTTTTTACAGGTTATGAAAGTTATGTGACACCGCCCTCGGTTTGAATTGAGATAGAAGCCACCACTTGAAGGCCTTATTTGAACGAAAGATTGACAAGTATATTTCAGTTGAGCATTTACTTTGCCAAGCTTTTAGTATTCTGTTTGGAAAAAAATTGCCTTTCCTAAGCGTGTTTGTCAGTTGAACCACAGACAGACTTTCTAATTCCTAGACAGAAACATAATTAACGTTCACCACAACCATAGATGGGGATATATTAACTGAATACTTCCTTTGAAATGAGCAGTTCTACGGATACTATGAATAGTAACTTGGAGTTACATGCTCTGAAAAGTTACAGCCTCTGGCCCTGTTCCAGTACACGAGGAGTCCCTTTACCTCCCAGCCCTGTTCTTTAGCTATTCCTGTTAAAGTTAACCAGGATTCAAAATTAATAAAAACATCATAAACCAGTCTACAGAATTTCTATCCCATTTGTTATAATCCACAATATTTAATTAAGAAAATTCTGTTCCTCTTTCATCTGAAACTATTACAAGTTTTTTAGGATACATCTAATCAGAACGCAGTTGCAAAACATAATTTTTTTGCAGTCACGAGCTGAACTTTTCAAAGAAAGTTTAAAAGCGATTGCATGCTGTGATAAGTTAAATGTTGCCCAGGGACATCTTTTGTTTAGTATCAGAACTTGAACAGGAAAAAAAGTAAAAGAGGTGGCCTTAAAATAAAGAATAAGAAAGGTTTTTCATTTGCTTTGGGATTTTGAGATTTGTTTTAAGGCGCTACGTACTTAGCAAAGATGAAACAGTTGGAGGGGAAATTTTCTTTGTTTTAATTATTCTGAATTTACGTAGGCACTTTTTCATGTTTGAAGAACTAGTGAAGTAAAGATATTAGGAAGATCAATGGTATGATATTAGAATGTCTGGGGGATCCCACATCCTTCATTCAGATCTATACTGATGCATTAATATGTTGTTAAGTGTCCTTCCATTAAACCTAAATCTGCTCTGACAACATTCCTTGAAGAAATTCTACAACAGCAATAACAGAAAAAAAAAACCACAACAAAAAACCCCAGATATCATAGTCTGCATACTTCTGCATCCTGAAATGAAATATCCTGCTTGACTTTTTCTACTTACACGGAAGGAGACCAAGGGAGAAGTTGCTGGATACTAACAAAACCGTATACAGCTACACATGCATCTAAAATCAGGAAATGTTCACTCAGACACACAAAAACACAGAGCCTCAAAGGGGAAAAAAAAACCAGCCAAAAATGGACAAAAAAAATTATAAATTAACTACCTGTATTTTTTCTTCTAGCAACCTGCTGTATTTATTTGGTTAGAGCTGTTTTGTAATTTATTGAAGGAACAGAAGATGCACTCACTTTTCACTAGGTTTGTGGTCTTTGAATTGTCTCACAGGTTCATGTGGTAAAATGTTACTGCTTATTCCAGATTCTTACATTTATATTCCAAAAACAATCACTTTTTAAGAAAGCTATTCCTTCTGCACACCAGTAGGAAGAATGGTGATAAAATTGTGAGGAGGCCTTTCCTTTAAGGAACAAGAATGCATTTGTGTAAAGTTTATGAGTCTTTTTTTAAAAGCTTGGGTTTGCTTACCAAAAAGCCCATATAAATCAAATTTATGTAGCGTGTCTTTCTGCATGCCAAGGCCTCTGAGCTTACTGAAGCTGAAATTCTTCACAAGTTTTCTGGAACTTGCTATTTCACTCAGACAGTAAATGTTGTTTTGCTTGGTGCTTAATCTAGTTAAATAATGAGGGGTTTCACACACTTAGCTACCAAATCCAAAAGCAACTTTCTCATACAGTTGGAACACAAACATTGGCTTTCTTAACTGTCCTGATCTTGGTATGTGTTATATGGAATGCAATCACATTTTGTCTGTGAGAGCTGTCTTGAGAAATTTGTATTTTCCCATATTAATCTTGCCAGTGATCTGATTATATTGTATAAGGAGGATATTATACTGAAAGACAGACCCTACCACAAACCCTAGATTCTTACTTGCTTGGAGTACAATCAATGCATACTCTCCTTCTGGAAAGTTCTCTTGTTAACTTCTGCTGCATTTATTAAAAAAAAAAAATCAGTAGTAGTGGTCACAAACACATATAATAACACTATTGCTATACATATACAGTAGCTCTGATTGCCAAAGAATAAAATGGAGGTAGTTTGTTGGGAGATTTTATACTTTTTACTAAAACATCTCACATAGCTGAAAAGGCTTACAAGCCCTTCTGCAAACTACAATAGCACAGAAAGAAGAAATTGGTCAGTACCGTTATCTTAAATTAAGTGTACATTAAGAAAAAAAAATCCTTATTACCCTTGTGAAAATTTCAGACATCACGGATTCTGTTTTAGAATCTAATAATAATGTGATCTATCGCTTGCATTCCTAAATTTATGAACTTGACTGTGTAGGATGGCACACAGACAGTAGTAACTGCCAGCCTCCTCTTCCACCTCATCTCCCCATCCAACAGAACCAAAATGTTTTCATCATTGTTTCATACACCATGGTCCTTGAAGGTGCTTACCATATTTGCTGGGGTCAGTGGACAAGAAACTCAGCATGTTTCAGTAGAAAGCTTCAGTTTCTTCAGACAGGGTAGGGAGCAATGCTGCTGACTATATAAATGATAGCCATTGCCATCAGCCTTTTGCCACTGTCTTTGTTGTCATCTGTGAAAGAGTCCCCTGTGTCACCCTTATATACACATTTTTACTCTTCTTCCTTCGTAGTGAAGGACTTGACGTAGTCTTGACCAGCCTCCTGTGGAAACCCTACATGCATCCTCAGGCCCTGGGCTCTGCCTAAGGCCATTGCCCTTAATCCCTGTCTGTATTTAGCCGTAGCCCTGTCTGCAGCCCTGTCCCCCAGATAGACATCAGACCCATCTTCTGGATGAGCCCCTCACATATCTTATAGCTTGTTTCCAGCCCTGTGTTTGGCCCTGTCTATTTGTGACCCTGAGGGGACCCCCAGCTGGCCCCTTGCCCTGTTGATGGACTGACCCTGTTACCAGCCCCTGGCTCTGTCCCCGTGCTCAGCCCCTGGGGTCTAGTGCCCTGTCAGTGGTCTCCCCAGCTCCTGACTCGCTGTTCCTTGGGGAGCAGCTGGTCTTCACTTATCCCTGCCTCCAAGTGGGTTTCCTTCCAATTTGTTATAGCTCTTTAATGATCTATTTGGAGTTGTTATGAATAGAAGGCTGTCCTGTGAGGAATTAAGAGAGGTGCGACCCAAAGCTTGGAGTCATGCCATTGACAACTGATAGCATTTTTTGAGAAAGTTCAGTTACATGAGATAAGAAGATAGGGTTCACCTCAAGCAGAAAGGTCAGGAATTGATTTACAGGAGCAAAGATGCTGTGCATTACTAGGCTAGAGACATTGCCATTTTACTTTAGATTTGAAAAGGTGATAGATAACCCATGCTTCAAAAGAACAGAGTTAAAAACAAACAAAGGAGCTGCATATCTCTGAAATTAAACTGCTTTAACTGTTTCAATTCCTAAGAATTTGAAAATTAGGTTTGAAATGTCTATGAGCTTGTGAATTCAAAGATTGACAAAATACTTTTACTGGTTTCTGAAACTACTCTAGTCACTACAAATAAAATTAAATAAACTAATGTGATAGCAATATCTTTCTTAGCAGTTGCAGTAATAACTGTGGCAATCATACATTTAGGACTTGGTGGTCCAAACAATGTTGGATAACTTCTGTACGTAGTGTTGTATGCAGTGTATATCTTTTGAACACAGTGCATATGTGCCATTAGGGAAAAGCACATAGCTGTAAAGTAAAGGCAATAAAGCATATTAGGGGAAAAAATATAATATAGCTCATAGCTAGGCACTGATGGTAAGATGTTAACAACAATGAAGAAAAGGCATGAATGATCAAAGAATGTTAATGTTCTGTAACTAGGAAGAAGCAGAATGTTATATATGTATCAGATGAGGACAATGAAATGCTTTTTCAGGCCATTATCAGCTCCAGAGAATAGTAAAAGTCTTCTACTATATATATATATGTATTTAATCTGATTGAACAACAGGAACCAAAAAAATGGTTGAAGCTGGCTGAATTTGACCTGCTGATGCTTTCAATTTTCACAAACCAGGGGATACCAAGTGAATTTTAAAAAACTAGAAGAACTTGTGTTGTGCTAGTAATACAAAGGGCAGAGAAGACAACTGTGGCAGCTATAGTCCAGTTGGATTAATGATATAAACATTGGCAAGGGGGACTGATACAGCAGAGAAGTGATTTAACTAGGCATCAAAATTATGATAAGCTCTAACTGGCTGGTTTAGGAAAAACAGAACTTGTCAAAAAATGTTGTTTTCATTCCTTTCTGAGAATGTGTGTTTCATTCTTGTACATAATTGTCTAGAGATAATACAGTTGAATTTTGTATGGGCCTTTGATTTACAGTTGCTTCTCATTTTGTGAAGTACAAGATAAGTAGATGGAGGACTATCTTAAATAGTTTCAGTAGAAAGTTATTGAATAATGGGATTCTGAGTAAACTCTCAAAAATTCTTCGGGTTCAGCTTGGTCCAACCTTATTTAATGTACCTCTTACAAGTCAGGAGTATATCTGCTGGAAAATAGTACAACACATACATCTATGGACAAGAGGTTATATTATGGCTATTTTTTTTTTTTTTTTTGCAACTAATGCGTCTTTAAAAGATGTTCACTGAGAATTAAAATTCTGTTTTGACTTTCATCCTGGGTCATCTCTAGGAATAGATTTAAAAGAATGTCTACTATGAAAATGTCATCACTGAGCTTCTTTTCACTCTATCTAAAGACGAAGAGTTGCTACATGCTGAGATAAGAATTGCATTTCATACCTTTGAAAAGTTTTACAACAGCAGAAGAAGAGACAAATGAGTAACAAACACTCCAGTAGTGATCAACTCTTCTTGCTTCAAACAAGCACTTAGGTTCACTTAATTGACATTTAGTCTATGCTAAATTAATTTACTGGCATTTTCTAAAATCTTACTGATTGCAAGCTGGCCAAGGAATTAAAACTTAAACAAAAACATTCCATTGGATGGAATGTTATTGTTTTGTATAGGAAGGACTTGTGAAATAACTGTAAATAGGTTAAATAATTTTATCTGAGAGCAAACACTAGAGATTCCAACATTATCTTCCTCATTTGACATCTTTCATAAGAAATCAAATTTTTAAAAGGGTATATGGGGACTAGTAGGGTGAGGAGCATCTAAGTGCACTTACTACTAGCAGTTAGAACAATTTACACCCTTACAAATTTTGAGGCAGTCTTAACAATGTAACTACTGTTTTCCATTTTTTGTAAGGAGCTGTTCTCTCTGTAGTATGAACTGTAATATGCTTTAGAGGTGTTTTGTCTCTACATTGTAAGGTTATTCTTAGACCTAGAGAGACAATACACTGTTTCCTTCTCTTTTGAGTTATTTAGGAATCATCATAAAATGAAAGTCATTTTGAGAGTGAAATTAGGAGATTAGGAGTTTGGGTAAAGTGCTTGTTATGTTGTACAAATATGGGCTAAGAAGCTGGGACAATGTAACCCAAAATTTACAAGGAAAAGACAGTAGATAAACAAATACAGACAAGGAAGAATACCAGAAGAAAAGTCTCATCAACAAATTTCCTAACATTGTCCCCAAGGCCAGAATTATTTGTGTTCTACTCCAATAAGCTGAAAACTCTACTAGTGTGTTAATGTGACAGAAGGTATGCTTCTATTATCTGCCTGAAAGTGAAAGAGTTTGCAAGCACAGAAGAGATTTGTAGCATGGGATTTCTGTAAGACATGTTCCACATCGCAAGAGTAAGAATGAGGAAAAATGATCTTGAGAGTGAGCCAGCCCTATAATGAATGTGTATCTTGCACTTTATCAAGCCAGCTGTTGAAATAAAAAATTATAATAAAAGGTAATTTAAGGAATATTTGTCAGTTATCAATTTCATCATTCATTGATATTATTTTTTATTGTAGAAACGTATAAGCATCTCTAACACAGATTAGATCTCCACTGTGAATTCACTGTGAGATACAATGTCAGACCCACAGAATTTTCTCTATAAAAACTTGCTAGGTAAGGAATGAAACAGAGGTGATTTGTCTTGCTTGCAAGTAGGTCAGCAGAAGAGAAGAGGGCTGGACTGTAATTTGTGATGACATCCAGTGGAATATGATGCTTCTTGTGCTGTTTTGAAAGTATAACCCTTCTTTAATTCACATTCTGTTTCTGTTCTTTATTGACTGAGGTTCTCTCAGGTGGTGACTCTTTCTTTCATGAGTGTAGAGCATGATAATGTGCCAGTCCAGTTTTGTGGCTCTGCAATACATGATTGTCATGAATAGCTATGAAGATTGATTGTGTGCTAAATATAAACAGTTGACTCTTGCATGGGACCTGGTCCTTTATATTTGTAGAATATTATTGAGCAATGATGCAAATGTCAATCTGTGAGAAAGGAAATGGCAATCACTGACGAGAGGAAAAAGTCTCTTTCAAGGATGCTATGTCACTGGTCTTCAGTCCAATTCAAGAAACAGAAGTAATTCTCTTTCATGTTTTTGTCAAAATGCATTTTGAGCTGAGAAAGACAAAACTAACAAAATCTTTGAACCACTTTTGAAATAGTTGTAGCCCCAGTGCTGAGTCAGCCTTGACTTCAACAGCACCATCTGTTAGGTATTGAGTAGAAGCATTTCTTCCAGACTTGATGACTCTGCATGGGATGAGCGGTCCAGCAATTGCCAGAGAGCTAGTCAGAAGTTTCAATTTCGTTAAACCTATGCATTCAGTGGAAGGCTGTTCTCGGTCTCAGCATGTGCAGACTGGAGGCCAAGTTTTTATCTACATTTGATCCATGCTAGCACCCACACATCTGACTGGAGATCTAGGACTTATTAAGTACTGGTATTTTGTGGTTTTTTTTCTCATACACAATTATATATGATAAAAAAAATTGGTTCACCTGATTAAAAGTTCTGTTGTTCAAGCATTTTGGGATACGATAGAATAAATTACTGCAGGCATCTAAAGGGATTAAAGATCCCTATGCAGGAGCCTGGAGTGTGCAGGACTGACTGTCAGTGTAGTAAGTTTTATGTGAGTGAAAGCAGTGCTGCGTATTGGAACAGCACAAAGAGCATCCAGCTGCAGTAAAAAGTTCTGACAATTTATTTCCTATCACTCAGGTCACATGTTGTGATATGGAAATATTTTTTTTAGTTAACTTTTTCTTTAACAAAATGAATATAGAGCAGAACATAGCTTCAAGACATACTTTTGAAAATAATGCAGAGACCAGGACATACAAGGTCTGTGCTGTACACTCAGTCTAGCAATGCAATGGATAAGTACATCTTTCTAAGAGACAATCTGTACAGTGTAAAACAGGTTTAGCCTTTGAATGCAGAGTAATCCCCTCTGCTTACCAGAAACCTTTCCTGAGTCAAGAAAGAATGAGCGTGTGGGGCTTGACCAGTTGAACTAGAAATCTTATCAACATTGGTTTTGGTAGAACTTTTTCACTTTTTTAATTTTGAAAGTTTGGAAATATGAAGGGGTTGAAACGTTCAAACTCTACACATTTATACTACACAAACTCCGAAGTTCTAAAGCCAAAAGTGCTTTGGATTTGGCTTTGTTTTGCTTTCTTACATTGATATAAATTGCAAGAAAATTCAGTGAAGGCTATTACTTCATTCTCATGTCAACAGTCAGTCTGGCTTTGTGTTTCTGCTCTCTCAGAATATTTAACTAATATTTAATCCCAATATACTTTTGTCTCTGTTTAATATGATTACTAGATTCCCACAGCAATATCACAACAATACATTGATATATAGTGTTATGAGATACTTAAATGAAGTCACTTTGGAAAACTTTTTTTCACTTACAAATCATCCAAAAAATCATCTGTCTAAACAGATGTTTCTAGGGGAACAGTAAGTAAATATTTTTTTTTCTTTAAGAAAAGTAGCCCAGAACATAGAAAAAAATGTTAAACAAAAAGTTATTATCCATGTTATTTAAAACAGAATTGTTTATTTGGAAGACTTGGTCTGCATTATGCTATAGTGCAGTCTGAAAATGACCAAGCTTTAGTGCTTAAAATACAATTAGCAACCTAAAGATATAATTCTCCTGTCTGATGACCCAAAGAGTCTAGATAGTAGTAACACTTGTTTTAGATTTTTTCTATAATCTGTGGCTGGAAGAGCTTTTGCTCAGTGTGATAGATAGCGTTCTTTTAAGCTGCTTAAAGTTTTCTTTTTTTTTTTTTTTAATTTTATTCCTTTTTTCCCCTCTTCTTACAAAGCTTGGAGGGAATCCAGAAAAAAATGAATTGGACAGTTCTTTGTATCCAGTTCCCATGGCAGCTATTTTCCAAAAGATCTTCTGTTCCAAAGCTTCTAACTCTGCTATAGACTAATATAAGTTATGTCAACTTTTCAGTATACTCTATGTTTGGAAGTAATGAAGGGCCACCTTATTGCTGTCCAACTTAGCTCTGATTTCCCAGTCATTCATTTAAGATGGAAGTGTTTTTTCATATACTAACCCCTTTATCTTATGAACAACTTTAATATTTCATTTCAGTTAATATAGAGCCTCTGTGAGAGGAAAGAAGTGTCAGGAAATTTAAAATATTAATGTTACAACCACTTGAGTCTGAGAATCACCTAGAAATTAATTTTCAGCATTGAAGCAGGCCTGAAACATTTGATCATTCATAAATAAATTAAAAATCCTGTTGGCGCCGCATCTTCCTCAGATAAAGTAGGAAAAAAAAAGAAAAAAGAAGCTTAAATAAATCTGGAATTAGTCTGAACTACTATTAAAAGGTACCATTTAAATATTTTTTTTTATTTTCCCTCAGAAAAGTACACAGTGCATGCTTCCATATAGACCAAAGAGATAAATAAGTTTTCAAAGAAGGAACCACAAGCAACAGTCTCTAAAAGGGCTGCACAGTGAATTAAGAAACACGATTTACTTTGATTAACTTGTTGAAGTTTTCTTTTTTTTTTTTTTTCCCTATTGGATATATCTCCTGTGGTTTCTAGTGCTTCTGTTTCTCAGATCTGGTGTGTAATCATTTGCCAGCTACATAGACTATTATTCAAATGTATGACTAGTTCAAGATAAATAGCACAATTAAGATGGTCACATTGGAAATCTTTGTTGGAAAATTACTTGATGCTGGAGGTGTACGTTGCTGCAAAAGGAGTAAAGATATTTGTTAAGTGATCAGAATGCCTATTGTTCCATAGGTGCCAAAATCTCAGATACTGTAAAATCTTCTTTAGCAGACCTCACTCTTAAAGGATATTGATTTGAAAACTTCATTTTTCCCAACACTTCAGAGAATAAAGGTTTAGCACTTTTTTTTCTCTTTGATAGGTTTTCTGTTCATGGAAACATGAAAGTTTTCTGTTTGTGTGCAAAATTTTCTGATGCAGCATTTCAGGGATTGTGGGTAATTTATTGGAGCAAACAGAACTATCAGGTTATGCAGATTGCTCTGATGAATGTTTAGGTTTAAAATTGTTATGTAAATCTTACCTTGTGAACCTATCTCCTGCTGTAGGTATGGCCTCAGTATCACATACTATATTTGTGGTACAGCAGAGAGTCAAAATCAGATCTTGAAAACTGCACGCTATAATCTTTAGACTATCTATCTCCTCTTGTGAAACTTTGTTCTGAAGGCGTCAGAACAAACACTGGTTACAGTATGAGGAAAGATGTCAAAAGAGTTCGGGCTATATGCTGGGTTTAGTCTCTTATCTACAAAACAACAATGAAAAATACTTACAAAGCATTAGAAATAGGTTTCCAGATAGCTGCTGGAGAGTGAAAGAAAATGTACTAAAAAGTGTAAAATTTATGAAAAATCTATGAAACACTGGGAAGCTTAAAGGAAAAATAATCCTATCATTGCATAAAAAGATGAAGAAAGATGATGTAGTCAAACAGGACCCTGCGTTCCAGTTATGTAATGTTATAAAAGACTGGTCACTCCTGGATTTTGTGACCCATATGGTTTTAACTACTTTTCTTCGTAGATTAAAAACAACAGTCCTGCCCCTTGTTCAATGCCTTTCCTCAGGTTTTGTTTCAAAACATATAGAGCTTTTTTTTTTTTTTTTTAATTTGACGGGTTTGAAAAAGTTGTAGTTTTGACAATGAGACAAGAATGGGAAAAAAGAGTGCTGGAACTTCAGAGCATGATGGAAGATGCTATGTATGATCCACACTCAGCTGTCTGTGAACAAAGTCAGTGGTGTGAATGGTTTGTGGACTCCTTGACTGAAGTGAATACCATCATTATTATTTAACACAAAAGTCAAAGGTTCTCTTTCACATACTTATTACTGCACAATAAACTACCATAAATGTGATATGTTGTGAGCAACAGAAGCAATCAAGCTCAGTTTCCTACTGATTTATATATTGAGTGTGAGCTGCTGGATCAGATTGTCTCTGTGAAATGTAAGGGTCTCACACTGTAATCTTTTCCTAATACAGTTTATCTGCTTTATCCAAGAATCTAGGTTTATGATTCATAGAAACAAAGTCTTCAACTCTTCTGTTTAGTATGATTAAGAATGGACAGAGGTTCTAAAAGCTAAAAAGGGGGTTCATTCATATACACACACATCCACAAAGGCTTATTAAATAAGCCTCATTTCCTTAGGAAACCAAGTTACAGATGAACAAATTGATTGTGCTAGAAATTGAAGAATGTTTTAAATAATAATTTAAAAAATTCCTCAGAAATGTTCCTGTTATCCTCATTTTCATCATAATTAAATAACAGGAACTTATTAGTGGAACTTTACCAAACTTTGTCTTAAATATTACCCTTTCAGATAAGCCTGCTAAAGAGGAGATTGAATCTGGACTGCTGGCTAAATTGCAACAATAAGGGAAGGAATTTTAGACTTCAATCCCAGCTCCAACATTTTATACAAATTACATCAGAACTGACTGCATTTTTACTTATAGAACTGGTCTTTCTTCAACAAGGACAAGCAAGGCGGCTGAAATCCAACTTGTAAACATATTTCTGAATTTTGTTTGTGAAGAAGAGGAAAACACTTTCCTCTTACATCTGGTAGATAAAATCTTGTCCTTATTAGACAATCAAAACCAATAGGTGTGTATGAGGGTTGCTGTTAAATGATAATTGTTAAACATAAAAATCTAGTCTCTCATAAAAAACTACAATTCCAGGAGGCGTTTTAAATTGTTATGGATGGAGAATGTCAGAAGAGGATATGATTCAGAGAAGACTGGACTGCAATTTCAATAAGTTGAAATCTTGAACAAAAAAAATGCAGGTTTTGGAATGCATTATGATTAACTCATGTTCATTAGTATTGAATGGTGAGGCTGACAAGAAAAGAATACATAGCAGAAAAATAAGTTTTTCAATACTTAGAGGTAATACACAGAATAGGGAATTATTCACTCATAAGATAAAAACTAAGTATGAGAAAAATACAGCGTATAATTTCCATGGGTAGTTGCAGACCTCCAGTTGCACCTCCTAAGAAGCAACAGCAAATCAGCTGTACAACACGGTGTTCAGACTTTTAGAGCTGTGGGTGATTATTCATTTCTGTCCTGAATTCATGCTATTACAAAATTTCATGTATTGCAGTTATTTTTGCTCAGCACGGTAGGATCTCTCCAGTGTAATTCATTAATCAATAATATTGACCATGCAAAACCACTCTGCACCACTGTTTACCAGTAACTGTTACTCCAGTCTTGCAGACACTTTGGCAAAACTTTTTTGAGTGCAGAAGAATTTTCCCTTTTGAGCAGCAGTCTGTCCAGTGAGAAAGAACAAGACTAGAGTAGGAAGTAGATCAGGATGGGTCATTCATGTGAAATGGATCTGTAAACCGCAGAGGAAATCAGCTCCTCTTAACCTCTTTTTTCTCTTCCACAATTTGTGTGCCTGCATTCCTTTTGGTGTGACTTCTTCAGAAAACACTGGCACTTTTGTTACAGTTCTTGAGTATCTAATGTGACCCTACTTTGGTGATGGTTCTGCATGGTGGTGTTAAAGAAGGAATGAAGGTGCTACAGAAGTACAAAATATATTACACAAATTTAGTTTAAAAGTATTAATATAATTATTGCATTCTCAGAGTCCACTCAGTTTCCTGAACAGTTGAACAGTTGGAGTTAGTTTAACTCAAAGTCTTACCTCACACTTGGATCTCTTTCTGTCTCTTTTTGTACATTTCTACTACATTTTTGTGGAGAGAAATACCTCAAATTAAGCATGCTGTATTATAGCAACTTGAAGGTGACCTGATTTTTTCTTGTTTCAAATATTTTATTATTAATGAGAAATCCAGCCTAATTATATTTCTGTTCACTTTAAAACTAAAAATGACAGACCTCTGCACAATATAGAGATATTTTCCAGGTCCGGTATTAACACTAGCATGCACGTTGTTTATTTTTTCTGGCAATTGTCCTTTTCTTTTTAAACTCCAAAGTGATGTTAATTTAATAATAGAGGATAGAGTTCGACGCTGTAAAAGCCTTCCTGTCCCATCAGGGCTTATACACATTTCTGAACCTGCTCATTCCTCTATCTTAAAACCCAGAAATCCCTTTGGTTGCAAAAGGAAATGGTTTATGGATCCTCTGATAATGGAACATATGGATTAACCTCTTGCATAATTTATATTTAAAGGTGCCATAATTGGCATTCAGCAAAATCTGAGTTTAGAATGCTTTTTTCTGCAGGGTGACCTATAACAAGTTTTTGGATTTCCAACCTTTTTAGTTTAAAAAAATGTAAACAGGAAACTAAAATACTATTTATTTCTAATGTTTTGCTACTTTTGTACAGTCAGAAATCCATGTCTTGTCTTCTCAAATGAGAAAATTTGAAGAGTGGTAAACAAATTAACCTTGAATCTAAACTTATTTGAAGAGCAGTAAACAAGTCAAACCTTCAACACAAACTTAATTTAATTCTTTAGAACTATTTAAAATTCTTTACTTTCCTAGTGAATACTTTTTAGCGTTTTGTTAATTTAAATGCTCCAGAAGAGCTTCAGTGAAAAAGCACCTTTGTTTCAGATCTAACTCCTTACACCAGTGAATTACAAAGAAAATACTTTTTTCACATACTCTGTCTTTTGGTATAATGAGAAAAAAACAGATGTGATATTTCTAATGCTAACTTTTAAAATTGCTCATCTGAATATAATTCCAGTTTACCAATCACCTCAGTATAAGAAAGAAATAAAAAACAACAACAATAGGTTATTAGGCACATACCCAAATGCTGTGGCAATCGTTTCCAAAACATTTAGAGCTTTCAATTAAATCTGCAACATAAAAATAGCAATTTGTATCAGCCATAAAAAATGCCCACTGTACTGTTACTTCTCTCTAGCTCAGACATCTTAATCCGTGTGTTCTGATTCATCAATGTGATGATATGAGCAATGTTTGCTGTTAAAGGACACTGTTGTCAACATCATTCTTCCAAATAGGTGAATCATATTCATTGCTGGCATATGACACTGGAAAAATGATCAGAAATGAAGATTTCTAAACTATTTTGCTAACAACGTACTCAACAAAATATTTTCCAAGTCTTCCTACATTATTATGGCATTTTGCATATTTCTCCGTGGTGCAGACTCCATTCACCCAACTCCTAAACTTAACACTTTTCAGTTGACAAACATTCTCACTTCAAAATTCAGGTGAAATAAAGCCTTATTATACTTTTTGTTTAACCTAAGAAGTTTCACAGTCCTGGTAGCTGGTATAACAGCTGGGCAGTTTTGGTCCAGGCTGTTCCTCTTACACCTACCACAGTTCAGTGGTCGTGGATTCTTTTGGTTTGGAGACAAAGATTAGTCAAAACATTTCCAAAGTTACATCAAACCAGGAAAACGGAATCGTCCATCAACTGAAACAATTAAATAATTCCTTCTGGAATCTTGCTGAAATTCAGTGTGTCAAAGCTTTGAACAGCTTGATGTGCATCTGTTTTTTCAACATAAAATATGACCTCATTATTCCAATGTCTGGGGCTGCAGACATTCTACCTGGAGTCATGGGCACCCTAAAGAACTGTAAGTAGATTCTAAATAATAAGAGAGTAAGTCAATGTGCCAAAATCATGTGTGGTAGGTAATATTCTATTTTCTACTTTTTTACTGCAGTTATTCTATCCTACTTACATTCTATTGAGTCATACGCTCCCTAAAATTTCTGCTAACACAAAGTAGAAGTGAAGAAATATAATTTAAAAATATTAAACTTTCAGGTTCGTTAACTTTGTGTATTTTTAAGAAAAAGGAAGTAAGACATCAACAAAAATTCTAATATTCTTTCATTTCCCCAGTATTTCTGGAAGGAACAATATATGGCTTCTTTAAATAATCCATTATTTTAAAATTGTATAATACAGTCAAAAGAATTATCTGTATTATTTAGAGTTCTTCAGCAGGAAGACTGTTTGTAATATTTTATACATTCTAACCAACCAACTCTTGAATTCTGTGTTCACTGAAAAGAAATATAAGCTAAATTTGAAAATTATTAACAATCTGGAATCGGTTTGTTTGGTTTCCATCCCAAGTATCTCCCTTATGTGATTTAAGGAATTTAAATACATTGTTTACATATGTAACATCTCCAAAAGAAACATCCAGATGCTAAGCCCTTTCATGTTCTTTCAAAACATTCTCCATACACTTTCTGTGTGGTTTGTGATTGGCATTTCAAAGTCATTTAAAGAAAGCAATCGGTCCTGGTAGCCTCCCTGCCGGATTGGTAAGCATTATCCACTTTTAGTAGGTGGAACAACTGAAGCTGAAGTATAATAAAATGCTCACAACACAGAAAATTTCAGTATATTTTAAAAGCCCTGTAAGAAACGTGTGAAAGATTTTGAATTTCAGTATGGATTCAAAAGCATATTCAGGTAATGAAAATATTTATGAACCTTTAAGAAAGTTTGGCAAATTGTTTTCTAATTTTGACACAAAGTGAAATTCAGAAGTTAGAATAAATAGTGTAAACCTGGCTCATGAGATATAAATGCTATATGAAGAATGGATTTCATCTTTTCTTGAAAATTAACCTCTTCTCTCAAGTCTGAGCATCCCTGATTCTACCTCCCTGTCCCACCGGACCCCACTCCGTAGTGCTTTCCTCACTGGTTGCCTTTATGAAACCAGTCAGGAAGATTTAAAAGATTTAAAAGAAAGATTCAAAAACAAGTACAATCAGTTCTCCACTTCTCTTGTAGTTATTACTTGTTCCCTGGAAAATAAGAATTCATTCCCAAGAGCATTTTGAAAGTAGACTTTTTTATATTAAATTCAAACTCAAATTATAAACCATATCTAAGAAAGGAGAGTTACAGCTTTGTAATGACACTAAAACACTGTTTACATGTCTGAGAGGTAAGACTGGAAGGCTACAGAAAGCTTATAGTGGGAGTGATAAGTGCAAAATAATTTGGGAAAGTCTTTTGTATGAAGCGCAACAGAAGATAGAGACAATTGCGAGAAATGGATTTAGCACCTTTTCTCTGCTCTGAAGGAATGACTGACAGTGATGCTGCGATTACTGTAAGAGCACAAGGCTGTACTCGTCAGCTCACCACTGAGGGCTCAGCCATCTGAGTCAAACATCATGTCCTCAAAGGTCTGTGTTTCCAGAAGATCTTGTCTTGAAAGACAAAATTTTTCCTCTGCACTTCCGCAAGTTTTGGGTTTCTACCTCAAAGATCAGTAACCTCGACACCAAGCTGTAGTCTGGATTATTCTGAATCACCAAATGCCTGGAGATATTTAGTGGAAAACATGACAGAAAGATCCCCATACCCAAGCATTCATCTGCTTGTTCAAACAAAACCTGTCCATCCACGCCACATAATTTTTCTAAGAGACTTCTCATTGCAGTTTTCTAGGAAAATAGGGTATAGATTCACATAGTAGAAAATGTTAACCCACAGAGAATTATATCAATGCAGAAATTACAGTATAAACTGTCTTCTGCAAACATATTTCTGTATCTAAACCTTAAGTTCTAAAGCTTAGGCAAACATTTAACAAGACAGATCACCGGTTATTCTATAAATGGCTTCTTTATGGAGATTTCTGTTACTTTAGTGGTAAAGCTTATGTCTGGCATGAAGTAATCACCTCCAATTTATACAGAAGTTCTTAACATTTAAATCTTCCCCTTAGCAAGGCAACTCTACTGTGGTACCTTGTACCTGGTTTTAAAAGTTCTTGTTTCTAAACTTTTTAAAATTGTGTCTCTTGTTGGGCTTGAAGCTGAACAGGGAAGTTTTTAGGGTTTTCTTGACTATCTATTTAAATTTCCAGGAATTAACTGGTAACCGTAGCACAGTAAATGACCATAATGGTGAGTAGTCATCTGGGAATGGAAAGAAAAGTGAGGTGAATATTATATCTGATAAAAACAAGTGGTGAAATGGGAGTTCCACAGTACTTTAGTAGTATAGGTCAACTGGGAGGTCCAGAGTACCTTAGTAATATAGTTCAAAATCTTGTGTATGATCTAAATATCAGTCCAAATCTGAAGCCTAATGCTGAGTTTGCTCTAGCTACATGCTGGCAAATTCAGGCCATGTTGATTATGTGACTTATGTCATGATCCCCACTGGAGCTGGAAAAATTAAAATATCCAGGACAGAAAGAAGTGTCTTTCTACAGGGAAACAAATACCGTTTAACGGAATTTACCCTTCAGGACAGGAAGTCTCTTAGAGGATAGGTGGAGTTTATGTGTCCTGGAGTTCAGCCAGCTAACCACACAAGAAGCAGCACAGATCAGTCAATCAATTTAACACACCTACATCTGTGTTCAGTTTGACGAATTTTAAGCATATCACAAGCTTGCTTGTGCAGTAAAAGGGATATAATAGCGCTCCCCTCAGGTAGGTCACCTCTTTTAGGCTGTGTCAAAGAGGGGAGGAGGATGCGTTGCACTTGGGGGACTGACACCACGGTGTAAGCTCCATAAGACACTGCTGTGTTTGAGCCTGCATGTGGCTCAGTTCCCCTTTGATCTGGATACTTCCATACTGAATTCAGGACATTTTTGACAAACACGATCAGTGCCATGGTATTCTGAAATGAGAACTAAAAGAGCCAGAATTTTAGCTGTTGTTTCAGCCACTGAGTCTGACTTAAAAGCAGGAATTCTAACAAAAGTAACGTATTGACCAGTTTCACATGTATTACAGAAACAGTGGACAAAACTGTAATTCAGTCAACAGTATGAACAATAGAAGTACCAATAGGTAAATGTTGAAATGCTGTTGTAACTCTTAGAAAGAACAGTGGAGCAAACTGTTTACCAGGTCTTTTACCAAACATTGCACAGAGCAAGGGGCAACCACATACATACTGGAGTACCTACCTAATAGCAACATGAGTATATAAATGTAGCAAAAGTAGACTTACCATGCATAATCTGTATATGAATAAGCAAAATAAAGAGTGTTTTTTTCAGTCATGATCTGAGTTTGCCTTGTGGGCAGTTAGGAAATATGCATATCTGTTATTATTACAGTTATTGTGCTTTTAAACTCAGCAAATCTGCAGCTGAATTTAACAGGGACAATTAGTATTCATTATGCCTTACTAGTCAGCTTTCAGCATGGGACCCACTTAAATTTTCTAATGTATTCTGATTCTAATAGCTTCTTCTTTTATGAAGTAACAATTGTCTAGCAGAAAAAAAAAAGCCTTTGAATCAATTGGTTTTAATTTAATATATCACCCCATATTTTTCTAAAAGAAAAGCCAGTGTGAATTCTCCTTCTATATGTAGCATTTCAGTGGGCTTGCTGAAGAAATTATAGTCATCTTGCTGGTGAGAGCAAGATTTCTGTTAGTAGCTCAAAACTAGCCAGCTGGACAGTCTGGGGTGTCAGTGGATATTGCCCTCTCCAGAAGGAAAAGACTTGCCAATATATAGGTCAGTGTCTAGTGGTGTATTTTTCAGTACTTTTATACATTAAAGGAAGAATTATTTAGGGGTACTCTTCTGTATTGGAAAGGAAAATGTCCCCATTTTTACACATGAGGCTGCCCTAGATGTATCTGGAGGAAAATCTCGCTGCTCTGGTGGAAGGCAGCAGTTGGAGCAGCAGACAGCAGAGGAAGCAGGTGTTTGGCTGCACAGACGCTGGCGATGGGGGTGTAAAGAGGCTCTCTGTAGAGGTTCAGGGGGGAGCCGAGTGGGGAGCAGCAGCAGACTGTGGTGACTGCTGGACTGTAGGGCACAGGAAAAGGGAGGGAAAGAGTCACTGTCCTCAGCCGCACACTAGAGCCTCTCTGCACAGCCAGTGTTGTGTTTACACAAAGCTCAGACCCTTGAAATGAGAAGTGGCTGTAAACAGAAATGTGCCTCGAAGCCAAAGAGCACCTGGGGACTTCAGTTCTCAGCACTACAAGAGCTTCACTTCATCCACTGCCACCATGAGAGAGTCCTCTTGTATTCCGAAAAATTGAATCAGAGTAAGCCTGGATTGTCGTTCCTAGAAACTGTTTTTCTGGATGTTACTTTTGGGAACTGCTAGAAAAATACTTCAGCATCCAGTGTAGGTGTTGGCTGTGTCAACAGAGTCAGTAGCAAAATATTTATTCTTCCTCTAAGGGCCTTCAAACACAGTTTCTAAACTCTTTTAAATGATTTCTTTTTATTTCAAACTTTGCTATATGATAGGGTAGACTTAATTGAGCACAGAAAAAAACAGTGGATAGAGGAACCTACATGTTCTCTCTTCCAAAGCTGCTGTTAAGTAGCACACACAGCTTTCTTGGTATAGGCTTAAAGCTAGATCTGAGCTAATCTCAAAATCTTGTCATCCAAATAATAATAGATTTTCTTATCTACATATCATTCTTATGCAATATTGTTCTCATTATTATTAGAAAAATAAGAGGCAGAAATCAGGGCACCTGCCACAAGAAAAACTACAGGCTGCAGCTTTCTTCAGCGGTATTTTCACTTAAGATATTTAAAACTCTCTTAGTTGAAAGAAAATATTCCTTGTGAATTTGATAACTTCTGAATATATTCATGTTCTGTTATTACAGCAAACTCTGCTAATTTTCATACAGATTTTTTTTCTTCAGGTTCCTAGAAATGATTAAGTAGTTACTGGTAGCTTAAATGGATTTTCTAACTTTGTTTAATTTAAATTTTATGGTATTTTTCCACAACTCTTCCCATAACCAGTATTAAGTAGCAATTTTCCATCTGGGTAGGGTGACATGTCATCCAGATGGTACTGGTGTTTATTCTAAGGGTCTCTAAACATCTGTCTTGCAGAGAAATTAAAGTACTCTTTCCGCTCTGAACAGAAATTACTTCTGAAATTTCTGTACTATAAAAACAATATTTTCAAATTAGCAGCGGGCAAGCCATCCATTACTTCTTTGGGAGAGGTTATGACATAGGTCTTGTGGGACAATAAAGCCTAATTGTAAGGATAAAAAGCTTAAACACTAAGCCTGTCTGTGTTGGATTGGTCTGCAAAGAGATAACATGCATGAAAAGTCTTGTTTCAGATAATGTTTGTTCCTGTGTCATTCTTATTAACCCATAGGCAAATATCTAGTTGTCCCATGGTTCATATTTGTTTCTGATTTTCTGGGGCGTCCGAGGCGTTGTGCTGTGGAGGTGAACAGTGGGTGGTGGGGGCTGCTCCCCTTCTTCCCACAGAGAATTTGTGTTGGCTTGGCGTCCATCTCAGCTGTTCTCCAGACTTGACCTCTCTTCTGCGGCTGATGGCTTCTCACCAGCACAGGGGCTGGAAGAGGTAATTGTTGGCTGTGTTGGAAGTCAAATTTCATCATGGCTATGAGCCAACATGGAGTGCAGATGGGGCCAGCTCCAACAGGAGAATCTGTGGTGAGCACAACAAGCTTAGCTTTATGTGAATCAGAACAAATGGAAGATGGTGTTCAAAAAAGCTAACATTTCATTATACGTAAGTATATGAGGAGAGAAAACAGAGTTCAGTCTCATTTTGCAAAGGGCTGGGGTGCTGCAAATAAAAACATTATTTTGACATCTAAAATGCTTTGCCATGAAAATCTGTAACAACACAAAACTGAATGTTCAACTGCCATAGTGTGGTACTCGCTTGCAGAGCAGATTCGTGTGGATACTGAGCAGATTCATCTTCTAATACTGTCTGTGTCCTGTTTGGTTAGTTACATCGTTAGTTTTACCTTTTGTATAGGAGTGTTACAACCCATATATAGGAGCATTACAAGATTCTTGACAGTTACAAATGGACTGATCTCAACAGACTGAAAAACAGACCACATTTCTGAAATACTGCTCTTTTTATACTCATTGGATCAGAAGCAGAGGTATGTTTCAGAGAAATTTCCAGTGAAAAATTCAACAGTCTTGAATAGGGCTCTTCAGTTCCACTGCTAGCCCAGTCTCATGCGGTGTGACCCCGGTGCAAAGTATTTCCTCCTCCTCCTTGTTCCCACTGCTAGCTCTTTAGGCACTGTCTCGTACTGGGTGTTTGTGTAGTAGCTAACTAACATAACAGGGCCTACTAGGCACAATTGCAACACAATTAATAAATAATGATACATCTAGTACCACTCTCTGACGTCAGAGGGTTGTTTGCTAAGCAGTGTTTTCTAGTGTTAGTGTCATTCCCTTCATCATTATTTAGCCAAGCTATGTGTAGATGTTTTTTATTCTTCTTTAATAAGTTATTCTCTATAGCCCCTTCATCCTTTCATTGCATTTCTCTGAAGGAAGAAATTAGAGAGACACTAATAATAAAGTAGTTTTTCCACAATTTTTATCAGAAGTAAAAGTTTTATGTTATTCATAACCAATACATAATACCCATTTCTCTTTCATCAAATGGGTTTTGCTTAGTATGTTTCTAACTATTCCTCAGTTTTCATTATAACTGGCACTTACACATTGTTATCACTTTTCAAGATATGCAATACAAGTTTCCAGTCTTAGCTGAGTTTTTCAGGTGTCGCACCTGACCCTCTGCCAGTGTACAAACTTCAGTCCGCACTGACTTTGGATGCAGTGACACTTCAGCGCCCAGTTTACAGATCTGCATGCCTGAACATGAAAAGAGATTGAGAAAAATAGGTTTCATATGAGCCCCATGTTCATATAAACAGACATAAACACATGAGGGGTGGTTGCCAGTATTTAGGCCATGTAGAAAGGACTGTCTGTGAAACTACATAAAACACCACAGGTTTGAATGAGGAGAGGTAGATGTTGCTTGTCAAAAATATATTAATTCCATCTTTTCTCTTAAGGAAGAACTGAAGGATGCTAAACACAATTTTATACATAATTTTAGAAAATATACTGGATAAATTTGGGACTTTACATGCGTCAGGGTCATTCATCTTGTGTAGTACTCATCTCTCGTCTTTGATAGTATAAACCTGATACTGATTCAGACTTTAAAAGATAATGCTGCTAAAGAGATGAATTGCAAAATCTCGCAGAGCAACTAAAGCTATGCTTGCATATTCTCAGTCATACATATATTTTCACATGGAACTTACCATATCAAGACTAGAGTCTTGGGATCCAAGGCTAATAAATATAATAAAGCAAAATTTTATATTTAGTACTTGAGAATTTTTCAGTTAGTTTTTGTTTGGGTTTTTTTTGTTTTTTTTTTTTTTCCTCTTGCAGTGGCAACAGCTGCACTGCTTTAGCTACAGGCAAATATTGGAAAATGTATTAATGTCCTCACACTGTTCCTCAGATATTTACATGAGTAAATCCACTGGAGCTGGTGTTCCTATCTGAGTTAATGTCTGTTGATGGAAAACTCCGTAAACAGTCTGAAGAATAAAATAAATTATTTTCAAGTTAACTACTGGAAAGAGGGAAAAGAGGTGATTTTGCTGTGAAAAGGATGATGTTAAAGCTGTCAATGGAGGAAACAGTCTGTTATTGCATAATGTATGCTAAGCATAGGCAGAGATATCTAGATCACTGAGCAGTACAGAACAGATAAAATGACTCAAAACAGTGGGTATTAAGTGTTAATTGCCTGAGCCTCTCTGAGAGTACACTCTGATACATAACCCAGTTCTTATGTAAAGTAATTAAAGATAAGTTTAGGCCAAGCTCTTTGACATACATACTACAGATCTTGAAGAAGTTTGTCTAAGTACTTAAGCTTTCCGGTTGGATTTTATCACTGTGGCACATCAAGCTTTAAAGCCATGGATGCAGTCCTCAAGGGCTTGTTTTTTATAAATATAAAATAATATTTTGAAAGACGAAATAAAATTTTGTTCTATATCTGTGCAATTTGGCTTAAACCCATCTCCAGTACTGATAATATTCCTGTATATTTTAATTTCAAAAATTTCATAGTCTTGTGACACAGACCAGCCACCTAAACATATCCTTATCTCTCCGTATTTGAGACATTCCTTTGATTTTAGTGTGATGTCTCATGCATTTAAATGTTCTGCAGGATCAGAGAAGGATTTAGTATTTTTGCAGG
This sequence comes from Pterocles orientalis, assembly GCA_011057875.1. Lineage (NCBI taxonomy): Eukaryota > Metazoa > Chordata > Aves > Pterocliformes > Pteroclidae > Pterocles > Pterocles orientalis. The sequence continues at coordinate 121,919 of WKFP01015475.1, forward strand.
ACATAGCCCTTATAAAATAGAGATAGCACGTGCTATAGAGTAGGTAGGTGACTTTCAGATGCAAACATAATGCTTTCTCCATGAGCCTGTAAATATAAAAGAGGAAACAATAATTTTGCAAAACCAATCAGTAACTCAAAATGTAATGATAATAATTTTTTATTGTTTCCTTGAATACAGAAACCCTGTCTCCACACAGTACGAATCACTAAGCTCTTACAGAAAATTGTTGTAAAATACTTTGAGATCAGAATCAATAGATGAACTCTTCTGCAGGGTGACAAACATGCAGAAATAGCAGTTTATGAATGGGCTACAGAATTGAAGTGTCAGGTATAATCTTCCTTATGCAAGCACTAAGTAGGATCATCATGAAGTATTAATGTATTAGTCAATAAAATAAGTCTAGATAAGGTCAAACACCCTAGGTGTTATCTCTTCAGCTATAATTGCTGTTACAACATAAGTTTATGAACAGCAGGAAACATCCTGCATTTTAGCAGAGAAAAGATTTTGGCCAGTAACAGGCTGTTTGAAGATAATAGCAAAATAAAGCGAAAGAGTAAGCAGGACCTATGATACACGTGGTCACAGGGCTGCTTCTGGAACTAGAGCCTCTTCCTGGGGCTGGTTCTCCCACTCTGCTACTTTTGTGCAAGTTAAATATTGCAAAGACACTGGAAACAGTTTACTTCTTGGCAGCTTAAGATCCTCCATCCTTTATGAGCTCCTTAGTACGTCATTATTCTACTTTCCTGAGGGCATGGCTTAGCAATGGTGATTCAAAGAGGAGAACCTGACTGGGTCACCCTGGCCAGCACCGGCCACTAAATGGCCTTATTATGCTATTATTTCTCACTTTTGTCCAGCAAGTCTCACCATGCCCAGTAGTTTTTCATCCTCTTTTTGGACCTTAGGCCAAGGCCCAGTCTTAACAAAATTCACAATTCTTTGAAGTGCAACGTGAGTGCAAGTGAAAGCACAACACTACTTGTAAAAAGAGATACTTGTTACAAAATGCATGCCACTGATGAAATTGTCTGCAAAGGCTGATACTAGTGTTCGAAGAATACATTTACACTTACGTAAGCAGCAACTGTTCCTAATATTGAAGGGGTTTAGACCCTTATCAATTAGGATACTTGAAAGGGAAAAGAGAAGTCATATAAAGACTAGAAACAGGCAAGGAATAATGAGTTATTGATTCAAAATGTTATACATGACTTTTCTGCTTGTTGATACACCTTAACAAAACTAGAATATGCCAAAAGCCTTGCACTGATTTCTCATTCTTAGATCAATTTAAATGTATTAGGATTTTGATGAAATTTAAGCAGTCAGCAAGACACTGAAATGTAATTTTCAGTGCAAGGTTATTTGCAGGTATACATGCAAAGTTATACAAAATGTTATGTACCAATCATTCAAGTAGATTCACCTCAGAAAATCCATATATTGTTTTGAAGCTTCATTGACTTCAAGAATAGGCCAGATACGGGCTTAATCTTACAAGGAGCAGCGTTGGGATCCGCCCAGGCACGGTGTTCTGTGAACACAGAATTCACTGAACTTCCTAAGAAACTGGAAATATGGTTGCCTGTCCTTTCTATTTATATAGCATCTACTAGATTTTGAAGCTAGCAGTGCTGTAGTATGAAAAGGCATCATTATCAGCTGCAGTATCCTGGCAACCCTGAATATAATAATTTTAACTGGCTGTTAGAAAAAAACAGTTTTCTAGCAATGAAAAATTCCTGAAACTAGTTCGTTAGTATTATTTCCTTTATAAGATGTAATTTTGTATAATGGGCTGCAGTCTGAAGACTTAAAAGTAGGGTTTCATGTTTTAATCTATATGACCCAATTAGTCAGGAAGTTTACACTAAGCTCATCAACTGAAAGGCCTCATTGCTTATTTCAGAACAAAGAACGTGTCTTGATTGCATAATGTTCCCTAAATATTTCATTAATGCTGAGTTGGGAACATTTGCGTTCAGCAGAACTCAGGATCTAAATTCTTGTATTCTACATGAGAAGAGCAAATGGAGAAGAATAGCTAACCTAAGCAATCAGGATTATTATTGCAGTTAATCATGTCCTTTGGGCAAGAGAGAAAGATCAGCCAGACTCTTTCAGAAGAATGGATCAACTTCCTTCAGTACCACTGATAATGAAAACTCTCTGTCATCTCTGCAGATCCTGATGAGAATAGAAGTAACCATGTCTGAATGAACAATTTTCTCACATTGTCATTCTACGTATCCTTATGGGCAATTATTTTTTCCTTAACGTTCAATTCTAATCTATCATCTCTTCAGTATGCAAAAGTGACTTCTAATAGAGACAGCAAAGCTTTTCCTAAAATAAAGAAATTTCTTACTGTAATTTGAGACTCTTCCCTCAATATTACAAGTTTTTCACTAATAGCAACTGACATGCTAAAAAGATCATTTATTTATAAAATGCTGCAAAATTAAAAACACCAGCAGAAACGCACAGGTTTCACCTTTCATAGTTAATTAAGTATTGCCAGGGAAGACTTTCGGGCACTGAAGCTTCATCAGCTGTCGAAAGGTTAGTTTAGTTTTAAAATGTCTAGTATGGTCCTTAGCATGAACTCGGCCTGAGCCAAAACGCTCTCCTAAACAATATTTAGATTTGAATAATGGATTTTTATAGGCCAGGATCCATCCTTTGTAAGCAATTTCATACAGCCTGTTTTGAATGGCAAGAGAGTTTAATACTTTGTAATAATAATCAGTCACAAACCTTTCACTAATCTTGTTCCACACAGAGATTCCATTTGATTGTTGAGAGATACTTGCCCTAGTCCTCTACTCCTGTGACCTTTTTTTCCAAAATTTTTTCAATAAATGTGTTCTTCTGTCCATCATTAAGACTTTTGAGGAATTCCAGGGAAGTCTTCTTGCAAGAAGAAGAAAATTCACAGGAAAAATAATCTATCAAGCAAGAAGATATGACCTTTTCTCAAGAACTCCTTCTGTTGCTGATTGCTAAGGGTTTTGAGGATTACCAAAGAAATATTGTCATACCATTACCACCTTGTACTTTTTCTAAATCATGCGCAATGGCTACAGGGTCTGCTCTGTACCGACACAGCTGTTGTTTTGTTCTTATAAGAACAACCAGAAAAATACTCGTGGGAGAGATATTATTGTTCTTTTTAATAGAGTGACCTAGGAATTTTTATTACATGCTGGCATCATGAAGGATAGCAAAGTCTGTAGTCTAGTGTAGGAAAATCCATCTTTCTGATTAACATAATTATTGTGAGTTTTTTCCTGCAGTAATTATTTGTCATTAATGAAAGAGGAAAGCAGGAAATGTTCATATCCTCTTGTACTAATTTGCAAAATCTGCTAAGAAGCAGTTACAGTAGAAGACGACATCACTCCCAAATATGATGAGATTAAATATTGATGTTTTCCTTTTGACAACAGGTTGTCAGAGAATACCAAAAGACCTATCAATAAATACACACTCACATATAAAAATAACCATACACTGTCCAGTTTTTAAAATGTAATAAAAATTACAACTAAATGTGTTTTCCTAGTGTAACGTGTGATTTGCTAGAGAAAACATTAAAAGGTACAGTAGCAAAACCACATCTATTCCAGATTATATAAACTAGCTGTGAACTAGTGCATAACAGTATATAAGAATAGTATTGGAAATGTATATAAGACTGATCTTGTTCTTACTGAGATCTGTGGGGTGTGATATCTGGCATTATTTTAACAGGACTAAAGTTTTACTCCTGATTTTAAAAAAAACAACAGGTTTTTTTTGGTAACAAGCCAGCTATTAAATTCTAGATATTATTCCTATGTCAGTGACTGAAATAAAGAAAATGCTTTTTCATAACCTTGAATCGCAATCTTCACTGTTTCGTTTTTCCATTATAACTCTTTCCAAACCGTTCATTGTTACATGACAATTTTAGATTTTAAACAGAAAGTTTAACTGAAATAACTTGGCTTTTCAAAATAATCTGAATATATTTTAAATTTTATTTTTAATACATTCTAATCAACCTGTACTCATACTAACAGATCTACTCTCGAAGAAACACTTTTTCACTCATCCAGTGAGCTTCGTTTGGCTTTCATTGACTATTCACAGGAACACAGTGTCAACCAGGATACTGGTTACTTTGCAGAAATAAATAAATCTTAATCTTCTATGTACTATGTAGAAGGCTACACTCTTTCTTCGATATGTCACGGTTTGGATGTTGTCTTGTAAAGTATAGAAAGTATTTTTCACAACATGCTGAATTGTGTATGGAGTTCAAAATTACTTTTTAATCTAAACAGAGAAAATTGTGCACTCCTGGTTTTGAATTTTGGTTGACAGTGGCTGTGTTCATTGACTGTAGTTTTGGATACTGTCCGTACTGTCACTATATGTCAGATTTCATTTGGAAGGCAACATATATAGTGAGACTTTGCAGACTTTTTTGCCATATTAATATCATTCTCAGTAGGGCCTTTCACATTTCTGTCTAGACTGTTTAAAAAGGAACTTTCTTAGAATACAGCCAGGACACATAAATGTTTATACAAATAAATTTCCCTATTATCATAAATCAGTTATGCATACTCTTCAAACACTGGTAAAGAACTAGCTGTGCCTCTGAGCTAGCTAAGTTTTTGGGTATTTTTCTGACTTAAAATATTTACATTACAAAATATATACTGTTCTTTCCACAGTAGGTGCATTCTTCTTCACCATAAATCACAGGAAGCTAGAGCAGAGTCATGAATTACTAACAAGAAAGGCTAGTTTGCGTTAGGAGTCTATTTGTAGAGATTGAATGTTGTCAATATTTAGCTCCTACCTAGGTTTAGCAAAAAGCTTCTCCCCTTTTACTCACTAGTTTTGAACGCCTTTCTCATCTCAGATACCTCATTGTTTTTGCTGCAGACACACATTTCAATTCATGAGGGAGTTTTTCCAGGAAATGGAGCCTACTGAATTAGCATTCTCATCTTATAGAGCAATTTCTCTGTTCTACCAACTTTCTCTGTTCTACTGGTAGTACTGAAGCATATTTCCAGAAGATAGAATATCTATTTGAGCAAAGAAGTGTAGATTGACCTTAGCCCAGAAATGTAGGTTACTGCCATGTATTTTCATCCTGTAAAGGGTACCCCAGAGCAGTGGTCTCTGAATTGGGGTGCTTGCACCCCAGATGGTGTGTAATCCATTGGAGTTTGGAAACAGAATACTTTGTGTATCATTAATAAATAAACTAAAAAATTTAAGAGTGTTTATTTCACCTTTATCTCATCCTTTTTTCAGTTTCTAAGGGTTTTGTATGTTTCATAATGTCCATAATGCAATATTACAGGAGTAAAAGTGTATATAATTTATAAATAATATATTGGGAGTATGTGCTCAAATTTTTTGTGCTGATAGGGGTACACAATCAAAAATCTTTGCAGATCACTATCCTAGAAGGCCCCTGTGTAATCACAGAACTGCACAACATCTATGAGCCAGGCAAACAGCAAGCTCTAGCTTCCTCTATAGGTCTCTGCACTCCAGCAGCAATAGTAACTGGAATGGTCTGCTGACACCCCACTCTGGCTTATCCTACCCCTCTCCTAAAGGGTTTTCTCCCAAAAGCCTCAGATATATGCCATATCAAAATATTCAGCATCTTGATCTTGGATGTGTAACAGATGTTTTATCATTGCTCATCTCATCTTACGGCTGCTCTGTAGCAGGTCTTCTATGTTTCCTTAAGTTGTTTTTTTTTTCTCCTTCCTTTCCACCTTGCTCTTCATGACTGTTTCTGTACCCACTCAGTTATTTTATTCTCTTTACTTTCCTCTTGACCTGTGCCTATCTTATTCTATGTGACTGCTTCATCACAGAGCAACTTTAAGTTCACACCAATTAAGTAATTGCAAACTGCTTCCAAAGACAGGAACAAGTGTAAACAAGAAAGGGAGAGAACAGCAAATGCAACTTTCCTGTTATTGTAACTCTCACGCTCTCTTGTTTGCAATTACTTACCCTGTCAGATCCAAGTTTAGAGTATAAACTCCTCAAGGCAGAAACCATTTTTCACATTCCTAGAAACTGTTATGCCATCCTATTGCACTATATAAATATTGGTGTATCTTTTTAGACAATTAGTCATTTTGTATTTCACAATGTTCATCTGTCCAGGTAAAGAGCGCTTGAAGGGTTATGAACTTTATGTGGCAGGTACTCTGTACTCCCTAAAACGTGTTTCTTTAGAATGCCATATACTAGGTAACTGAGGTAATTAATCATGCTAGAAAATTTGAGCTAATAGCAACATCAATCTTACGTATTTTATACATGGAAATCTCACTGGCCTCACTGCCAGGAAGAGCAGGGGAAAAAAGCAGCAAGAAAGGAACCACTCTCTGTTAGGAGCTGCCCCATCCCACAGCCTGGCAGAGGTGCTGTGTCTGCGGCACCACCCAGCTCATTACTCCAGCCAGTAAGAAGGTGGAACGTGTAGTCCCAACAAGTACAGAGACAAACACGCGTATACAATATGCATATTTACACACCCAGCCACACCAGCTAGCACTCAGGCAAACGCAGGTAGCACCGGTGGCCTCCTCCACTATCTGGCCCATCAGGGCTAAAACCTCTTACTGGAAGTGTGCACATACGAACCATATGGATCTCTCCAATAACTGGCCTAGACTCTCAGTGTTCACTGGAACTGATTCCTGGATCCTGTTCTCCCCAGTTGTTAGCAGCTGGACTAGGAACTCAAGGCTTGCAACCCCACTCCAGCTGCTGGTGTAGACCTACACACACACACACACGGTGCTCATGAATACTCACACACTAACATACATATCCACATACTATGCACACTCTCTAGTCTCTCTGAACAGGAAGGTATGAGACACTAAGGAGGCGCAAACACCAGTCAGAAAAATGGCTGCAAGAATGTCATATGCTGGTTTCACCCAAACTAAGAGGATGCCAGTACATTTATTTGCAATTGCTTAGGACAGCCAGACTGAAAGACAAAGGACGATGAGTACATTCTCATTACTCACACAGATCTGAAAGAATGGAAAGACTCAGCTCCTAGAGGACAAAAAGCTATCCAAAACCAGCACAAGACAATGCCAGGAGACATGAGGAAGACAAGACCATTTGCATTCTGTGCCATTGCAAGGAATACTACTCAGACCACCTGAATACAAATGCCTTGGAGTCTGCATGCTACATGAACTACTTGAATGCATAGGTTTTAGTGGGTTTGAGTATGTGGGCAAGACAATGTGAGTGTTAATGAATGAAATAGGCTTTGTTTTAAGCCTGTAATGCCTCAGGCTAAACTATGCTACATTTCTGTTGCTACAGCATTGTCACATTATTTTCCATAGGGTGGTTGAGGTATCATCTTGCTTAGCCTATTGGCTACTACGAATGCTCATTAGTAGGCACACTATAAATAATCTCAAGAATTTAAATCATAGAATCATGGAATCATAGAATGGCTAGAATTGGAAAGGACCTTAAAGATCATCAAGTTCCAACCCCCCTGACATGGGCAGGGACATCCTCCACTAGACCAGGTTGCCCAAAGCCACATCCAGCCTGGCCTTGAACCCCTCCAGGGATGGCGCATCCACAGATTCTCTGGGCAATCTGTTCCAGAGCCTCAGCACCCTCACAGTGAAAAATCTCTTCCTAACGTCTAGTCTAATCTAAATGCCTATTTTCAGTTAGTGAATTTCATTAGGTGCTTGACACATAAATGCTTTGTGTGGTAGCTTATCATGCTATAACCCCTAAACCTACTTGTGGATCTGGCTGTGTATCTGTCATGATTCACTCATTAGGAAATATCTGTTCCGGAAACCTTGCCCGATGTTCAAAATGGAATTTGTTGGCAAATTTACTAGGCAATCACTGCCACCCTATTTGACTGCTAAAGAGCTCACAGATCTCCTAAATAATCCCACAACAAATTCTAAATTTACACAATAATACTTATACTACAAGCTTTGAAAATTCCCCATCCAATCAGTTGGTGTCTTTTTCTGTATTCACAAAAATTGTGTTATTTCCATTGTCTTTCTAAAACAAGCATAAATTCTCACAGTCCTAGAAAACATGAATTACTATCAAATAAAGAGGAGTTTGCTCTGAGGAAGAACATCAGGAGTCAGATTTGAAACTGAATTTAGTGAAATACAACTACTTACTGAGCAATCAGAATACGTGGATGAAGTGAGACAGTGGCGGTAGGTGGGGCTGGAATTTGACTATGTGTACATATTGCTGTTTACAACCACCCTTTATAAACCAAGTGGTGCATTGCACTTCCCTAACAAAAACATTTATCTCCACTACAAATAAATGTAATTTTCTTTTCCTTTTTCTCATTTATTGTCATATGTGTGGTTGGAGTATAATGTACAGCTGTAATAACAACAGCAAGTGCAGTGTGCAGGTGACTGCTGTATGTGCAGGTATGAAGCACTGAAAGGGCCCAAGGGCCTTATCTCCTTTAGTAGCAGACACATATTGAGACATGAATGGCAGAGCATGCTAAATGTAGGAATAAAATATATAAAATGCCTTGCAATGCAATATAAAAGTTTATATTTCCTTCTCTTTCTCCTGTAGGAATGTCTTCCTCGTCGTTAGAGTAATGCTGTGTCTCTTGGACCCCCTCACTGGCTCCATGTATTACTTTCTAACAAACAGTGTACTTTCTACAGAGAAGGTGTAAATTGTGTGTGAAGGTCTAGTGTTTAGGGCACTCTTCTTGGAAGTGAGAGGTCTGGGTTAAACATAGCTGTGCTAATAAAAGCTTGAGCCTTAGTTCAGCTACTCCCACACCTATTCCCCTAATTCTAGGAAAGATAGATTCTGAATTCTGGGGAAAGTGAGAGAGCACTGCAGCTTTTTTTTTTTTTTTCACATTTCCTTCTGCATATATTTGTAATCTTCCTGCTCAACATGCTTGGTGCTGCAAATCCCACTCTGTACAGTGGATGCAGCCATGAAAATGCAATTTGCTCTGATCTTTAAAAAAAAAATAAAATTGCCTCTTCCTTATTCTGATAGATGTTAATTCCCTCAGTGTCCACCTTGAAGAAGACAACTTCTTATGGGAGAAATAGGCAATTCATTCCTGCCTGCACATTTTTACAACTACAGATCCCTTAGCAGAGCAAGTTCCTCCTTTATGTGTAGACTTAGTTTTTCAGCAGTCACAAAGATATTTTTTTTCGTGTTTATATTTCGAGAGACTTGAAGAAATGCTAGTGCATGACTGCTGCCTTTGAGTCAAAGCCAAACGATATCCATATTTTCAACTACGAGCCACAGCAGCTCTCTCCAGTTTCAGGTTAATTAATTTTATTGTACATTTTATTTTCCCTGTAAAAGGAAGCTCAGAGTTCTTTTCAATATATAATCTTATATTCAGCATATACACATATATATTCCTTTTATGGTATGACTTGTCAGGTTCTCACTCCACTTAAATCAATGACAAGAGATTACTACTGAGATTAAGTCCAGAATTTCATCCAGGGTTGGAAAATTAAGCTCTTTCCAGCCTGCAGTTCTGGAAGAGGAACAACCTCTTTTAGCAACAAACATAGTTAAAGTACTTAAATTTATTTGTGAGACAGAATTAAAGACATTTTTGCCATCTGGAGGAAACATTCTGTTACCATGAGTTTGTTTTGAAAATTCAAAAGTTGGCATCCTGAGTGTGTAAGCAGGACAAGATTTGTTTTTCAGACAAAACAGCATTACTGGAGTATTTGACAAAGCCAAAGGTAACAAGATGCTCTGTTCACTGCTTAAATATCTTGGTAGGTAGGCTTGTGTACAAAAATTGGGACTAATACAGGTTGTTTTCTTTTTCAAAGTCCTAATTTTCTCATCACAAAACTGCTGAGGGAAGGATGTGGTAATTTTTTGTTTAGAATCTTTTTCTCTGACTGTCTCCTTAATTACAGATCTCTTTTCCAAATTTTACTGGCTGCTGCTTTAACAGAAGATAAACAAACCAACTTGAGAAGATGTTCAGGAAGACAGAATCAGAAAACATGCATGGGATCTGGATAAAAGAAAACCTCCTGGTTAGGAAATGGTGAGACTGTGTTTTAGAAAAATATTAGGGTAGATTGATTTTTCTTACGTAGCAGAGCTCTCCTGCAACTGTTACAATAAAATCAGTGTGTATAAAGGATAAGTGGATGAAGTCCTGGGTTAAAATTGAATCAAATAACACTGTGTATTGGGTTTGCGCAGCAAGGTTTTGGTAGAAGTGGGGAGGGGGGACTACAGGGGTCACATCTGTGAGAAGCTGCTAGAAGCTTTCCCTGTGTCTGACAGAGCTGATCCCAGCTGGCTCTGAGACAGATCTGCTGCTGGCCAAGGCTGAGCCCAGCAGTGGCAGTGGCAGAGCCTCAGCGATAACCTATTTGAGAAGGGAGGGGGGGAAATCCTGAGCAATTGCAGCCACAGAGAGGAGTGAGAATATGTGAGAGAAACAGCTCTTCAGACACCGAGGTCAGTGCAAAGGGAGGGGAGGAGGTGCTCCAGGCACCAGAGCAGAGGTTCCTCTGCAGCCCGTGATGCAAACCCTGGTGAGACAGCTGGGCCCCTGCAGACATGGAGGGTAACGATGGGGCAGAGGTACGCCTGCAGCCCCTGGAGGAACACACACCAGAGCAGGTGGATACACCTGAAGGACATTGTGACCCCATGGGAAGCCTGTGGTGGAGCAGGCTCCTGGCAGGATCTGTGGCCCCATGGAGAGAGGAGCCCAGGCTGGAGTAGGTTTACTGGCAGGACTTCTGACCCCGTGGGGGACCCACGCTGGAGCAGTTTGTGAAGAACTGCAGTCCGTGGGAAGGACCCACGTTGGAGAAGTTCATAGAGGACTGTCTCCCGTGGGAGGGACCCCGGGCTGAAGCAGGGGAAGAGTATGAGGAGTCCTCTCCCTGAGGAGGAAGAAGCAGCAAAGACAATGTGTGATGGACTGACCACAACCCCCATTCCCCTTCTCCCTTCACTGCTAGTGGAGAAGGGGCAGAGAAATTGAGAGTAATGTTGAATCTAAGAAGGGAGGGGTGGGGGGAAGGTTTTTTTTTAAGACTTGGGTTTATTTCTCTTTGTCCTGCTCTGATTTGATTGGTAACAAATTAAACTACTTTCCCCAAGTTGAATCTGCTTTGCCTGTGACAGTAACTGGTGAGTGATCTCCCTGTCATTATCTTGACCCATGAGCCTTCCGTTATATTTCCTCTCCCATGTCCAGCTGATGAGGGTAGTGGTAGAGCAGTTTTGGTGGGCACCTAGCAGCCAGCCAGCATCAACTCACCACAAAATTATAGGTTAATATAAAGAAAGTGATGATCCAAGCCTACGAAATCAGTAAGCAACTCTAATTTAAAGCTGAAAAGTGAAAGTACTAGCATCAGGAACTCTATATAGATACACAGATGAAACTCAGGCCAAGCAGAATAATTTGATGCAGATACTTTTTTAGGAATTTGCTACATTTTATCCAACCATGTGTGACTTCACATTTCAGCCAGTATTCAGATACTTGAATGTCTGTAACAAAGGTATTCAAAAAAAGTCAGTATTTTTTTAATACATTAGTTACATGTAACTCCCCATCTTCCCATGTTATTTGCCCAGATCCACTGTATTAGAGTGCACTTTTGGGGAGCTTGTGCTGTAGCTTCAATATATACCAGTGAAACAAGATTCATGTTCCCTGTGAAGTCAGTTGAGATATTTGGATCTATTCCCTGATCTTATCTGTTTTATTTTGCAAGGGAAAGCTATTCTCTCTGAAAAAAATCCAGAAAAAAAAGTAACTATAATGACGATCCATAAGTAAAGTATATTAGGCTAATCCAGTGCTCTGAAATATATCTTCTGATCTTTTAGGGCATAACTACCTTAATTTTATATCCTTTTTTCATACTAGATCCCAAGTGATAGTCTTTCAGGTCACCCTACCTTTAGGCAAAAGACAGGCAAGTATGTTGGCGAAATGTGATGTCTGACTACGGGAGCTGACGTGGGACTAAGGACTAGAACTGAGGTCTTACTACTGGGAAAGGGCTTCTCTTGCCCGGCCACCAGAAAGGCTCTGCTGAATAATTAGTGACCTGGGAAAGCAGCTAGGGGGCTACTGAAACAAAGCTGGGGCGGAAGAAAGCGGGGGGGGGGGGAAGGGGCAGAAGGCTGTGAAGAGTCTAAATGTAAGAGAAAGAAAGATTTAAAGGAAGCTGCTGTAATTCAAAGGAGATTACTGCAAGAAGAAAGTTGCCTGAGGAAGAGAGTGTAAGAAACACTGACACATGACCAGCCTCATACTTGAATATCCGATGCTTGGATATTCTTTTAACTTCTTTTTTTTATTGTTTTCTTGCTTCTCTGGAACACATCCCATTTACCAACATACTTTTTATAAAAGGCATGCACCAGAGCTGGGCACACATCCCATCTCAGCAGCAGCAGTCATATTCACTGGTAGTAGCATCAGATGCTTCCTACTATTACTCAGTGCTCGGCTCTCTCTGTGTAACTGCTGTAAACCAGATTGTTACCCTGGAAGATCACATTCAGATGATTCTCCACTATGATCTCTCTCAGACTCATTTTTTCCTGGGTTTCACATTGGAAGCCCAGACTACATTCTTTGCTTCCAGATGTATTACCTTGCACTTAGTGAGACAGAAACATATGGATTGTACCCAATTTACAAGATGATCCAGTTTTTTACATTAGTGACCTGTATTCTTCATTATATTTACCACTCTCTCAATCTTTGTCAACAGCAAATTATATCACTAATGATATTATGTCTTCCATGTCACTGGAAAACTTCAAACACTGTACAACCAAGAATAGATCCCCACGGGGCTCCAGTAAAATCAGAACAGCAGTTGATTCTCCATTCAGAATAACATTCTGAGACGTGGAATTTGAAATCCATTTTAAATATTCCGTGTAGTTTTTGTATCAATCTGGTTTCTGATTTAAAAACCAGTAAAGTCAAAGTGTAAGACCAGAACTCTCACCTTTATAAAAAAAAATTGTGATTATTTTTCTTGTGATTCAAAGTTACTTTGATAAAACCGTTAATCATAAGCATCTGGTGATGTTATTATTTAAACAACTGTCCTTTAATATTAAACAGTGCCTTAATGACTCATTGGTGCTACTGCATGATGAGAATCTGATTAACTGAGAGCTAAGAGCCAGTCATTAAGGCTGCCTATTCACCTTTCTATGCAGGGATTTAGATGCCATACCTGAGTGTTTGGATTGAAAATATTTATTAATTTGCTTATGCAATTACTAAGTATTATAACTCAGACAAATCACAAGGAACTAGCTCCTCACAAGGGTTTAAATATGCCTTGATGCCACCTCAGACAGTTTCATTTAAAACATATACTCCCATAATGCACTTTATGTGCCGACAGCTAACTCTGGAGGGACCTAAATTCCTTAGATGTCTAAGCTTTTACCAGTAAAGATATTCTGGGTACTGAACATGTATTGCTGACTCCATAAGAAGACATCAATAGCATAATAGAAATGAATTGTTCTTTGTATATGTCAGGAACATACACAGATTATGTGTTTACATGTTGAGCTCTTCTCTCATTCTTGTTTTCACAGCATTTCCAGAACTTGGTTAATGGTTCTGACCTCCCATACAGTCAGGTGTCTCTTTCACCTAGCAGCCCAATGCTCTGAGCAACAAGACCTGTTTATCCACTTAAGTTTAAGAGGGAGTCGAAAACTTTCTTTCACAACCCTTGTTCTATTCAGGTTGCACAATCACAAATAAAGCCTCACATTTGTCCCTCAGCTAGGTTCAAGACTCCAGGAGATGTCTCTGACCACAAGGGTCCCAGATCTCTTTTGCAGATAGGTGCCTGTGTGCAAGTTTTCCACAAAGAGTGTCAGGACCTCTTTCCTGAAATGCTTTGAATAATGATCCCCTTGGACCTCCATTGCCATTTCTTTTCTCTCACTTCTTCTAAATAGACACCTGCCATGGTGTTGAATGTATGGACATGTTTCACTCAATCAGTCGTTAGACATTCAACATTTCATTTTCCTAACTGTAAAGGTAGAATAGAGGTTTACAAGGGTTTGGAAAACAGTCCTGTTTAAATGAAAAAGAAAACACATAGGCAAATGCAGGTTATTCTCTGCCAAAATTCTGTTTAGAACAAAGACGCTGATATAGTTTCAGCACCGGAGTGTCTCTTACTGTAACATATACTCAGGCAATTTCTGGGTGTGCAAGTATGCTATGTCTTTTTTTTAATAGGAGACTAAATGACTTTCAAAAGATGCTACTTAGACAAGGCAAGTATAAATTACTTCCTCAACAATCCATAGCACCACAAAGCCCTATACTTTACTTTAGACTTTTAGACTACTTTGCTGTACACATAGATGCCATCTTTCCACCCAGAGATACGATCTGGTAAAGGTACTTTTTCTGCTTAGTAAGATGGGAAATATATTTACTTATGATTATTGCCCAGATGTTGAATTTATTTGACATTTCATGGCCTTGGCGTTTGCACAATTTTCCTTCCTTTCTGGATCTGTCCCTCCGTATTTAGCTGCCAGAGGAATGCAGCTGACATCTAAGAAGTTTCCTTGATGTACCATAAATGTTCTGATTTAGCACTTGCTGTTTCACCTGATGGGATCAATCTACTCTTTCCGCAAGCACAGTGTAACACTTCTCTCAATTAGCTGCTATCCACTGGAAGTTTAACAGTGCCAGCTACAAGGCAGTGCTTGGCGATGGCTTCTCTTGGGTAATACACAGCTGCAGTACGTTTGAACTGCTTTCTTTTACATCTGTCTTTCTGATCACTAGGTTACTTTTTCTGATTTAAAAATAAAACTGTCGTTAAAAGGGACAGCAAGCGGTGGTCCTGTCTCTCTTTGACATTTTGATTCTCTTGTTTGAAACAGACTTTGGCTCCTATTCTCAGAATAATTTGAAAGACAAGGTCATATAATATAGCATTCTCATTTAAACAATATTAGGCAGCAATTTTTCAATTCAGGCTATCCCATAGTGCTTTAATCTTATTACATTAAAGAGATGAAGACTGCACCTGAAAAGAAAAAATCCACCCAAAAGAACATTTTATGTACATTAACTTCCCTTTTTCAGTCCTTTATGGTACACAACAGAGTGTTTCACAAATTTCTTTGCTTCTCATGAGCAGCTGGTAGTTCCTCTAGTCTTAAAACAAGTAATCATTGACAATCGAACACACAGTCATTCACATGCCTCAGTTAATAGAGACGACACATAAACAAGATAGATGTAAATATTTTTGTTTAATCTTAAATTCAACATTAATTTTTTTTGCATAAATTGTTCCCTCATCTCTGCAAAATACCTAGTTTTCTAAAATAACATATGACCATGGACATATAAAAACATGTGAGATTATTAATTCTCTCAGTGTTAGAATAAAGGGGAAAATGTAGGTTATTTTCAAGTCCCTATCACTCCATAATTTGGTTAAGAACTTCAAGTGCAATACACATTCAATACGCACATTTTCCATCTTCTTTCTATTTAGCAAAATGGAATATAGGGACAACATCATGTTAACTGACATTAATATCCATTTAGAAAAAGCGGGTCAGGAAAGCTTTGTAGAGGGTCAGGCTTCCTGTCAGGTGAATGGAAACATCCATTGCATCACAAAATAAGCAGCTAAAATGCATAACATTCTTCTGTACTATAGGAAGTCTGTCCATATAGGGGATGCCTTTATCTCCCTTATGGAGATGTCTACATCAAAACAGTAACTTTGGAGAGAAACTAGATAGCTGCTTTAAATGTGATACTCAAAATACATTCAACGAATCCAGCTCCAAAGGATAATCCAAAGGATAATTCAAATGAGTAAATATAAACATTGTTGTCAATCATTTCAATAAAAATATGTCCTAAGACATGAGCATCACCAATTTAGTTAAGGATTCACAATGGAAAGGTATAACATTTTTACTTTTGATTTGCCTTCTCCTAACACTATGAACATCATGTCCAGTTTCAGTCAGAAGCCTATAAACAGTTCCTAAACCCAAGGAGTCTGAAGCTCTAGATTATGGGGTGCAGGAAGCCTCTACTTCTCCCAGTCTAGCCATCCAAGTAAGTACACATTAATATCACTTGCTAAAGCATGCTTTGCAGACAAGGCAAGATTTCATTGACAGAACCATTATTATGGGTTGATTAACAATTTAGTCTTAGCAACTGGGTGGAGCTTTAAAATATTTCTGTGGTATCTCAGTGTGGGAGCTTATGAGGTGGAAGGATTCACCCCAACCAAGTCACCTAGAGTTGAAAAGATATTCCTAGATCCCTTTACTGTCAGGGACAGAAAGGCACTTCTAGAGGGGGATTCAGCTCTTCATAGTCATTCCTCTGGGGGTGGTCTCTACCTATTTTGGATTCAGGTTTTCCAGTTAGTTGCCCATTAACAGGAGAGAGTCTGGGAGGAATGCAGGTTCTGTAATGGGTATCAGTCTTTCAGTCCTTTGCACATTTTCTCTTTCATGGGCTATCCCTTGTTAATCTGCATTTAATATGTTCTTTCTCTTGCACATGTTAGTCGAGAGATGTATAGCTATTAAATATCTGTTATGTGGATTCCACTATCTGAATGATAACTGGTTTAGAGGAAAGGCTGAGAGAAATTTTTTTTGTGATGAAGGTCATGAAACACTAGCACAGGTTGCCCAGAGAGGTGGTAGATATCCCATCACTGTAAACATTTAAGGCTGGAATTCTAAACAACTTGATCTAGTTGAAGATGTCCTTGCTCATTGCAGGAGGTTTCATCTAGATGACCTTTAAAGGTCCCTCCCAACTCAAACTATGATTTAGGATAGATGTCAAGCAAAATATTCTCAGTACTGCCTGGTTATTGCTTGTTCCCCTTCTCCTCTGGGGGCGGTGTCTTCTGCAAGGTATCATTATCCTTATCTGTCCTCAAAATCCCACATTCTTCAATTATAATAATTTGCTTGATGTGAATACTCATCATATTGGTCAAAGAATCAATTGGATCCTCAGTATTTGCACGGTATTTAAATATAAATTCTATTTCCCTATACCTTAGGTCTTTACACTGTCACCTGTCATTTAACTATGCATGGTAATATATTCATTCTCACAGGATCTTCTGCCATATGTTCAAATACTGCTAAAAGTTAACTTTAAAAAAGCAGGAGGTTTGAAGTGACTGAATTTTCAGAAACACGAAATAGACAGGAATTGAACAGGTACCTCAGAAGCATTGACAATAATTCTGGTAAATCAGCATTTTTTGTGGTGTAGGAGTCTGGTGTTATCCACCACAGTGATCCACTTCCCTTTATTTTATACCCTGGTTTGCCTGGCTTTCTCCAGTGAGAAGAAAGCAAACACCACTGATACATAGTACATATCCACTCCTTCCAGATTAAGAGGAGCTTTAGTTTTAACAGGGAGCTAAGCATCCATTAAAATTAGTTGACCTGTTCTTCTCAGAATCAAAGCAAATTCACATGGTTGTTGTTTTTCCTGAAGTTTGTTAAACAAACAAGCCAACGATAAAGTTAATCTGCAGGAAGATGACAGCAGATTGTTTCAAGCTGCTGGCAGATGTTCTTAGACCCCCATCATAGAAAATTTTGTTTGAGCTAAGACAAAAAAACCCAACAAACTTTAAATGAGGTACTGTCGTGACAGTTTCATATTTCAGTAAAAATAAAATATATGAAGCTTGGAGTTATATTCCAGTTCTACACTTCTCTACACAAAGTGGGTTTGCACAACATGAATGGAAATTTGCTAACGGGTTGTTTATTATAGAGCCTGCCTATTTTGAGGGCCTAATTTAGCCAGTCACCAAAACAGATCAGCATGATGAAAGCAGATTAATAGGATGGCATTTAGATTACATTTGTTGGAATGACAAAGCAATATCTAGCTAAATAGGGTGAATTTTTCACCTGATATTATGAGAAAACATTAGTTAAGCAACCAAGAATTGTTTCCAGTAACTTGTATTAACCTATTGCTTTGTATTATGTAAAATCACCATAATAAAGCTGTTTACTTAAACCTGTGATGTATATACTAAGCTCAGAAAAGAACTCCAAAAGGAACCTTTGCTCATTCTGCAGAAAAAGTTTAAAAATTAAAATGCAGTTAGGAAAGACAAAAAAAATTTGGAGATTAAAGATGACTCATGAGTTATCTTAGATCAATGTAAATTGTTAATAAATCTCCTCCAGACTTCAGTCCCTATTACGTCAGGGCACAATACAAATTGCTAACGTTCAAACCAATTGGACTCCTTTATACAGTTCAGGAAAATAGAGCCTGTTCAGACATAACCTCAGATGCAATGTCAACATCTTAAGTGCTTTTACTTAACTATTGTACAACTGTGAAAAAAGCTCCCTAGTTTTAGTTTCCCATACATCCTGAAACTCACTTTCAGTGTCATTAATCATTGCATCTGAAGTGAAACAGTAGTCACTGACAGGCTTTTATAGATATATTTCATTTACAAGTAGAGGCCACTCAGAAGAAGTGGAAGACTGTTTTCTTTGAGTGACTTCTCAGTTGGCAGTATATGAAGTATCATCTCTTTAGGAAACAAAATCTTTACTGAATTTCTTTCTTCACTGGAAGTAGAGTTCAGCAGTTGTATGACTTATTCTAAACTAAAAATGTTATCGACCTAGCTGTAGTATTTTCCATGCCTATTCATTCAATTAAATCTTCCAGCCTTAAGCTTACATAGCAGGAAAAGATTTTATTTTACTGTGACTGATTATTTTAAGAGAATGTATGTCTTCTCAGAAGTGAAATAACTGGGACTGTAGAAAATCTACATTAAAAAACCCCAAACATTCTAGGGTATATGATCCTAAGATCTTTACTGTAATATCTCCCCAAACCAGTTGCAGGATCACTACATCTGCCCAAAACACCTCAAGTGATTTTAACAGATTCAGAATTGTACAAATCCATCTGTTGGATTATAATAAAGTCATACACCCGTAAGCTAACCTGTCCCTCTAGAAATGGAGAATCCAGAGGATGGGAAAAGGAGTCCAAAGTAGGCACAAAGATGTCTCAGAATTTCAGTTTGCAGCTATTAAAGTGGGAATTGGACTCCATATTTACCTCATGGAATCTTTTCTGTATAGGGTTGCCTCAAAATGACAAATTACATTAAAATGTCATATTAATGCTTTTAGCTTTACTTCTGTCATGGAAGCTTTGGTTTATAAATTAGGCTCCGAAATACAGACTGAGACACAGCCCTTATTTGTGACAAAATTATGCTTTTCAGAGCAAGAACAGTAGTGCATTCATGTGCACAACTGACATCTCACATAATGATCCACAACCTGAAAAAAATTGAAAATTAAGACCATGTTTACTGATAATAGATCCGTTAGGATCTCTCTCCTGCTGCCAACAGGCACAGGAAAAAGTGCCTTCTTTGGCTACATGTGTTGGCTACTCCTAGTGTTGATGGAAGAACTGAAACGTCTTTCAATAGTATCCAAATGAAAGAAAATCTTTGTTCTGTGTTCTAGTGTGACTGAAAACATACATTTTGAAACTCAAAGGTGTATGCTCTAGGAACGCTTAGAAGATGTTTGTTAACTGAGGAAGCTCCAACAGGGGAAGTTAGACTAAATGTGTCACTGTTAAATTTATGATGAGTTCCAGAGGCCCAGACACTTATAGGTTCCAAGAAATCTCAAAGTAATGCAGAATATGAAGGAAAATTATTTTTGCATATACTTTACAAAGACAGATTCATTAACTGCATAATTCTGTTTTAATAAAATATTTATTTTTGAAGTTTAAACTTTGCTTACTATGAACACAAAATATTTCCATGGTACAACTAGCAAGAGATGAGAAAAAAAATATATGGAAAGTATTCAGTTATTCTATCAGGCTTTAGGTATACATATTGCTTGCATATTATTATTCTAAATAATGATATAAATAGGAGTTTTCTCCCAACTTTATTTCTTCTTTTATGTTTCATTGAAAGAAATCTTAATGGTGTGAGTGCTTGAGAAAAAAAGTGGGTTCAAATTTGGTTTCATACCAGTTGTAAGATATTTCAGCTCTTGGGGTTTTCACAGGGGTGACCACCTTGCCAAAATGTCAGGTGACAATACAGGAACATGGGTTTAACAGTGTGTATGAATGAAACTCCCAAAACTGCCTGAGAGATCATTCCACCCCAGTTTGAACACGGTATCAAGGACGATGACAGACAGACAGGTTAAAACAGAAACCAGGGAACTTTCAAGGGACTTTGGAAGCACAAGAAGAGGCAGCTCAAAAAGAAGTATAATAAACATGAACATTTTAGTGGTGCGAAGAGTGACTTTGGAGAGGAAAGATCAGCAGTAAGCCTGGCATGACCCTGTCAGATGTAACCCAGTGGCACTGGTGGCTCTTGCATAGACCTGGCAGCATGGCCCCCCATGGGTACCCCCAGCAGTGGAAAAAAGTTCAATATTTTGAAAACTGGAGTTCATGGCTGCCTTCACCTTGTCTGTCTCTCACAGATGGCCACATCCTGCAGCTCTTCACAGTTTTCACTCCCAGGGTTAGACAAACTGTCCTGTAAAGAAAACAAGATTGAATTTTCTACATCAGTCCTTCCAGCCATTGTAGTAGTAAGAAAAAGGCAGCTGTCCATTCTGCCTCTCGTTGACAGTTTATTTGTTCATCTAATGTAGTATGCAGCACACCCCTGAGATGGAGATGAGAGGGAAGTTCACAAATTGAGTCCTTCTGCTGATAAATGTTCTACTTTGCATATATCCTAAGTCAGAGAAATCACTAAACTATTTGATGCTATCTTTTAGTGATGTTTACAGTACATTTAGCAATTTAACACAAGTAGTTTGTAGATACAGTGAGGAAAAAGAAAATACTCTGAAAGAATTAAAGTTGCTAACATAATTAACTTGAAGAAACAGTATGATAACTTTTGCTTGATACACAATAATCTCAGAAGATATATTTGCCTTATCTCAATTTTATGAATCATATTTTAATTCATAAAAAATGTTTCACTAAAAGATTCTAAGTGACTATGAAATTATAACTGCTTTCAACATGTCACACATCCTGGCTTTTTACTGTTGGTCAGTCCCTTTCTACTACAGCCACATACAGGAGCTCACCTCCCTCTAGGAAAGTATTTAAACACAGCAATGTAAGCTTAATTTCCCTACCGAACAGGGTTTAGTCCTTCTGCTTAAATGTCTCACACAGTTGGGGTTATAAGGGCTCGGTATAAATGTACATGTTTGAAACATATCTTTCCTCATAAGTACATAAACAATTCTAATTACACATTGAAAATCAGCTCCTACTTATTGCATAGCTATTAAAGCACATTGAACCATACTCTTCTTCCAGTTTGATATTTTAACTAATTCAGACATTTACAGCATTTGAACACAATCAAGTGTTCCTGGACTCATTACAGGGACTTTGGTTCACCAACAAAGCTTTGAAATGAAGGATGTTTTGCAAAGATACTTGTTGCTACAGTTTCTTTGCTACGTTCTCATGAGTATGTTTATACTTCAGAAAGTATACACCCTCAGTACTTAGGAAAGTGCTGCATCCTCACCAAGTTTGCCAATGACACCAAGCTGTGTGCTGTTGTCAACACTCTGGAGGGAAGGGATGCCATCCAGAGGGATCATGGCAGGCTTGAGAGGTGGGCCCATGCAAACCTCAGGGCCAGATGCAAGGTCCTGCACATGGGTCGGAGCAACCCCAAGCACAAACACAGGGAGGAAAATGGATTGAGAGCAGCCCTGAGGAAAAGAACTTGGGAGTGTTGGTTTATGAGAAGCTGAACATGAGCTGGCAACGTGCACTTGCAGCCCAGAAAGCCAACCATGTCCTGGGCTGCATCAAAATAAGCGTGGCCAGCAGGTTGAGGCAGGTGATTCTCCCCCTCTACTCCACCCTCATGAGAGCACACCTGGAGTACTGTGTCCAGCTCTGGAGTCCTCAGCACAAGAAGGACGTGGACCTGTTGGAGCAGGTCCAGAGAAGAACCGCAAAGATGATTAGAGGGCTAGAGCACCCCCATTATGAGGACAGGCTGAGAGAGTTGAGGTTTTTTAGCTTGGATAAGTGAGGCTCCAGGGAGACCTTACAGCAGCCTTACAGTGCTTCAAGAGGGCCTACAGGAGAGATGGGGAGGGACTCTTTATCAGAGAGTGTAGTGACAGGACAAGGGGTAACAATTTTAAGCTGAAAGAAGGGAGATTTAGACTAGACATTAGGAAGAAATTATTTCCTGTGATGGTTGTGAGACACTGGAACAGGTTGCCCAGGGCAGCTGTGGATGCCCTGTCCCTGGAGGGGTTCAAGGCCAGGCTGGATGAGGCTTTGAGTAACCTGGGCTAATGGAGGGTGTCCCTGCCCATGGCAGGTGGGTTGGCACTAGATGAGCTTTAAGGTCCCTTCCAACACTAACCATTCTTTGATTCTATGATTCTATGATTCTATGATTCTATGATTCTATGATTCTATGAATCATTTGTTTCCCCTCAGCTATCTTTTTTCGAAGAGTCCTTCTGTATGTAGCAATTTCTTACAAAATAAAAACTTCTTTGATAACTTTTCTCACCATGTAGCATTTTAGCTACATTATACAATATTATTACTTTGCTATTATATGGACTTTGACATGCAAGTGGAGAAAAGGAGGCAGAACTTCAAATACAATTCAAGATGCAGGTATGTAATAGACATACAGCAGCATAATGATTTTACTATTATTATTTTGTTTTGTTCTGCATTCCATTCCTAATAACTTACAACATCTCATTTGCTTTTCTTCACTGCTATAGTGTATTGAACTGACAGTTCCATAGATTTCTCCCTCATATTCCCAAGAGCTTTTCTGAAACACTCATATTTGTCTCAGAAAACATCATTATATATATGAAGTTTTTTAAATATGTGCTTCACTTGTACATAATTTAATTTATATGCCATTTCATTTCCAAGTCCCTTAATATTGTGTAGCTTTTCTTTGTACAATTACTAGCCTTTATGCTTTGTCTTTATTACTGTTAGTATCATCAGGAAACTTTGTCATATAACTCTTTCCAGATCATTTATGAATATTGTGAATAACAGTCTTTGGCAGAGACTCTTACGAGTTTTATTTATGATGTCTCTTTGTTGTGGAAACTAAGTAATAATGCTTTCTTTTGTTTCCTGTAGTTTAACAACTTGCTTGTCACAGAATCACAGAATCACAGAATGTTAGAGATCAGAAGGGACCTCGAAAGATTATCTAGTCCAATCCCCCTGCCAGAGCAGGAACACCTGGATCAGAGCACACAGGAACGCATCCAGGCGGACTTTGAATGTCTCCAGAGAAGGAGACTCCACAACCTCTCTGGGCAGCCTGTTCCAGTGCTCTGTCACCCTCACTGTAAAGAAGTTTTTTCTCATATTCAAGTGGAACCTCCTATGTTCCAGCTTGAACCCATTGACCCCTGTCCTATCACTGGATGTCACAGAGAAGAGCCTGGCTCCATCCTCCTGACACTCACCCTTCACATATTTATAAACATTGATTAGGTCACCCCTCAGTCTCCTCTTTTCCAAGCTGAAGAGACCCAGCTGCCTCAGCCTTTCCTTATAAGGGAGATGCTCCATTCCCTTAATCATCTTTGTGGCTCTGCACTCGACTCTTTCCAGCAGTTCCCTGTCCTTCCTGAACTGAGGGGCCCAGAACTGGACACAATATTCCAGATGCGGTCTCACCAGGGCAGAGTAGAGGGGGAGGAGAACCTCTCTTGACCTACTGACCACCGCCCTTCTGATACACCCCAGGATGCCATTGGCCTTCTTGGCCATGAGGGCACAGTGCTGGCTCATGGTCAGCCATCTGAGGACCTTCACTCCTTTGCTATCAAAGCTAAATTTCTTTAAGGGTATTTGGAGATGGATCATACTAAATGTTTTTGGAAATCCAGAAATGTGTATCAACTTGATTAGAATTATTTACATGTTTCAGTAGATGTAGTAGATGACTCTGTTACTCGAGATCAAGGGGCTTTGGAATCCAGAAGTCAGTGCTTAAATGAGTCATCCATCTCCAAACGTGCAGTTTACCCAATTCATCAACTGATGATGACCCAGAGTTCCAGGTGTGATAACTCTTCCCCTAGTTGCACTGTCTTCCTACTTCATCTCTTCTTAATAGTAATCTTAAGTAAATCTTTTTGATCTCAAAAAAAAAGTTGATTTGTGGTTTTTTTTTCCTCAAGATCACTGCTGCCACTTGAGAGGGTCGCCCTTCCCGAGTATGATTACAAAATAGTTTGCGGAGGTGAAAACTGGGAAACAAACTTGTTCAGCCTTAGTGTAAAACAAGACTACCTCTCTTAATTTACAAGGATGCTACCACTGGTAAGCGTGTGGCTTAGAACTGGTCTTGAAGCACAAGACACTATATAACCAAATGCAACTCCTTGGTTTTGAAGCAGTTGATTTTATAAAAATTAAGACTTCATGATTTTCCACTTTGGTGCACAAAAAAAGGCCTTTCCCCCCCTCCCCCCACGGTCACCGTTAGCTCTCGGCCCGGGACACTTGTTTATCTCCGTTCCGTGAGTTTTGGCATCCTCCCTCTCCAGGAGGATCGTTAGCTGTTTTTTTTTCCCTGCTTCGGTCAGCTCTCGGGTTGGGACGCTTGGGCTGTTATCTCCGTTCCGTGAGTGCCTCCGGGAGCGGTGCACCCCCTTTCCCCCTTTTCCCCTCCTTTCTGGGGGAATCGTCTGTGCGATTTCTGGGGATTATTAGTTGTCAACAGGCCAAGCCTTTTTTTTCCGGGGGGGGAAAGGCCTTGGGAGAGCGAACGCAGGCTCCCCAAAGCGAGACGAATCCGGAAGTGAAAAGCCCGCTCTCCTGCAAGAGTCTTCTCCTATATACTGGGTATGACGTGCATGGGATGGAATAATTGGTCAGTCTGCTTCTCAATCTTGACCTAAAAGCAAATCCCAAGCTAGAAGCCAGGCTGTCTCTCTCTCTCTATAGAGAGGAGAGAGGCTGAATGTATCTCGTCCTTGAGAACAAATAGCAACATCCTAGCAATAACTATAAACGTTCTTCTCTTATCAATTCTCTCCTGAGCAGGAATCCAAAACATAGCTTTGCTAGCTATTTATGAAGAGAAGGGAAAAGGAAAAAAAAATTAACTTTCCTCTGCTTAACCCATGACAGTCACCTTGCTCAATGGGCTATTATGAATCATATTTTTGGTGCTCAGGGTATGGAAAGTGTAGACACAGAATTCTGTATTGGCAGTTCTACTCATTTCAATACAGAGCATTACAACAGCTGGCCAGCGATGATTATGTGATTCACCAAGGGTCAAAAAGTAATCTGACTGTGCTGGGAAGTTAAATATTATTCCAGTTAGGCTAGTGTTGCCATCATCTAGGTATCTTTCTCCCTCCAGCCACAAAACTACAAAACCAGCTGCAAAACCACTTGATGGTCTATGCTGATGGAAAGAATCAGCCTTAGAGGAACTCCTGAAGTTGCTGGGCTTCAGACTGGGACTAACTGCTGTAATAATCTGTGATAAAAGTAAGAAGAGAGAGAGACATAGGGGAATAAGATTACTCATGCTAAAATAATTACTTTTACATACAAAGAAGAAAGCTCTGCATGAACCATACAGCTTCTGAGATAAACAGGCACATATGATTGTGCCAGTGTAATTTGGAGAGAGGTGGGAGAGGTAAAGAGAGAGTTTTTGTCCCTCGAGGAGCTGTTCCTGCAGCCCACATCAACAGAGGCATGTGTACTGCACAGCACCATGTAGCCTGACCCATCAAAGGAATAATTTAATCTTCAGAACTTTCAGTTTCTTTTTTCTCTGAACCACTTAAGTTCAGCTCTTTTAATCAACATTTAAATGAGATTACAATTCCCTGTTTGCGATTTCAAAGGGCATTAGGACTTCATGTCACTAGGCAACGTCCCTTTCTTATCAAAGGATTTAAGAAATCTTCTCACTTCCAGGCATTTTATGCTTTCCCAGTACTGTTGATCTGAAATTTTGCTGCTTCCTCTTTAACTGCTGATTGTACCTGGGCTTAATAAGTAATACAACCAGAAAGATGTGCATGGTCCAGATTTCTCCAAAAGCCAGGTAAACAGAAACTCCATTGTCAAAATTGATTTCCAATATCATATAAAGCAAAGCTCAGAACTACTCTTTCTAAACACTCTGGTCTTTACTGCTTTTCTCGTTTCTCACAAATGTTTATCTTTCCTCCACTTCCATCTTTTTACTACATTAGTAGTATTCTCTGTGTCCTCATTTGTCCGTTACCTCATCCTCTGAGAGACCTGAGTGTACACAGTGTAGTAACACTTCTCAGCAAGATATAAGCTTGTGCTATATGATATAAACCAGCATGTAAGCAAAGCGCTGTACAAAGAGCTGTGCATGCAAAAGCTGTAGATAGGATTCAGCATTACGGGGGGCATTCAACATTGCTGTCCTTGCAGGACCTTTTTTTTTCTCCCACCTACATCCTGTCCTGCTAACTGATGTCCATACGGGATAGCTCAATGAATGTGTCTTCTTCTCCATGCTGTTTGTAATGTGCAAAGGCTCTGCTATACACACAAATTTCAACAGTGAATCAGTGGGGGCACCTTCCTTACAGGTGATAAGAGCAATTTAACTATACTCAAACAAAAGAAATCAGGAAGTGGTACACCTGGAAACAGTGTACCTCTGCCTGACACTTGTAAATGGGAGACTGGTTTGGTTGTTGCCTGGGCAGTGTCCAGTTGTAATACACAACTGTAGGACAGCCAGGTGTGCAAGCACGGCAGATACTTAAACACAGAGAAGCATGTGTTGAGCTTCCGTTCCATTTTCCTTTTTTTCCCCCTCTTTTTACTGTGATTCGTGGCAGTGATAATATACCTCATTTCTTTTAATTGTGTGTGTTTTCTGAGTGTTGCTGTTCCCAGCGTCTTTTTCTATTATCTGCCTCTTTGTTCTCCTGGCTGAGAGACGAAAGGGATACAATTTATAGAATCATAGAATCATAGAATGGTTTGGGTTGGAAAAGACCTTAAAGATCATTGAGTCCCAACCCCCCTGCCATGGGCAGGGACACCCTCCACTAGCCCAGGTTGCTCAAAGCCTCATCCAGCCTGGCCTTGAACACCTCCAGGGATGGGGCATCCACAACTTCCCTGGGCAACCTGTTCCAGTGTCTAACCACCCTCATAGTGAAATTTATTTAATTTACATGTCTTATCAAGAGAAAGAGTCTTAGATTAATTCCCAAATTTAGCCATCTTTTCAATGGAGAGGGGAAACAACTTCCGAAGATCACCAGCTGTGTTTCAAATCTATTATAGTCAGGTGGAGCCCTAATGTGGTTACCTGAGGCATGGGTTGGGAGCTACAAGTTGGTGATTATGCCCTACACCAGACTTTTAAGGGGCATTTAAGTTCATGTATTTCTAATAGATTTTGTTATAGGTTAGACTGACCTTCGAGAAGGTCTAACTTTTCTTTTAAGTTTGTTACAGTTCTGAGTCTAAACAATGACAGAGTAGTCCCTGGAATAAATGCCTCTCAAAAGAAAACACAGGTTTGATCTCTAAAAGACCTAGCTAGTGTGCTCCAAAGGAAAATCTACAATTCACACATAGTGTGGACTGCCAGAGAAACCGGATCTGGAATAAATTTGGAACAAGATTATTTGACACAGTGACAGTATTCAGATACTCCAGTCTTTCTAGTAAAATTAATCCTTCACAAACAATAGAGCATTTCCTTCCAAAAGAACATGAATAAAAAAACCTCTTCAGGATATTTTCAACCTGAATATATTACTTTAATCAATATATGAGCAAAGACATACAGTGGGAAGCTGGACAGTGTGACAGAGTAACAACTTCCTCTTGTAGAAACAAGGGGAGTCACACTTGTCATTTGTTGTGATGAGAATGTTTGACCAATGCTGAAAATCAAAGCAAAAATTATCTATGAGCCACAACACAAAAGCACTGCACAATGAATCTCTTATCTAGCAATTAGACAGCAAGTGAGCAAGTCATGGATAACAAGGATGCCTCTACATGTCACTTCAGGGGAACATTTTAAATAGAAGAATCCTGGAAAAGTGAAGAAAGATAATCAATATGGTGATTAATTACAGTATTTTCACACAAACATCTGGGAAATTAAGCATGCTCTTGAGGAGTTGTTTCTTGCAGTGACTTGAATGAGCTGCAAATGAAACTTCACATCAATATATTGAACAAGTGTGGTAGCCACAATACTTATTTCAGCTTGGAAACTTTCCAGAAATTAAGTAGTAATATAAAAACACCTTTGAAAAATACTGTTTTTTTCAAATACTTTTTGTTACTTTTTTTTGGATACTGATTTACTTTTATGTCTTACCCACTCTGGTTCTCCTGAATTACAACTTGAATATTTCATATTAAAAAAAAAATAAAAATAAAAATTCACAGGGAAAGAGGCATTTAAGTCAAAATGCCTACATGTCGCACTTAATGTGACACATACTGAAATAAGAGAATACATTTTTATTAAGTCTTGGAAAAGCTCCCTTGCATTCTGAATGGCTATGCAGAGGATCATTGTACACATCCTTCTGGGTTGAAAGTAACTCAGGTGAACATTCGTTAGGCATTGATCAGGGTCTAGCTTTTTGTACTAGTGAAACACAGTTCAAGTCTGCATATTTTATAGCGAAAATCTCTTTATCAATACAGATTAATTTTCATCACCAGCATCAGTACATTGCCTATACACTTGGAGAAAAGGCAGTTTGGCTCACTTTTATTGTAGGCTTTAGAACAGAATAAAGTTCATCAAAGTGTAATCCTCACAATTTATAGTAAGCTCCCAGAGTTTTCCCAGTTGGCTTAGCAGGTGATCTATGAAATATTCATTTCTTTTATCCTTAGCTTCTTTTGAGTGGAGTGTGTTCCGTGCCATTGTATGCTGTTTGGAACTGAAGTCATATATCACACTCTTGTAAGTTTTAATTCAAATTCCATTGACAGCTATTGATGTCCAGATGTGTAGCTGATTTTGTTCACTGTTTGTAGTAATTCAAAAAGTAGCATGAAAATGGTTGGCAAGCAGTGATTAGGAATATTTTTTATTCATAAACAGTTTTGTGTAATTGGTTAACCTAGTACTAATTGTGTCTCTCGATTTGAAAGATTTTTGGAGAAGAATAGTTCCTGGAAGCTAAATCTCAAATTTGGGCCTAAACATTAAGACAAAAATCTAATTATCTGCCACATAATTATGTGAAAATAGATCTGAAAAGGATGGAGTTATGGCACCAAATTTCTCACGTGTTAATTGTGATGCTAGATGTTTACTAATAAAGTTTTCTGCCTGTAGCAGCATCTTTACCTACGAAGTGAATGACATTAAGAAGACACGGATCAGCTTGGAAGTTGTTTTAATTAATATCTTTCAGAAACAACACACTTTCACGAACTTAAGATGCTAAGATATTTAAGACACTCCTCAAATGCTACCATTGAGAACCAGTGTTTTTCCTGTCAGTCACTTGCAGACAAGGCCCAGGCAGGGGCCCTTTCCTCTCTCATGTGTGAGAACTGCAATTATTGACTTCCGTAACATCTGTTTTATTCAGTTCTCTTATTTTCTTCCTTTAACCAGCTAAATAATGGAATTTCCTTTCTCTTTCTTTAACGATGAGCTACTTGTGAGTTTTAGCAAGTGTAAAACACATGCATCTCTGATTTAGAATGAAAAAGAGTGAGGTTTCAGGTAGCTTAGAAACTTGAGTTTGGACACAGCTCTTGGATCAGCTTAAAAACTTTGCCTTTTTTCTTGCTAGGACTCTGAAACTTTCAATTTATTTGCAAATAGATTGAGTTTGTTCCTCTTTTCCTACACCCACACATATAAATGGGGGTAGAAAACCTTTAATCCTGAATAGCCAAAGAATTCCATGTTTGTTGACATGGGAGGAACATAGATCTTTGCAAAGCTGAGCTGGATGGCCAAAGTTTTACAAACTTTCTTTTGCATCTTAGTCCTGTGGTCTTCTATTGTGATTTGATTTCAAGAAAACAATATAATTTTGGGGTTTTATTCTTCAGCTGTTTTCTGACCGGAATCCTTAGACTCACATTTTCTTTGCACTACACTTTTCATGGCTTTTCTTATACATAACGAAGGAGGAAACTCAATCACCCACTCACCATTTTTGTCGTGTCTGTGACAGCAATGTCCAATGAGTGGCCCTTGAGACATTACTGAAGTAGGTCCACTGTCATTGTCACACACTACACCTCTTTTCCGTATGAATTAGCTTTTCATGCTCTCATTTGATTTGCAAAATTAAGTAGTGTTTCTTTCAGCCTGCTCATACCCAGATATGTCCATCGTATCTCTGTACATTGTCATTATCTCTTAGGTATTCCTCTTCTGAGGCTAAAGTTGGCTGTAATGTATATACAGCACCTAAAGAGCAGCAGATAGAAATCTTACAGTAATATATATCAATTAAACCACAATGCCTTTATGAAACTTTTTTCTGTTCTCTTATTTATTGATTTTTTTTTTTAATTACAACACAATGAAACGATGGCAAGTACATAAGATGCAATAGTATAAAAAGCCATTTTAACCCTTCCCTTGGTTAAGACACTTACAGCAGACAAGAACTGCCCCACCCCAATTCCCCCCTTCTCAAATGAAAACAAAAAATAAATATAAATTAATAAATATAAAACAAATCACTGCACAGCCCTTAACTCTTTGATTGCCATGGCAAGAACCATAAAGATGATTCCAGCATGTGACTTTCTGTGGTTAAAGGTTGCCGCAGCAGTCAAAGGGTTATAGCATTGTAAACATAAGTACTTTGTTGAAAATGATCAGTCATGTTAATGGTCTACAGTAATGAGATTATTATCATGACCCCTTGACCTTTAATGACACAACATTATAAGGACTTAAAGAGATAATAGCTTGGTGAGCTGTTACATAGATTAATTAACCCATTTTGTTTAACAATGCACTATGAGGTCTTGATTTACTAATAAAAGACAGCTTGTGTACAGTAAAACATTGTTCAATGCATTGATCAATAAAATCAATGAAAAAATCAGTCTAAGCACCACAAAATTTTGCCTGATTATATCTGACAGTCATAATACACGTTAGCACCATTTAGTCAGCCTTGCATTTGCACACAAATGAGCTTTGTGTTTGTCAGTAGGAGCTACCTGAAGGAATAACATATGTCAGTTATAAAAAGGTTACTGTAGAGAATGCTGTGTGAGCCAATAAAATAAAATAAAATAAAATAAAATAAAATAAAATAAAATAATGACAATGACAATGACAATAACAATAATAAAATGAAATTCAGTTGCAGAAGGCAAATAAATGCTCCAGTTATTTCCTTATGAACACACATCCTAATGAGTCAAACACGGGAGTGAAATCCATATGAAGCTATGCAGAGAGAAGGGAATAAACATGAGAAATTTGTGTCAAAGAAATCATCACATCCATATTCTGACTTATTAGTCAGATTTCGTAAATTAAATTAATAATTGTTGTGTGGTCCAAGAAGCATGCTTGAAAAGAGTTGATGTTTATCAACGTGTGAGTTTTATGGTCATGTTATCCATAAACCACTTTCAGAGATACCCTAACAACTGTACCAAAATCCTTGTCTCTGTATGAAAGGTTGATTTCCTCTTTCTCAGAGGTGGAGGATAAACAAGCAAATCACAGTGTGGGAAGAGTCACGATTGTAGTTGCTTCTAGTTACCTATTGGAACTAGAACAGTTTCTGCTGGAATTACAGGGAATTACAGGGAGGAAAGAATGGCAACAAGATGGAAAATTGAATCAGCTGCTAAAATTATAAATAACACCCAACAAGCAGAACTGAAGAAGAAATTGGGTTCTGGTAGATACAAGAGATAGCATATATACATGCACTTGGAAAGAATGCAAGGTGCATGTTATTCAGAAAGTGAGAGAAACAAGAATGTGTATGAAGCATGGAAAACAATGTACCCTTTTTGTACATATCCATATCAAACTCTGACTACACACTGAGAAAAGGAGCTGTACATGTTTTAACTGCTAACAATACTAACCACAGGACCGGCAAAGAGCTAACATCACCTCCCTCAAACAGCTTCTGATCATATAGGAACACTTATCAGACATAATAAACTTACAGAAGTCACACACCCGCATCTTTCTCTGCAAGCTGTGACAGAACTGTGCAATGAATCTGATACCCAGACTACAGTAGTAGCTGTAAGAGAGAGAGAGAGCTCTTCATAAATATGTTATTTATGATGCCTAAAATTTAGGATCAATCAGAACGTGGTACATAATAGCAAAGCATTCTACCATGCAACAGTGCTAGTGTATTATCCTAAAGCAGTAATGTAATGGTAGTTGATGTGTGTGTATGAACTGACTTATGGTAGAGGAAGGAGTCCAGCCAGACAATTACTCTCTGAATATCCATGACACAGATTATACGCATCAGAATGCAAAGGAGAAAGACAAAAGTTTAAAGATGATAACTGGAACCACTGGAAATAACAGAAATATTTTTGAAATGCAGCTTGCCAGACTGCTCACCTCTCACAGGTGGCATAAACTGTGCATGCAAATGGTATGCAATGGATGGCATCAAAAATGATAAGACTCTGCTGTTACATCATTGTACACATGATCAGGGAAGTAGCCATGACATGTAAATAAGTGCTGGCTGTATCACATAATTTTCATAAAAGACTTAAAGGACTGCAGTGTCAATGGGTGGCAGAGACTTCAATAATCTGAAATAACTTGGAGCTCAGTGTTGGAGGACTGGACAATGAACAAAATTCAGTGAAAGGTATCCATCAAGACCCTAAAACGTTCACAAGAGTTTTTGAGAAGGTACTACATCTTCACTGTAGGCACAAGAAGCTGCATTTCCTAGTGACAGACTGCAAAAATGTGTGATTAATGAGATGGACAACAAAATTGTACTCTTTTCTCTGTATAGTTAACTGATAATTTCTCATTTGTCTACCAAGAGCATATAACATTAAATATTGCCTTAATTAGTCAGGACACATGTCAGGGCACAGTGAAAAAGAAGTGGTGGAGGGGAATCAAAAGTTTGATCATGTTTATCAATTTACATAAAGAAATAGCGATAGATGGTCCATCAAAAGGTCATAAATGTATTTCTATTATATCAAAGACTTCAGGACTGAGATATCATGGAGATAAAGATACATGGCTGCAATATAGACTAATAGAGGTACAGGCTTCTTTGTCCTTCAGTATTTCATCCAGTGGAGTTCTTCAAGTGATAGATAACTTTTCGGATCTAATTTCTGAAAACAAACATAAGAACATTTCACTGTGACAAGTTTTTGCACATAGATTCAGGCTGATGTTAGTTTGACTAAAATCTGTCTGGAAACGTTTTTGATTGCAGCAGACAGATAATGTGCTCTCTATGTATTTGTAGTCAGGTTTAGAGTAACTATAGTGAGGAGCCTTTTGACTGATTGCTCTCTGGTGGGTTATGACACCAAATATAGAGTTCAGTGGACCTTCTACAGCCTAACAGGTATCCTTGCTGTTGGAGATCAAGAATATTTTTAAAACTATCACCAACTTCCTGATAATACCTCTTGCCTTTTATTGTTGATTACGTAGCAGTTACACACAATCTTTGTGGTGTCAGTGGTCCTTGGCTCCTTCCCTTTCTGACAAACTGGTTTTGTACTTGTCATTGTAAACCAAAATATCCTCATTCCTTTTCTTATATTATTTTGGAAATGAAAAATGTGCTTATGCTGCTTTTTCTGTGTTTGTCTACAGTCTTTGACCGAAAGACCTACTTGGCTTTCCTGTGGATCCTAGAAGTTGTGGAAAGAAAGTTCAAAACTAATTTAAGTTTCCTCTGAGAAAGATTTCAGTAGGGTGTTTCTTCAAGTTTCTATTTGTCATCACTGTGATCCAAGGAGTAACACCTTCAAAGGAATGCATATTGATAGCAGGAGATGACCCATGTATCTTGCATGATGAGAGAAGGAAGGATCATAATTCTTGATCTATCCTTTAAAATGGTTTTCAATCAGACATAGTAAGACAGTACTGTGCCTGAATTGACAAGAGATGTCTTCATGGTTTTGGAAGTAAAGATGGACGTTAGGTGTATACTTAGCTGAGAATGTTTTACCAAATGCGTTACACAGAGTAAGAGCTGAGAAGAGATTATTTGCATGATCACACATTCTTTCCATTACTGATTCCTATTTAAGAGTAAATTTTCTTGGGTATAACCATCTCAGGTATTTCTGTGAGCTGTGCGAGTACTGACAATGGATATCCTGAAAGATTTTTTTAATAGTTTTCATCTACCTTGTGATGCATGGCAAGAGTTCATAGCACTTTGTCATATGAGGCAAACCACAATTGTGTACATACAAGCTTCAGCTATGCCTTGCAGGTAAGAATTGTAGTTGTCATGATCATTTAAAACAGTGCAATAGGTTGCTGATGATGTCTTCTGAATACATACCGTCACACGTAGCATTTCCTAACTTATATAACTCTATACTCAAGCAGACAACTGCTTGGATCTGATTTCAGCATTGTGCTCCCATAAGATACGAAGACGATCAATATGTGAGCACTGACAATTTTGTGGCCAAGCATAGCATACACAGCATGTGCATCTCAGTTTAGATTTATTGTATGCCTAAATATGGGGCTGTGCATTTCAACAGGAATTTATCAGTTGTACAATCGTACTTTTTGAGCTATATATAATATCATGTAATTGTGAACATTGACAAAGAGTATTATAAACCATCAATTTACATTATGGAAAAAACCTATTTACTTTTTTTTGAGGTTGTAAAATGGTAATAAGGGAACCAAAATTTGTTCACACCTTATAAATGAGTCAGCACTGATTACCTGCTGACCCTAAGCACTGTCAGCTTCCACAAGGCAGATGATTTTATATACAGCCATGTAAACTATGAATATGTGTGTAGAGTGGGTGTTAAACTATGTCAACACATCAGGATGGAAATATGGATGAGAAACATTGTTTTCTGACTTAACACACTAAGCTTTGCAAGTGGCGAACCCATCTGGGCATGCACTGATTGGCAGAGTTACACTGTTCTGTTTCTGGTGGGCAAGTAATACTTCACTAAAAATTCTTCAAACTCCATTGTCATGTTGTTAAGGGCTAACCAGGTACTTTAGGACGTTATTTTATCCCAGCCTTCTGTTGCTAATCCCACTTCCCAGAAAGCCAGTTTCCAGAATGATGGATGGGCCAATGGATGATCCAGGACATGTGCATGGCACAGAATGAAAGTGATTATTGCATGTGTTAGATGGCAAGATGGAGAGAATGTTCAGTATATATTTTACTGCAAAAGCAAAAAAAAAAAAAAAAGGACACGAAAGGCTATGAATTAAGATATGCTGATAGCTAGCCAAGGAGATTAAGGTTGTAGTTTTAAAAAGGATGTGAAGCAATTTCATAGGGTAGAAATTATTATTAACTAAACAGAAAGTTTTGGGTTTTGCGGTGGCTATTCTAATTATCATCCGCGGACAATGTCATTCTACAGAAGCAGAAGAAACTAAGCTGTGTGACTGGAAAGCTTCATGCCACCATAAATGGCTGGCATGTATAATGGTTATTGTTTATGTAGTTTTACTGTGACAGCAAGTAGCACTATGCTGCATGCACATCCAAGTTTAGAAAATTGTCTTTAGCATGCTAGTTTACATCAGCATCTCTTCATTTATGTCTTCTCTGCCTCTAAAATTTATTTCATCTACAATGTGTGCAGACCAGAGCAGTACTTAACAGCTATCTCCACAGGGCAAACATGCTTTATGTACACCTCTTACAGAATGTCATATCTCAAAGACATAATGGGCAGCTGCAACTGCAAATGTTAATAAACTGACTGTGATTTGTAGATGACACACTAAAGCTTATGTATACTGGGAAAAAAAGACCTGTTTGTGTTGCATGTGTTTAATGCTGTCTATGTGCTTCTTTCAAATACATTTTGATTTTAGGAACAGATACTTGCTGTGGTCACATACTGATGATCCTTCAAAATATGATCTCCTGATTTTCTTATGACTGGGCTCTCCTAGCTACACACATATATCAAATAACGCCACATCATAAACAATCTATGCTGCCTAACATTAGAGGCTACCTTAGATCAAGAACCAAATGAAGCCAGTCTGCAACAAGTGATGGCATGCTTTTGATGCTTACCAGACATGTGCAGCATTGATGGCACTGATGACAATGTCTTTATCAGCTTCCAACAACTCAGATGGCAAGTCACAGGAATGGTTTAGACAGATTTGACTCACACATTACATTTTTTCATAAGACCAGTGGCAGACAATTCATTGATTTACACGCATAAATCAGAGATTAATTTTGCGAGTATATGGTTCATTTACACCTGACTTTGTAACTGACATATGTTTAAATGGTTTTATCTTATGTGAACCAATCTGTTTATCTGCAGTCTGTGTAATGTGAGCTAAGGAAATATGCCTAACATTACAGTGCTGGTGTATCAGTCACGGCTATACCATTGTATTCAGTAACAATTTACCTGTTCCTCAGCTCTGGCAAAATAGTATTTGATTTACAGCATAGTTGAACACTTAAGTGGCCAGTGACATTTGTTCTCTCCACTGATAATAATGTTTTTCCTTATGGCTCATAGGGCTGCAGTCATGTATTTATGCTTCTGAAAACAGACTTGTCTGAAGACAGTCTTGACAACAACAAAAGGTGGCAGGGAGCTATTGTTCTCTAATGGCTGTTCCACATCTCCTACTGCCATGGCGCACAGCTTCCTCCACCTCTGCAACTGGTGATAAAACTTAGGCCATGTTGTGAGAAGATAAGGGAGCCAGGACAGAGAAAATGCTTGCAGTCATATTCTCGCTTCTCGTCCCAGTCATCTTGTGCTTTCTCCAATTTAGGCTGCTAATGGTGTGGTAACTTGCATTTCTACTTTCTTAAAAACGCAGTGCCTGGAACATTCATTGTTCAGTTTGCTATGTGTCTTTTTTAAGGTTTGCCCTAATGATGGTTCAAATGCAAAAAAATAGAATAGGAACGTAACACTTCCGTTGCTTATAGGCAGACCCATTTTCTATTCTACTCACTTTTTTCTAACCAACAAGCTAGAATTTGATTCTATATAATTTGGTACCAAAAGCTACATTTAACTGACATTAAGGTTGTGAAGTAAGAACCAAAAAAATATTGAAAATTCAAAAATTAAGCCTTACACTGTTTTTAACCCACAGTGCTAATGGCACAGGAGTCTTGACCAAACAACTGGGGAGGTGAAATACACTTCTAAGAAAAAGTGTAAGTCTTTCCCTTACATTTGAATCTATTAACTTTTGTTATTTTCATTCACAAACTTAGCCTAAAAAAATCTTTTTCTTTAATTATCCCCCCCCTTTGCCCCACTTTGAAAGAAGAAAAAGAACAAAAGTTCATAGGAAGATATAAAATATGTATTACATTTATTCACGAGACTTGAAAGGGCTCCTTTGGAGCCATTTGAGTCTCTCCATCCCAGCCTATCCAGTAAATATACAGTTACATAGTTTTTTAAATGTATTTTTCATAAAAATTAGCTTTTGTCTACAGTCAATAACCTTTTCATAGGTTTATACATTAAAAGGCCAGAGGAAACACTGTCATAATCTACTCTGGCTTTCTGAATCACACAGACCATAGTACTCTGAAGATACATGACCCTGTATAGTCAGCTTGATAGACTGTAACTGATTAACACAATGCATATACAGTTTCGTATTGTTCCACAATACAGATCATGATAATAGCAATATGGAAATGTTTAATAAAAACTTTATGAAAAAAGGTAACGGCACATGAGCAGGAACCCAGATTGCAGAACTGAAAATATTTTCAATTTGTTTTTTTCTTAATTCTCATGATTATAGGCCCTGGTAAAAAAAACAACTGTTCAAAAATAACATTGTCTAAGAACTTTTACCCATTTGAGTTCAAAACTAGATGAGGCAACATCACTAATTCACTCCAGACTTCTATAATTTGAGATTAGCCAGTATGCGTTTGGGAACTACAGTAAACACAACTGCTCCTTCATTTTTTACTTAAAGCAAACCTTTATAACTGTGTTATAACATACTGAAAACAGGAGTATGTAATAAAAATGCTGACACAGTC
This sequence comes from Pterocles orientalis, assembly GCA_011057875.1. Classification (NCBI taxonomy): domain Eukaryota; kingdom Metazoa; phylum Chordata; class Aves; order Pterocliformes; family Pteroclidae; genus Pterocles; species Pterocles orientalis. The sequence goes on from WKFP01015475.1 coordinate 160,412, forward strand.
TTGCTCTGCATGACATAAACATGCCAATATAATATTACTTTTTTTTCTCCCTCACTCTGTATACAATATATATGCAGTTTTAAGTAAAAGAAAACATATTAAACAATCAACTTATCACGTAATCATGTATCTATGATGTACCATATACCAACCACTAGACTTATCACACTTACCTTCCTGCATAATTAAAGTTAAATTCTCCAAATACATACATTTTTGTTACCTTATCAAAGAACAACAGTCAACATGCTCAGCACTCCATTACTGTCAGCGAAACAGTTGCAAAGAAAGTTAAAGCTGCCATGAAAGATATTGCAAAATTGAAGTGAAATCTTCAAGTGAATGAAAAAACAGATCAGATGCTGTTCTGACTTTAAAAGATAACATAAAATAAGTTCTCCTATTGTAGAGGAAAACCAAATGCAGAATTAGTAGCGTTGTTAGTATTTTCAGCTAACTATCCACGGGAAAAATAGGAACAGCAACATGAATCATTTTGTTCTGCCTGTAGCAGAACATAAGTTATAGTAGTTTGTTGACACTAAAAATCTCTCCACGGATTAAAATATGTGTGTATGTGTATGTGTGTGTTTGTGTGCATTTATAAGTATACAAACACACACACATATTTTAATTTATATGACAAACAGGCAGAGAATTCCAAATTCACCAAATGAGCTGATGTCCAGTAAATACCCTATGTTACTTTAGCTGTCAATTAATCTATACTTTCAGCATCAACTGAATTGGGTTTACTAAATAATGCTATGGGCTAATACTGGTGCACTTCTAACCTACAGTATGCAGTACCTCTACAAAACATCTCCAAAATGCCATCTGCATTGCATATTTGTTGTAAAACTATATCTTTTTTCTAATCTTCATTTTTGTTAGCCATACATACGTATATCTGTTTATGCTCTAAGAAATAAGTTTGCAATGCTTTATAGCATGCCACATATGTTCATAAAATGTCCCCAAATCAATATAAAATAATGTAATAGAACAAAAATGCATACTATTTTTCATGCTATGCTCAATATAAATATAAATTCAAGGCAGTCAAGCTATCCATTACCAAAATAATAATAACAACCATAATATATATGTATATATACCTACACTCTCTAAAAAGTGATCCAGTTACATAGATTAAGAAACCAGTAAGAAATTGGCTGAATGTAGTATAAAAGTCTCATTTTATGTAAAAGCCAATACTGGCCATTTCAAGTATTTTAATTCTTTCCTATAACCTTTTCATTAATAACTAGCTATTTGTAGAAATTATAATTTTATACTGAAAATTGTATTCAAATTAAATAAAAATTAACTTCTACTGTAGTTCATTTTTAGAGTGTGCATGTATACATAGCAAAATACCCTTCTACAGATCTATCATAAATTTTTTAGCTCATGTCAGTTCTTTTCTAGGAAAACACATCAATGTTTTTTTCTCAAATTTTGGATAATGCATATCAGGCCTTTTAAGAAATAAAATTCATCTTATTTCATTTGCAACACCAGATTCCCTTCAGTTTGTGCCAGTTTGCAAGTTAAAGGTCAAAGATCAAAGACATAGGACAGTACATTTTAAGGAAATTCAGACAGTGAACCTGTTCACAGAAGACAATGTTTAACTTGGTAATGACAGTCAACAGGTCAATAATCAAGTTCAAGGCAAGCTGTTCATTGTTGCAAAAGCTACTCCCCTCAAATCCTGGCTTTCATAAAAAACCAGGTGTCTGACTTTTGGGGTGCATCATTCTGACCATCTTTAATAAGTTCACAGCCCAGTGACTGTAAAGCCTACGACTGCAAGAAGCAGCTCCTAAAATCAATAAAGAGGTCTGTCAGTTGCTGACTTTTCTCTAGGAAAAAAATATTGATACAAACCTGCTCTGCAGGTCACATGAAAACGACAATACTGCTGTTAGCATAAATTACACAGAATGACAAAATGCTTTGGTGGTCCCTTGGCTCTGTCAGTGATATCACGTTCGCCTGAAGGCCAGAAATTTGACTAACCCTTTGAGAACTATGGTGAACATGCAAAGGGGTAACACACCAGACGATACTCATGCAATATCAGAGTCATCATTTTAGCTGTCCTTTGAAACTGTTACTCTACCTCTGCAGAGGCAAATTGAATTATCATGCAACATAGTTTAAAAGAGAAATTCAAGATGCTTAAGACAAAAGGCTAAGCTACAAAACTGTCGCCAGTTCAGAAAAATTCTTGGTAAGTGGTAGAAGTTATTAAAATAGGTTTGGTTCCTTTAACCAGAAAGTATATTTTGTTTTCTATTTATGTTACAAATGCTTTTCTATCAATAATGCAAATAATTAAAAACACTTGCTTGCAGTCACAGGAAATCTGTTTCAAAAAAATTGATTTTCTTTTAAACCTGTATTACCCAAATACAATCCTATAATTGAATGACAACCAAGATTAACATCCAACCAAGATTAACATCCACCAGACTCTGAAAACAGATGCAATAGTTCTCAAAGGGTTACACCACCAGTGTAATACCAGCGTCAAGTTTCTCTATAGCACGACTGTTGCTTTAGGTTATTGAAATCCACTTCAGAGACACACTGCTTTTTACCATGCTTTGGAATGAGTGCTCCTGACAGACCTGTGAAAGGCCTGGGGCAGTTGGCTTGGTACAGCTTGGGAAAGTTTATGCAGGAAAACCAACCGAAAATAAACAAACCAATAGAAAGGTTCTGCTTGAATATAGGAATGAATATAAATGAGTTTAAAACATTGAAGATGTAGCCCAGAGCAGCTGTAAAAAACACAAAATGAATGTATTATTAAGGCTGTTACTATATTGCAGATATTTTGGCCCCTTGTTTGTTGGAAAATGGCTGTCCGAACAGTCTGAAGTCCTGCATGTCATCTGAGTCTCCCACCTGACAAAACTGGAAGTAGGAGTATAGGACTTTATCCATAGCAGACAGAAAGCAATCCTCTTTGGAGACAAAGCTGTTTTGGGTCTTCACACTTTCCTGAAAGTTCTGTTGTGGATTGTTGTGTTTTTCTAAAAAAATTTGCTTTCACCAAAAATTTTTTCAAAGGGGAACAGGCCTTAAGGGAAGAATGTAGAAACATTGGAGACTTTTTTTTTTCCTCTTTGTTGGTTAATCCAGATAGTTTATGCGGCATTGAGCGTGCAGAGGAAAGGCCTAGAATCGAATGACAAAGAAAGACAAAGGACTGAAGAAACAGTAGATACTGTGTATCATGGAAGCTTCCCAGCTGAGCGAATCACCACTCATGCACGGGACAGGCAACCCCCTGGGTTTTAAAGATCAGCTTTGTTTCAGACTGACAGATGCCCGCTCCTAGCTAGGAAACTGCATAACAGCTCTCAAGTTACCACAAACTCCTGGGAGGGAAAGAAAAAAACCAAACCCCCTACATCACACCCACTCTTGCATAGAGCGTTTGCAGTACAGTATGTGGCGGGGTGTTCCTTTCCTTTTGAACTGGAACACAGTGTAAACCAAGACAAGGAGGCACAAGGCCAGGATGCAGGGAATGACGATGGCTATGGCTTTCACAGTGCTGGCTGTGTTGTCCAGTTTGATGACAATGTCAACATCATCTTGAGGGCTGTGTCGGTCTTTATCTCGATCTGTTGGTCCATCACAACCCATAAAATCCTTGAGGATGGATCTGGGATAGCCAGGTTCCACCCTGAGCATCTGGTTATTGAATTTCCAGTACTCTTTTCCTTTGTAGAAATATGTGAAGCCTGAGGAAGAAAATTGCAATTATTCATTGTCATATGGGATCAAATCATGTAATCAACACACCATGACCAAAACTAATGGTATAAAATTGTTTTGTAATTAAAAAAATAAAAAGGTGTAAGGAATACACTTCAGTTACAGGTCTTTCAAAACTTCTTTAAAGATTTTGGTTTTTTACCATTTCTAGAAAATCTAACATTGCAGTGTTTTGGTTTGTTTTTGGTTTTTATTTTTTTAATTTAATAAACTAGGATTTTATTCTTATCCATTGCTACTAAAAATATAGAAATTACAGAGAATATGATCTTTGACAGACCAGGGTCCAGCTGATTTGTTCATTCACTGAAAAGCCAACCAGAGTTGGAATTCTGCTAGGCGACCCAGAAATGAGAACTGACCCTCTTTAATACTGTACTTCAGAAGAAAGAAAGTGGATGAAATGACAGCAGCTTTGCCAAGAGAAAACAGATATAACTAGATTTAAGTTGTCTGAAAAGAGCTGGTATATGATAATTCAGGCAAAAATCCAATGCTATTACTAAACATGCCAAAAATCTACATTACTTTATCATCCCAGCTGAAAAATAGCATTGATCTGGCAAGAATAAACAAGAAGAAACAAACCTTCAGGACTGGTGAACTTCCTCCTACTGTTCATGAACTGAATGCAAACAGATGGATTTTTCCTTATCTTCACTTTATAGACCTCAGCTTATTTCCTGCAGTACTAAAGGCTACTAAGAATACTAAAACACGTTGGGCACTATTTGTCATTTTAACAAGGCTTCCTGAAAAGATTGGTAACTGGCTATCTGGAGATAATATTAGTAATCACCTATTCAAACAGCAATAAGTTTCTCTCAATTCTAAAATAAATTACTTGATAGTACATTTTGCAGCTCAAACCGTAAAAAAATCTTCATCATCACTGCCACTTTTCAGAATATTTAGAATATTTGAATATTCTTCTATATTAGATATTGACGCAATTTCAATGGCCCTCCCAGGCACTGAAATGGTACTATTTTCCTTAATTCCTTGCAGTTTTATTATCTGAAAATATGTTAGTGTATCTATAGAAAGGTATAATATTGCTTAAAAGAAAAAAAAAAAAGAAAAGCACTGAGCTATATCAAAACAGTAGTTAAGAGGCTTGTTCACAAAATGCCTTCTATTCTGATTGGAACAAAACAAAAAAAAAGGGCTGTAATTGTTTAAATACAATGAAGTTTTAGAATTTTAGCATCTATAAATTTCCTTAAAGCAATCTGTAGTTTAAATAAAAAATATTATCAAAGCAAAATTTCAGTATTTTGAGCCACAGTTTATCTTTGCATGTCATATAACAACGTGTATGTAAGAAAGCACTGTACATACAGGCTCTGGATAAATATTTCAAATGTGTAAATTTGATATACTATCTCTATCAATAGTCTAACACATATATAGAGACCATACACAGATAAGACATCTCTAAATCTATATTCTTACATCTATACAGAATACACATTTGTACGTATCAGAGGTACATGTAAATCAGAATACTGATATTAGTTAGAATTAATTGTTACTATACACTGAAATATCAAATTAAAACTGTTAAAAACCAAGTGGTAAAGGAATTGCCAGCCCCTATATATCCAGTAAAAATTCTTCAATCAGAGCATATTTTCCATTGGAAAACTCCGATAGTAGTTTAAACTTTTCTGCCATTTTGTTGAGGCAGGAACCAGGATAATAGTAACAGCTATAACAGATGGATGGAAGTTACCAGCAGAGAAGGATAGTTCTAAGAGACTGAGCAGTTTTACTGCTTCTCATGGCAGAACAAGTGACTTCACACAGCTGTTGAAAGTGATTTCATTTAATCTGCTTGACTTGAGCCTGCTTTGGGAGCTGTTCCTTGTGATTTTCCAACTGCTAGTCACTAAAAGTAGTGAGCACAATGCCTGACCCAAACAGCATGGAAGGACTTAGCAGTCACTAACATGTCAAATAGAAACTCTAATTAGGAATGGTAGTAAGCACAAGGCAGAAAAAGCTCAATGGGCTAATAAAGTAGACCACCTTTTCTCTGTCTACTCTCTAAAAAACTGCCCCACCATCCACTTTAGCAGAACTTCTAATGGGGAGGTGACATTTTCTATGCTGCTCCCAAGGCAGAAAGAAAGATTTCTCCAACCTGGAGAACTTTGTGTGATCTCAGATTCCATGGAGTGACAGAAAGGAAATGTCTTCTTCACCTTCTCCTACGAGTTTTTACCACAGCATTAGAAACCAAATCACAGTATGGGAAGTAACATGGGAAGAGAGAGTTTCAAAGATGTTTCTGGTACCTTACCAAGCTTCTAGGACATTGAGTCAGGATGCTGACTAGAGCAGGAAATTGTTTTTTCTCGTCTTTCCCATCTTCCTGTAAGATTATCTCAAATTTTTGTGGACGGTGAAGGGAACCCCTTTATGATATGACTTAGTGCACATGCTCATTTGCATGGATTACACAATAGAAAGAGAAAAGAAATAAAAAAGTATTCTTTAAACCAAAAAGGATTAAGTGGAAGACAAGCTTTCAGATGTTCCTTTACAAAGCTATATAGTAAAACTTCCTTGTCAACTCTGCTTCTACCCAAAGAAAGGAAAACAGTTTCAGGCAAAATGTAATCAACTTCTTTCCAACTAAGCTGTGGTACTTCTTATTTGCATCTGCTTTTGTTTCTTTCCTTCCTCATACAAACAACAGTGCAGTTGTGAACTGTTTCTTAAGACATCTGTTTTCTTAATTTCAGGGAAAATGTCTTAATGGTCTTCTTGGGAAATTGCTGGTGCCATTTTCAGTCCCTCTTTCTGCCCTGGGGCCCTTCTAGGCTTTCTGAGTTGCCCAAGAATGCCTTCTTTCCCTTTCCCTCCTCCACAATCTCATGTCATGTTTTACCACCCTCCTCACTGAAAGACTCGGACAGACTATCAAAGCCATTGGGGTAAAAAAGAGAAGTGGCTTTGATGTAACCAAGAGTCTTTCCTGTCTTAGGAATGAGTGCTCTGCCTCTGCAGTACTTTCAGCCCCACTGGTCTGAGTGGTACAATAAGATAATTTTCATTTGTAATGAGAGATACACATACCTGAGCTCAGTACAGAAAACTTACTATGGGCAATGCAATCAAGGTAAGAAAAAAAAAAAACAAACCGATATATACATACATATATATATATGTGTATAAAAATGTTAAACTTAGTTTTGATTTAAATCTTTACAAATAGGCTTAAAAAGTAATGAAGGGAAGAAAGCAGAGGTTATATCCGTTATGTGTGTCTGTGCATACATAATGTTTGTGGCCATTTCCACATATATGTGTATTGACAGAGAGTTAAGTTATTGAATATGATGCATGCAGAATATAATCTTCACTGACCCACTTTCCAGCTAAAAACAAAACAAATAAAACAACAAAAATAAATCCCAGTCTAGCCAAAAGGCCAGAATTGAGAGAGGATTCCTGCTTCTGGATAAGTCAGAGACAAAGCAAGGAAGCAATTAAATATATTTCTGACAAAAAACCCCAAACATTTCCATGGTAAATTTTTTAATCAAGTTAGAGGTTGAAATAGGAGACTGAAATGGTTTATACAAGGAAAGAAATCTTTTAATCTGCTTATTAACAGGAAACTAAAATAACATGGCAATATATACATGTGCTGTCTTGTGAGGCAAACTCGGAACATGTTACTAAATAAATCACAAACGCCATACAACAATTCTCCAGCAATGTTAACTGACAACAAATGCATCTTTCTATTCCCATCAAAGGAATCTAAACTCTGTTCACTGAGGGCTTTACTGGCAGCCTGCCAGCCAGCCCCTGGGTAGCACCATTTGGAGCTGCGGCCAGCTGGAGATTCTAGGTTCCTGGATGTGATGATGCATCTTGATACAGGTAATAGCACTTCATACTAACATCCCTGTGATCTGCACTTCTGCATTATGGGCTTATGACATCTTAAATTTATATAGATTCCTAGGGATATTTCTGCTTAGATAAACATTTTCCTTCCCTTTTCTAGTTGTTCAGAATAAAAGTAATACCTTCTAAGCTGTTTAATCAGCCAGTACCTTGACAATTCCAATAGAGATATACTGTGTTTAGGAAGTTTGTTTTAAGAGGTACTGTAATTCATCAGAGTACAAAAATAATTAAGCTAATTAAGACACAAGAAAAGAAATAATGGAAATTAAGGTTTATAGTACTAAATTTGGAAGATTTTTCTTCATTGTGTTAAATGGCCCATGCAAACAAATAGCCATTTTCACAACAGCAAGTTCCATAGCAGGAAACATTCTGTTCATAAATCAAGAGATACTTAACCTGAACAGTCAATCACCTCTCTACCACTCCTATCTTTCATAAAGGGTGTTAGTAAATCATTAAAACAGAAAGGTGTTTGCATACCATTTTCTTTGTGGACAAAGGCTCCCTGAGGAGATTCTGGGATACCTTTCCAGATTGTGATTGGTTTGGGATAACCAGGGTCCATGGATCTCATTTCTTCACTGTACCTCCAGTACCTAAAATTTGTTTTAAATGCCAAAAATAGAAAAAAATAAAACAAAACCAAAACCAACCAACAAACAAACAAAACAAAACATTTATAAGATAGCAGATGAGTAGCTACATTTTTTTCCTTCTAACATGTGCTACATTCATTATCCTAAAATGGGAATACTTGACTTCTCTTCTTTGAACATACTACTAAATTTCAAAGAAATCTATTTGCTGACTGGAAAACTCTTTCCTGTAAGCAGAAAGAAGATAAAAGGTTTTTGCACTTTGGGAACTAAATCAGCATGCATCTCACTTATAATCACAGCAATGCTGATGTCTAGGACTTCTGCACAGTGACACAGAGTGATGCAACATATGCAAAAAAGAGATATTAATGTTTTAGACTACATTGATGAAAATCATTACAAATTACAGTAGATTCAGCAATCTCCTAGCAATCTTAATTTAACTCCTTTTATGTATGCATTCCAGTACCTTTTCATTTCATTATCATTAAATAGACATAGTGTAACACAGAACTCAACCTGCTTTGTGCCTTTTTGTCAGCCATCCCTTCTCCAATTTAAAAAGCTTCAGCATGCAATTTCTAGGGAAGCTGAACATGCAAGAAGCATTTACACTTGTGATTTTATTTACACTTACAGATAATGTTGATAATGTCTTTGTCCTTGTGCAGCTGGCTAAATCGCTAGGCATATCTTACAAGCTGGCTCTAATAATTAACATACTGTATCTCTAGTATCTCTGGGTATCCTGATATAATATTTGGGTGGGTCACTTTATGTTTTGATTGACTCCAATAATTTAGAGCATACCAATTCAGAACATAGTTTTATTTTTTTTTCCCCTCTAAAATCAGTTTTACTTGTGAAAAATTACATGAAAAGGCAGACACCATTTCAGGGCATCAAGAACCTGAGAATATAAGACGTTCACTGATAATGTGGTCACTGTTAAAAACTTGACCCTTTTTCTAACTTAAATTCATTTGACTTCAGCTTTTAGAAAACCCTTTTATGATTGTTCCTAACAGATTAAAGAGTCATTAACTGGATGGTATTTTGTCCCAGTAAAGGTACTGAGGCTCTAATCAATTCACATCTTAATCTTTTTTAAAAACAAAATGGTCTAAACTCCACTGTATTTCTCCCTGTGGAGCACTTCTCTGACTTCAAACTTTCAATGAAATTAAAAGGTGGCAGGTTTCAAGTGGGTTGAGTTGCCAAGTAACATTTAAAAACATTTATATTTATTTTTTATTTCTTGTGCATAAATTATTTTATAGTCTGATTTCTTAATCTAGTCACATATGCATCAGTAACCAGTCAACAAAGCAATGATCTTTATTTTGAAATGTAACATCTTTCAGAGTTCACGTGGAGAAAGAAACATGGAGAAGTAGTAAACAAAGCTCTTACATCAATACTATTGCAACCAGTTCTTGCTCATCTTTTGATTCTGCATTTCTTCATCCTTTGTTTTTTCTCTTTTCACGTTTGCCTGTTCTCTCTCTCTCTGCTTCTTTATTATCACTCTTTGCCAAGCTTAATACTCTGTTTTCTAATCTCCATTTTATCTGCATTTCTAATCTCCATTTTATCTGTCTCTCTTTCCCAGAACCCTATTTTCTTCCTGCATAATTCCACTCGTTATCCCTTTTTGTCTTCCAATCTTTTCAACTTTTTAAGCTCCTTCTACTAACTTCTGTGTTTTTTGAGTAGGCTGCATAATGGAAACAGGCAATCCCACAGAACTTTCAAAAATATCCACTGTAATTAAAAAAAACAAGTCTTAGAGGACACACCCAGTGTACACTCAAAAGTCCCCAAACTGTTGTTTTTTTCATCACTGATGAGAAATCTTATGAAAGAGGGACTAACTGTGATACTATCTTGGCAATCTGTGCTGGAATAATGAGCATGTCTACAGGTTAGGGAAAAGCCTAGTCCTGATTCTCCTTGGCATGCCAAATGTTCACAAGCAGACTCTCCAGTGATGATTTGAGCTTTACAAACTATATAAATTGTGTTACTCTATCTCAAAGACTGATAAAGTAACAGAGGGAAAATAAATGAAAATGTACTTTGTTCAAGGAAGTCCTCAAGGCCAGGCTGGATGGTACTTTGAGCAACCTGGTCTAGTGGACGGTGTCCCTGCCCATGGCAGGGGGGTTGGAACTAGATGATCTTCAAGGTCCCTTCCAAGCCTAATCATTCTATGATTCTATGATTCTACAATTCATGGCTCTAGAAAAAGGAAATTTGGAAAATATTTGCTAAAACACATTCTTTCCTGTATGTAATCCTATTTGCTTAACAATATTCTGAACTATTGGATGACTAAGCTTTATGAAGAAAAATATATGTATTCAAAATCTAAAGTACAAAAACTAGTCACACCAGACAGGGGCATAAACAAAGCCATGTTTCAAGAAGTTCAGCCAACCTGTTATCATCTTGTCCTACACTACTCAGTTCTGGTAGGAGACGAATGAGAGAGGGAAAAATGTTTTCTGTAATCATCTTTTGTCCCCTCCCTAGCTTTCATGATTGTTTGGAAGAATTATCTTTAGTGCTCAAATGGATAATTTCAAATATTAATAATAATGATCCATACATGACCTGCTTTAGACATATGAGTATTACAATACCATTTACTATTTGGACTTTTAAATCTTCTTACTGGTTCGGGTTTTTTGAGTTTTTTTTGGTTTTTTTTTTAATTTCATAGACAATTTTGATGCTTTGTATTCTATTGCTCTAACTTTTTAATGTATACTACAGTTCTGGGCCATTTAACTTCTGCCCTGGGGCTCCTTAACTACAGATTACTGTCAAAACAAAGTGTACAGGTCCTTGAGTTACATAAGGAGGAACATGCTTTGATATTTTGATGCTGGCTTGACTTTTTGGTTCCCTTTCACTCCTACCTTCTACCACTGAGAAGTTACATTTATGTTATAATTTCTTCAGGAAAAGATCAATCCCTACAGTAGATTTATATATACTACTAAATAGACTTATACATACTACTAAAACTATCATAAGAATTCATCTCCAATTTTACATTAATAAAAATTGTCATATAAACAATACATACTGAGAAGCTTAGTGGTATATGGGTTTATTCCCACTGGTGGCCAATATCCTGTAATAGCTCAATTATCTCTGCAAGGTTCACGTTGTTTGATCATCTTCTAACATACTGTATTGCATTTATATCCTGCTGAGTTTCACTGTGCTTGTTAGCTCTAAGTAACAACTTCTCTATCAACAGATGTTTTCTCTGATAGTTCTTTCTGTCTTCTTAGTCTTAGTGTTATTACCACTAGTGCTTTAGGAAAGTCTCAACTATAAGTAACTGCTTGTGCATGGAAATATAAAATGACATTGCCGAATGAAGCCGAAAGAAAGTACGGGTCACATAAAATTCCTACTGTATGTACTTTCCCAGGAGTGCAGAGGTGGAAAATTATTACCTGAAAATGAACTTATATTTAAAGAAAAAATTTCCTCAACCAAGGGAAATAAATTATTTAGGTGGCCTTCTTCTTCACCGTGGAAACTGACTGCTTGAAATGATAACTAGTTTTCAGACACCATAAAAATTTTACTTAGTTATTTACTTTGCTCATCATGAGTGTTGGAGATTTTTTTTTAAAAGCTTTAGCAATAAGATTTGTTGTGGCAATCTGTAGTGCAATATTACAGTACTGCTAAGAAATTATCAGCTGTAGTGTGTTAAACATATTCTTTGATGTGCATTAAATTAATATCTGACATTATTAGTGTCTCAGAATCCTAAGTACCAGACAGTAACAAAGCCATCATCATACCTTTAATAATACTAACACAAACATTACAATTATTAACAAAGAATAATTCATCTCTGAGCATTCAGAATTTGCACAGTGATACATCAATCAACAGCCATAGTAACATTCTGAAAATCTGTAAAATCCATCATTCAGATAACTTGCAGTGTTTCAAAAATTAATGAGTTGTCTTAACATCTCTATAAAGCAGACAAATATTCTTTTCCTTACTTTTGCAGACAAGGAAATGAAGACACAGAGACACTAAGTAACGAGTGCAAGGCTCTTTCAGGACTAGAAAATAACTCAGTTTTTACAATTCTTTTTCTGTTCTTTATTAACCACAAAAATAAGTGTCCCTTCTGAAGGGACCTGTAAGATTTATTTTAAAATAATTTCTAGGGAACTGGTCAAATTGTTCTTTAGCTTCCTGGTTTAGCTGTCATTTCCCTTTCTTACCTCATTTTTAAATAGTAGCAGAGAAGTAATTATCACTGACCCTAAAAAGCTTTAGAACATGCCTTCCCTATTTACGTGCTAGGGTTTAGAAATGTGGATAAAAAGTAGAATCTTAAGTGTACATAATTACAATACTTCGAATATTTAAGTTTAAATTTTGTCACAACTGTGACTTGCCTGTTGACTTCTAAAACATAACTTTACAATTTGATATACATATACTAATTTCAGTATACTCACAAAGTAGTTTAAATTATAAGAAATGTGGAAACAGTATAGCTGTCTATGCAGAAGGAGTTAATTTCATCTGCAGAAAATGAACTAAAGTGGCTTGACTTCTTCTTTTGAGAAATAGAGGAAAAGATTAACACACTTAGCTGATATCTACCAAACATCCTGCTTTCAGAATTCCTATACCAACCTATCTCCTTTGAAGAAGTAGGTTTTCCCAACATCTTCCCACCAAATTGCTGAATCAATGCCATGGGAAGGAATTCCACTTCCAAGTGTTATCAAATCATGAGGATAACCTGGCTGGAGAGTAGTGTCCTTGAAAACCCAGAACTTGTTACCTGTACAAAAGCATATATATATATAAACATGTGTTAGTCTTCAGTACTGTCAGTATTAATACACTCCTAAGAATTAAGAAAGACTCCCAAAGGGCTAAAGTGGTTCTGCCAAGCACAATGAAATGCAAAATGTTCTATCATTGCAGATAATGCAAAATTAAATATCCCTTACAGATAGTTTGCATTTCTAAAGTACCTTTCATTCAATAAGCCCACAGAGTATTTTGATACCAGCTATATAGGGATCAAACTCAGAATGAAAAAGAAGTCATCTCAAGAGGCTCTGTGGTTGATAATGTAATACATTTACAGCAACACTACACAACAGATTTACATTTCATGAGTAAAGAACAGTGAATTTTAAGACAAAATGAGGTAAGAAACCATATAAATAAATAAAACATAGAAATTCCTACTCTCATAGAGATCATATACTTTTATTACTCTGTACTCTCCTTCTCCTCAAGAAGTTAAATTACTTATGAAGGATGTACATATTATTTCCGAAATTACCATAGAATTTAATTTTTTTAAAATTACATTTTCTTTAGTGTGGCCTAAAGACAGCAAAGTGAGGTTCTGAAGTCCCACAGGTGAAAATTTTATGTTTCTGAAATTAATGGGGTGTTGCCTCTAGTATCAGTGGCAGTAAGATTTAACCTTTAGTTGTGGGTTGCGAATCACTCAGAACAACCCATTGACTCATTACATGCTGATAATACAAAGTATTGTTGGCATGACAAGGTAGTTGTATGACTCCAGCTGGTGTTAGCACAGTGTCTACACAAACCTCAGGTTATCTAAACTGCCTTAAATACAAATAATAGCCTAGTGCCTCCTGGACAGAAATGCTCAGTGGTTGAACCCCTACTTTTGCAGTTCATAGCTAAATATATTGTCTATATAGGGGCATGCATGTCTACAGGAGCAGCAGTTGCACCCAGTGTTTTGTAGTATAGCCCCTCCCCGTACCCGTTTTTGGAGAGGATACTTCCTGTGCTCTCCCTTGTAACTGGATAGCTTACTTCACCAGCCCACCACTCTGGTTTCCCAGCTTCAGTTTGCTCTAGCTTCCTAGCCAAGCTCTTCTTCCTCACTAAACACTTCCACAATTATCTCGCCTGGTCCATAATCTCATATTAAGCCTTTACGCTTACACTTTTCCCAGTAACAGTGTTGTCCTCCAGACTCTTTACTAGGGTCTTCTCAACATAATGTGTCTCCTGTCCTGTTCTTGCAACTATCTTCTCCTTTTTTCCATTTTTGCTTTCTTCTAATTCTTCTTCAAAATACACTTCTCACCTGTGTCTTTTCAGTAGAGACTTCTGTTTCAAACACAGTCAGCTCTGGCTGAAAAAAGGGAATAAAGATCCTCATATGCCCCCTAGAAATAGGGAAAAGGGAGCATAATTTGCATTTTAGTACTTATCTGAAGAGCTTGTTTTGAGGCCTGTCTTCTCTTTGCATTATGTCATCTAGGCCACAGGGACACTCTGAGCAAGACTATAGGCTCCACTGTGTAGGAACCATGTGTTTATTTTCTCTTCAAAACACTAACTTCATCCATGTTTCCAAAAAGCATTGCTATTTTTAGTAATAATAACACTGAAGGAGAAGATACTCTTTGTCACTATGCAGACCCTTTTGAGTTACATAACAAGAAAGTCTAGAGAAGGTCCATGAACATATATATTGAATTGGCCTATTGGATACTTCACTTTGTTCTATCCATTGTTATTTCTGACGATGATATTATAAATATAAGGGGAAAAGTTTGAAAATATATTTTGCTCAAACACATTTGCGAAGAGATCCTAAGAGACAAAACCATAGCTGTTCATATTAGCCCTTGTACTTACCCGTAAGTCTAGGCAGGTTGTTACCCAGACTTAGGAAGTTAAGACACTGAGCTGAATAAACATTTTATAAGGAATTGTAATATTACCCCAAAGATCTAGGATCAGGTCTATGCCAAAGTCACCAAGAGGGAAATTCTGGAGAGCTGTTTTGCAGTTGGTTTTGTATTTTAGCTATCCCTCCCTGGTATCAAATGTTTGTTTAAAGGGAGGGGGGGTCTAATCTCCCCGTTCGTACTGTAGTGATTTAAAGCATGTTTTCATTTTACCACAGTTTTAATTAGGAAAGGGGATATAGTTTCAGTCCCTCCCACCCACTCAGGGTTTACAAAGTAAATTTTTATCAGCTCATTTACAGCTGCTTGTCACCCGCTTCCAAGCACAGACACTACAGTTTCCTCAACAGATCCATCTTCTCCCCCCCTGCCAGTTGAAGGAAGAAAGGGCTTAAAGAACGAGTATATACAGAGCTATTTGAAGTACTGAAAACAAAAGACACAGAGATCTATAAAGAAAAGTCATGGAAAGCTGAGGTCTGTGCTGGCCTGGGATTAGGGGATGTGCTAACCTGACATTTACCTTTACTGTGATTCCTTACAAAATTCACTTACAGAGTTTGATCATGACAGGGGTGAGCATCTTCAGTCATTCACTGTCCCTCTTCCCATGCGGTTTATCCTTCTGCCAATTCACATGACCGGACACAGAAGGCTTCAGATGGCAATGGCAGTTTCAAACGCAATGATAAGAGAAGTCATGTGTTTTGGACCTTACTAGTTGGTACTTATGGTGTGAACAACAGATGGCATCCAGTGAATGATATTGAGCCAGCTCATTTCTGTTTCAGAAGATCATTCAAAATGACAGATGTTGCACAGCATTGAGAGGCATATGCTGCGATGTATGTAATGCCATTACCTTTCTCTGTGCCTCATAAGGAATAAAAGTAACAGCAACTCTTAGGAATAGATCTTTATCAGCCATACCCAACGAGTGAAATTTAGCTATTAACAAGATCAGGCCATACCAGAATAAACAAGGGTTGAGGACACAATTTTAAGTGACAGCATCACTGAGTCAGGCATTTGTTGCATATTCAGATATACTGAAGTAGAAGGTAAGTGTAAATGTGGGAAAACAAGACTTAAGAAAAATTCTTCTTCACGTAACTTCTCACTAAGAAGTAAATTACTTACTTGGGTAAATAGAGAAAACGTAAATTTAACTGTATTTTATGGAGACAGTAGGGCATTGAGAGCTCTAACATATGTGAGCAAGACTTCTATTGATTCCAACTAGAAAGAATTGTATTTAACATTTACTTTGGAAGACATGTTTAGTCTGCTACAACTGTGTTGATTGCTAATGGGAAGGGCTGTATATAAGAAATCCAAATGTTCCATCTGGCTGACATTTTTCACTTTGTTGTTTTTTTTTTTCTCACTTGCTTTTTTCAGGGGGTTTTAGGTGGTTTGTTGTTGGTTTTGTTGCTTTGGGGTTTTTTTCTGTTTAGCTTCTGTCCCTCAGCTGGAGGAAAGTGGGTGGATATTGATCAGAGGATTTCCAAAAAGTCAGAAAAAATGAGAAGCTTTCAAACTCAGAACCAAATATTAGGAGAAGTTAAAGCTGAAAATTAGTGCAAAAGATGCCTGACTCTGATGAGAATTAGCTCCTCTTATTTCTAACATATTTATTTATCTTATAATATATTAAAAATTAATGCTTAAGTCAATATGCTCTCATTTACGTCACCTTCCACTAGTAAATAGTCAATACACTTCATTAATTGTGATTATAATGGAAATAAAGAATATACGACAAAACTAGAACAGTTATAGTTTGATCCTTCTTATAGATAACTAGTGCTTGTTCAGAGTCCTAACCTATGCCCTTGAAAGAAACCACCACTGTATTTATTTTACAAAGTTGTTTTTTAAGGGCTGGTTGGTGGGTTTGTTATTCTCACAGAGAATAAAGCACCACATGTTTCATGAAGTCTGGCCAACCTTCAGAATGTTTCATCTCTCTACTTTTACTCCTTGATGTAAGATCTAATATAATAACAAGCAGAATGGTAAGGTCACAAGCTGAGAATGAAGCAAGTGATAAAAAAGTCAAAATGTCTTACTTTTTGCAATAATGCTTTATTAAATACCATCACTGTAGGGAAACAATTGAGAAGAATAAACTGTGACTGCAATTATTTGAAGTCATTCAACATCTATCTTTCACATTCTAAAAAAATTACTACTTCACTTAAAATATTGACCATTTAACTCCAGATATTTTTCAGACTATTTAACTACCTGCTGACTACCTACTGCAAACAATTATGCAGTTTGTAGCAACTTTAGTTCTTCCTTTGTAGAATCAGAATGTTGAATAGTTGTGATTCCAGATTGTCAGAAACCAAGTTTTTTGTTCATGTTATATGCAACAATGATATGTGTGTACTGCAAGACCTGTGTGGCTATAATCACTGTAAGTGTCACAGTGATGAGACAAATTCTCAAAACTTTTAAGAATCTTATTCAATTTAAACCAGTTAATACTTTAATATCTAATTCTGAATGTTTTTTTTTTCTTCAAAAACCCTTACTTTGGTCTTTCAAGTCAAGATCAAGTGTTTTCTTACCAGTATCTCCAAATTACTATTCATGCTTCCTTTTTTCTCATTCTCTGTTTCCCACATTAAGTTTCTGTCATTTCTCTGCTCCATGATCTGACACAATAGTAAATCTATTTTTCAAAATAGAACTGTCAAGCCGTGGGATAAGTGCAGCTGAAAGTTATGACAGTAGCACTGGTAGTACAAGTTTTACAGCAACCTTTCTATTACTACATTTGGTTTACCATAACACTCAACAGCACAGACGGCTTGCCAATTTCATTTCTAAGACCATATAAATTCCCATAGGTATAATAACAAGAACGTAAACATCTGCTTTTTATAAGCAGCCATCCACCAAATTGTATGTCATGAGCATTATGAGGCACAAGAAGGTAGGCCAAGTATCCTAAACCACTCAAAATGAGCAAGCATCACTTTGTGCTACAAGCACACAACTGAAATTTTACAACAGTCTTTCCCTGTGTAAATAAATATTAATGCAAGAACCCCCCTCCAAAAAACCCCAAAATAAGGAAATACAAGTTAAAATGGTAACAATAAAGAAAGAATATAAAAACCAATGAAATTTCAAAACCAAATAAAACATTTGATCCGATAGTCTTGAACTTGATTCAGCTTGATTTCCTATAGACATCTAACACATTATGGATGTCCTCACAGGTTCCCCAAGTATTCTTAGGACTAGCAAATAGGTATTCACATGCTGATAGATTTTATTAGCACAAGTTAAGAATAACTACATTTCTTATAGCAAAAACATAAGCTATAAAAAGATTTCAAAGGTTCATAAATAAACTTTCCATCCTGAACCGACATCTTATACCATTTGCATATGGCTCATATTTTACAACACAGCTCCCATTTAAAAAACTTGTCACTTTTTAAATACTTCTATACCTTTACTAATCTATATTTCTGCTACTGTAAAGAGGTCTACTACTATCATGAACCCAACTGTATACACAAAGAGATGAAAAAATCTAATGCTAATAAAACAAAGTAATAAAGATCTAAACTAGTTTTACAATTTAAATCAACTCTTTTGAATTTGATGTTTGCTGTCCTGAAAGACAAGGCAAATAGAGCATAGATTATTGAAAATAAATGAGATTTTTAGATTTTTTTAAAGAGATAAACAGAATATTTAAATCCAGGATGGTTCACAAAGTTTATCCTGAGTGCATAGTGAAAATCTCACTGTCCTAACAGAATATTGTTTATCCTGGACTTAGGACAGTGTAGGCACATAAGGAGAAGGAAAGTGGCAATTACTCACTATCAATTACAGATGAGTAAGTTGGCTTACTCCTTTCTTCAGCTTCCTCAGAGAGTAAAGATATTCTCCTCAAGTATGAAAGCAGGAGTGAAAAAAGTCACGTGAGACCCTGTTTCACACTAGTAAAAAGGCTTCCAACGTGAGTGAAAGAGAGCAATGGAGATGGAAGGTGTGCCTGGAACCTTCCTTTGAGCATCTGCAGAAGAAGCAGCTGCTGTTCGGAAGGGAGGATATTCACACACTGACCTGTTTCTCAAGCACACACCAGAGATTCAAGACTCTACACCTTAATGACATTGGATGTTACTGATAGCTTGAGAGGAAGTTTTGGAGACTTTATTTAGAAATCTGGAAGTAAATGCTGTATTCACTCAAACAACACACTTTTCTGCCATAAAGAACTGACTAGTCTTGAAATGAAGTGATCTGGAAAATGTTTTCTCAGAGGAGTGCATAGTGACATTATTCCAGTCCAAGTTCTGGGAATGCATCGCTCCTTCTTTTCTATTTTTTTCCCTGAAAAATGGAGATAAGTGTTGGCTTAGACACATGCTTTGTGAACACATCCATATGCCAGACTTCAGATCTAAAGCTCCTTCTAGAACTCGCTTGTTTGGACCAGTTTTAGACTGGTAAAGCACACTACCTGGATAACATGTTCTACTTGCTCACCATGCTAGCAACAATCAACTTGTCCACTTCTAGCACCTTTGGAAGTAAGATAAATACTCTTTTCCCAGGAATAAATTTTGTGAGGGAATGGAAGAAATGAAACAATGATTGTGTCCTACAGTCTATTTATATAAGCTTCTGCAGTCATGTTCCACAGGACAGCTGAGATCCTCGTTTAAGAGGAATTTTCAAGGACACACCTACAAAGGACTCAGATGAACCCATTGATTCTGTGGCAGTGGAAAAACATGAATTACACTGATAGACAAACACCATCAGGTAGATTGAAAATCATGAAGTGGCAGAGAAGCAAAAATTCAGAAAAATTGCACAAGAAAATACAAGGAATTTTGACCTTGCAAACAAAGGGACAATACAAATGTCATTGGAAAAATAATGGAAGGAATTTTGAAAAGAAAGCAGGTGAAAAAATACCTGCAAAAGAAAATCCAAGTATCATATGACATCAGCTAGAAAGTACAAAACTATCTGGTCTGAAATCAGAGAGCACAAGCTGTGGATGATGAGGACAGAAAATAACATAAGATTCTGACTTGTAAGAGTACAATCCTGCTGCTTCTGCTTTAATTAATCCTGATTATCTAATTTCCCAGTGTAAAAAAAATAGAGAAATTCCTCTCCTCTTTCCATTTTTTTGTTATCGATAACCTACAGCCTAATGAATCAACCCACTCCACTAAGACCTAACAGGAGTCAGTCAGCATTGGCTGAAGAGTTAAATAACGAAAAAACCCCACATATTAATGATGCTGGGAAGGAAAAGAAAGCAGGTATAAGCCTAAGATTGATGATTTCTGTCTGAAGATCAGGTAACTGATCCAAGCATTATCACGGTAAACGTCTGGAATGTACAGGGCAGTTCCTTTGCTCTATGCAGCAGTTATGAGCAAAGGAATATCTGCAGAATAATATATGTGTCTTCCCATGTCCCACGGACCCAAAAACCAGGCAGAACAACAGAGATTTGGAGGTACCTTCATCACGATTCCTGATGGTATCAACTTCCCAGAATTTATGCTGTGAAGTTTATTTTATGGCAACAGAAGTAAAAGCCTATGCTGTACTGAAGCAATGTAAATAGAAAAATGTCCTATATGGAATGTAATTTCCCTTACGATTCACACAAAGAATACTATTTCCCTATTATTAAAACATAAACTTCATCTGCATTGTGCTGTTATGCAGTGTTTCTGCATGTTATGAAACATTTTCCATTTAGTATTCCCACGATAATGTTTCCATAGTGAATGAAATATTTCAATCTTCCTGTTAATGTTTCCACTTATAAAAATGAATTCATTTTTGATACAACTTAAAAAAATTTCTACTTTTTTGTAATGAGTTCACAAATGAATCCTTCACAACACTAAATAGCTGAATAACTTTTCAAAAATCTATTCAGTTTCTTCTTTCTTCTTTCAGATTATTATTTTATAAAACATATTTTACATGTTTTTCACTCTTTTTGATGATAAATAGGTATTTATTTAACATCTAGAATAATTTTCTCATTAAATGTAAGTTAGATGCATGTTCAAGAACTTTAATTTTGAAGAATGGCTGATGCTTGGAGTGAAACTTTGAAGGTAATTATAAAAATAAATATTTATAATAATTATAATAATAATCCATGCAACATATTGTCTGGAGTTTATGCTTCTTTAAAAATACTACATACAAATCTATGAAACGTATACTTATTTTTCCCACCTGAAAAAGCTAACATCACAGTTCTTAGATTAAATAAGTACAGTGCAGTACAGGGAGATACAGGTAACAACGATGCCATTTAAATATACACAGTAACGATGCCATTTAAGCATATGAAAATTTCATTTGCAAAAAGGAAGAACAGCAAAGAGAACTACCAAAAAAATGGAACTGAGTTCATTCTTGCTTCTCAACCTATATTTTTCAAAAAAGATTCCATAGTAGATCACTGCATTGCTATGTATCTTATTTATGCTTTCAAATTTTTACAGAATATGTAAGAGTAAATGATCTGATACTTTGAAGGGTGATCATAAATTAAAGCTGTAGTTGCTTAGTTGCCAAAATAAGAAAAAATAACTCACATACTCTTCATTTAGCTACCAATTCACAACATGATTTACAAATCATTAGTAAAAGTAAGCAAGCTACGTTCCAAGAAATCATCACAGCCAAAAGTATTACACAAAGTCTTTCTTTTCTTCTTTCCTTACCTTTAAAGAAGACAAAATTCCCCTCACTGTTTTCATAAACTGCATCAATGCTGGGAGGCAGTCCTCTCCAGAAGTAGGTAATCTGCATGGGGTATCCATCCATCACCCTGTTGTTTCTGACTCGCCAAAACCACTGATCCTGGAAACCAAATATACATCTCTTACTATGCTTTGAGGCATTTATATGTGTTCAGTTGCTGTCTTGAAAATATTGCATAATCATATTTGTGTTTGCATTCATGTCACATCCACACATTACAAAGGTGTCTAGAACTCGTTGTTCCCTGAGGCGGGAATAAGCTGCCCATGAACTGTGTGTTTGGTGCACACAGCCTTCGGCAGAATATACAGCGCGCTGCATGAGATGATGAAACTTTCTCAACATCATTCCTATAAAGGGCCCAACTTACAACTTCTGGATTGACTACAAGTGGTTTTCAGCAGAACCGTATGCCT
Organism: Pterocles orientalis; assembly: GCA_011057875.1. Lineage (NCBI taxonomy): Eukaryota > Metazoa > Chordata > Aves > Pterocliformes > Pteroclidae > Pterocles > Pterocles orientalis. The sequence goes on from WKFP01015475.1 coordinate 182,696, forward strand.
ACGTGTAAGCCTACAGGCAGGTTTTAAAGAACAACTAATTCTGCAAGCCATTTTTTTGCAGTGGCTGCTAACAGTGAGAGGTTGCTAGATACAGCTGTAACATCACTCCATCTGTATGATAAGAACTGCACTTTGATGACAAATCTTCTGTAGTGAAGATTTGCAGTCTTTCTGTGTAATATTATAAACAGTTAATACTATAGACAGTTATAGTTGCTAAATGCAGTGTCCTGGTCAATCTCTCTCAGCTTGTTGCCATCTAAAATGGCTTCTCCCTGTGGGATATACTATTGCTGTAGTGAGAGTCATATGGAGGTTGCATTTTTGAGAAATGAGGAGTGTTCAAGTTGAGAAATGAGTATGCGACACATTAGGTGGGTGTTGACAAAGATGTTGTTGTACCTCTTCAGCTCTCATAACAACAGTTCCAGTTCATCTAATATCTAGAGATGAAGGATGGAGTAAACAAGTATTTAACTTGTTACACACATTTGCGTATTTTAACAGTATTATATAAAACAACCCCCCTTAAATTATAAAGAAAGTACTATTGTGTTAGATATTTGTCACAGTTTTACATGGCAGTTCAGCCTTCTTTCTGTATAGGTCAATGTGCCAAGCAGAAAAGATCTGTGTTTTATGGGAACTAGCACAGCTTAGAGAGGAGGTTAATGCTTTGTTGGAGCATGCTTATGAAGAAATGCATTTATCATCTTTCTAAACCTGAGATCACAGCTCTCTTAAATTGTTTATCTTTCCAGTGACTCAACAATTTATAAATCTCCACAAAAAGTATTAGCCATACAAATACAAAACAGCTCAACATGTATATAAAAATACATCTTAATCATGTGCATAAATTAGTCTAAAATTTAAAGAGATGTTTTGAGTACCAGATTTCTGAGAATTTTAGTATTAAAAAAGTTCAAATAGCTTACATAACCTAAAAAATATTGAAAAGTTGCAATTGTCTGTAAATAATACTACTACTGAAATCCATCAATTTTTTTCATGTCTAGCTATTTCATTGCTAGTGTAACACAGCCGCACTGTTCTCATCTGATTAGATTCCTAGTTTCAGCTTTCATTTTTTTTTTTAATTGTAAAATGTATTATAACATTTAAAGAAGGTCAGCAAAGCCAATTTTTAGGATTAATTGACTAAATTCCAGAAAGAGAACTGGCAAAAGTGGGGGAATACAACTTAGAGATACAAGTTTTTACAAAGGCCTAACTGAAGCATGTGTTCTGAATGCTGGAATAGATAATGACAACCTCTGATATTTTTTGTTATAGCATGTGGATGTGGGGGAAAACTAGGGGGAATATCCTCAAAGCAGACATTTGGAAGCACTTTTTCATTGAAACAGTAATAAATACTTGAAATGGATTTTCAGGTCAGTTTTTTTAGGCATCATCAATCTGGGAATCACTTAGGGAGGGATGACATTAAGTCTCAATAGGCCAAACAGTTGTTTTCCTCTCCAAATTTCTATAAAACCCTCAAAGGCCAGGAAGTATCTCAGAGATCAGTTATTAAAGTTTTAAAAAAGGACAAACAAGTCCTTTAGAGTGCAGTGATTTAAAACTGCAGTCTTTGTGACATCTGTTACTATCTTCAGTAACAATGAATACAACGGAATATTCCAGTCTTGTCTGTCTTCACTCCAAGATAGAGATAACCCTTTTTATTTGTCTGAATTTTGTTGCAAAAGCACATTTTAGAAAACAATGTTTAGTAGCAGGAAGGAACACATCCAGCTCTCATAGAATGTCCTCAACTGAGAAGGACACTGATCAAGCTGTGGGTACAAAATAAGCAAGATATTTAAAGCTGAACAAAGGCTGACACTTAGCTGAATACAAAATGACATAAGTACACACATACTCACTTCACTGAACAAAAGTAATAAATTAAATGTTCAGGCTTTCAGGAGTTTCCCAATACAACACACATAGTCCAGAAAGTCTGGACATCAGTGCTACAGATAAAGCCTATAACATTCCAGGTTGGCTTATGAATCTCAGCTCTCAGCTACTACATCAAAGCAGATCTTGCAAATCACATTAATGAGTTACAAGAGAAGGATTTCTGTAGTTCTAATGACAGGAATAATCTTCTTTTCATCAGCCTTAAACTACATTGTTAAATATTCAATCAATTCCATTGACTATTAAAAAAAACCAAACCAAAACAAAATAAAAACCCAAACTTTAAATAGCTATGGCTATATTCAATAGTTCACAAGCTTCCAAGTGTTAAGACAGATGTGGCCAGAGTAGCGAGCAGTCATTTTATGTGTCCATAAGCTTTCAACAAGAAATAATTCAAGGTATCTGACAAGAAGCTAATTCAGAATGGTGTTACTGTGTATACATATCCCTCCTGGACTGGCACAGGTTTTTTACCTCAGACTAATTATAGAAGATCTATCCTATAGTCATTTTAGAGATACTTCCAGTAGAATCATAGAATGGTTTGGGTTGGAAGGGATCTTAGAGATCATCTAGTTCCAACCCCCTGTCATGGGAAGAGACACCTCCCACCAGAGCAGGTTGCTCAAAGCCTCTATATGTCTAGAAATGGTATCTAAAACAGTATCATGAAAAATAATGAATCTACAAGATCTTTTATTTTTTTAATATGTACCTTGTTATGTCCCAAATTCTACCAAGAAATGAGACTACTACTTCTGTACTAATACTACTAGTGTTCAGTGAGTTACATAAGTAAAACTGATTTGACCCGATTTATAAATCTACAATATAAAAATCAGTTTAGAAATTAATTACTGAACGTGGCACAATAAAGATCATTCATAGAATCATTCTAAGGTAATCTTAACTTGGTTGTTTACTTCTCTACACTGATTATAAAAAGAATCTAGAAATCTGGCTCCTGATTCGACGTCTGCAAAATATGAAGTGGGCAGCTAAATGCAAGTGAGATAAATCCCATCCATCCTGTACATTTTGTCTCCTGGGTTCAACCCATCATAATGTAAAGAACAAAAACTCATAAGCATGTTTTTTAGTGATCATCACTAGCTTTTTAGTGATGATGGTTAAATTGCTCTTCATGTTTGATTCTATGAACTCTTAGCAAAGCTTCTAAACCAAAACATTTTTAACTTTCCTTTTATTTATTTTTATTTGATGCTGGCAAGCACAGAGCACTGCTGACATATCTTTTTTTTTTTTCCCAAATGAACATTTAAATCTATACTCCTCTGAATAATTAATTTCTATTTTGGTATTTATTCTCACCTTAAATATCTTTCAAGTTCCTTAAGGGACACAGCTGATGGGTAGGAGAACTAAAAACAATCTCCAGATATTTCAGTTCATCCATAATACACTAACTAGTTGACTTTTTGGTACAAAATTAATGGAGTTTTCTTCTCTCAGCACCTCATTTTCTCCTCCGTCTCTGGACCAACAATCATTGCCAACAATAAAACATTAATTTGCTATAAAACCTCTAGAGCTCTGCCCTTTATTTTATGCCTGATGAACTCTATCTGCAATACTGTAACGGCATGTGACACTCTTGACTCAGAGGTCCAAATGATTCCCACTAAAAACAGAAAGATGGCCCAATGTGATAGACATTCTAAAAAAATCTACAAAGAGCTAAAAAAACAGAAAAAAATTGAAACCTTTCAAGTGGTAACTTTTATAACTACTTGGAGACAAAGATTAAGCTGACTTTAGCAGAAAATAGGGTTTGTGCTGGTTTTACAAGGAATCTTAAAACTCACTGTAGGTACACAAGGCAGGAAAAGATTTAAGGCAAACAGTGGGATAGGTGAAAAACAAGGACAAATCACTGCTGTAAATTATGATATTTTGACTATGATTATAAAAATGCGTGTGAAACTCCCAGTAATTTGTGAAATATCCTCACATTGTACAGCAAATATCTCCGTGTGAATTTCTCTCAGTCAATACTGAGACTCTGACTTGGTGTTAAAGTGTGTATATATAGAGAGAGAGCTGCTAAGGGTATTCCATGACCAAAAGATATAATAAGATGCAAAACTGAAAAATATTTAATATCTACAGCTGCTAGAGAGAAAAGTTTTACTATGGTTGGATTCCACAGTAAATAAAAAAGGCAAATAAACATAATACTTCTGCCCTAAATCGATGTTAATCAAATGCTGAAGTGCAATTAATACTGTAGCTTAACATTATTGACAAAACACACTAGGGTTTCACATGGGGTCATGTCTTCTCCTACAAGCTACGTCTGACCATGTGCAAGTCTTTGTCAATGGAAGATTAAATGTGCCCAGCAGCTACACAAAGCAGGAGCGGCAGACTGAAACATTCAGACAAATTAGTATCCTTCTAATTTTTTCCCATCTGAGTACTGCAGAAAAAAAAAAAAA
>WKFP01015475.1:211494-229104 GCA_011057875.1 Pterocles orientalis
GTCAAACTGAAATTGTTGACTCCACATTTGTAAGGAATAGACATACAAATATGTGAAAATGGTCCAGAACAGACTTATCTTTGTCCAAGCAAAACAGACCAACCTTTCTAATGAAATCAGAATAATCCTTTTTTTTCTATTTGTCTGCCCTTATCACTTTATCACTTGTAATATAATACTTCATCATCTGCCTGAAGGGTGAGCAGACAACAATTTAACAACTACTGCAAATATGTCTGAGTCATCAGACTCAGGCATCCGCTGAAAATCAAAAAGGCCAGAGGAGAGCAAACTCAGCTACCTTTCTTTATTTTTACCCCCAAAACACAGGGATTAAATGAGCATGGAATGGAGGCTATGGCCCTAGATAACCAAAAGTTACTGACAATCCAAGAGAAGGTGTGACTTACTTCTTCAAAATTTCTAGATGTAGGCAGGGAAAATACTGAAAAAAGTCAAGTGGAGAAATTACGATTAAGCCAAAACCATAAACACTTCTTTTGAGTTTCTTTAATCCAGCTAGGTATCATTGGCAAACCAAGAAGATTGGAAAACTCCAAATAGAGCATAAAAGGCTTCACTCAGTAAAAAATAATGTCTACCTACATGAATAAGCCTGTGGCTTGTGAACTATGGCATGTCTAAGAGATCATATAGCATAATTTCCAGCTACAGGAAGCTTCTAAGTTTCTTTTCACTGTGGAAAAAAAATATGAGTCATTATAATTCACTCTTGTTGGTCAAAAGCTTGTGAAGATGAGGGAGTAGAAACCATATCCACTAAGATTAGACAAAACCAACCATCAAAAATCTACTCTTGATATTGTAGGAACACAGGAATTAGTACTCCAAATATTGTTCCTAGATGTAACACAGTTCTCATTTACTTTAAGCAGTGATCTTTTTACTCTAGAATGTATTGTGATGTATTCATGTTAATATTTATATGACTTATCACTATATCATGTCTTTTCTTATTTCTGTTGTACATATAAATTCATACACATTTGTGTTTCTCTCTGTATGCATAGGTATCCCCCTGCTTATGCCAGGGGTCTTGGGCTAGATGAACTTCGAACACCCCTTCCAACTCAAACCATTCTGTGATCCTATGACTTATAATACGAAAGCATTCACAAGAAATTAAGAGGGAAAAAAACATACAAAGGATAAAAAAAAAATGGGCAAAATGTTCATAACAGAACAGCAACAGGTTGCAAAGAAAGATGCACAGCAGTGAGTGAGGACATAGCGTGAGCCCACGGAAGCCACAGTATATGTGCCATACACACATACACAAGTACAACACATGAAAACAGCTGTGTTGGTTACTCTCACATTGACATTTGTTACTTCTCTGAAGACACAAAATAATCATGCGCCTCCCTTGAAGGTTCATAATCACTGAAGCCAATTTTCATGGTTTTGCAATACAGATGCAATTTGATATAATCCTAAGTGCAGATGCACTATGTGCTCATCCTACCATGTCTCCCTGCCTTCCCCACGCTGCACATTCTGTGTATTCTCTGAGGAGACCAAAATAAGGTGCAGTGCCCTGATGAGTCGTGTCAGAACCACAGGTGAGAGCAAGAAACAGTGACTAATTTAAGTATTTCCTCCTTGTTGTAGAAGTTTAGGGCAGTCCGTGCATAAACATGACCGAAGAGAGACTTAAAGCTGCTCTGACCAGGCTGGGGCAGAACATATCCCACTCCTTTTACACACTCTGTGTAGGGGAAATGGAAGAGGACCTACCCTATACATTGAGGGCCATATGACCTCTGTCCACAACATATGCACACCTATAATGAGTAGATATGAAAAGATGTATATCAGACTTCAAAACTGCATGGGCTGGTATATCTAAATGTAAGACTTCTGAAATCACAAGGCAGAAAACATGGGGTTTTCAGGTTAGAGCTGTGGTTTCTTTGTGAAAGGAACCAGATATTTTAAAACAATATAAGAATGCATTTAATTTTATACATGGCAACATTTCTAAATGCAAGTAAGTATATATTTCTGTTTAGCTTCCTGTTCTGTTCTTGTATTATCCTCAGTGGCTATGGAAGTCAACTAGTGCAATACTCTCAAGGCCAAAATATCCCAGTCTTTTGCCCCTAAATCCAGCTATTTTAATTGCGCAGTTGAGGAGACAAGTACTCTGAGATAGACTGAAACTAACAAACTAGCTAACTTAACACTTACGTAACGGACTAACAAGAGCCTGTTTGCAAATCATCAAATGGCTTACAAAAATCCACACAAGTTACTTGTAAAGAGCAAGATGTGCAGACCAGGGCATAACCAAATTCAGATTTTAAAAATATACAACATGAGTTGAATATAAGTTACTGATAACTCAATCTTTCCTGTTGTCTAGAGCATGAATTAAGCTATAAGCTCTGACAAACTGATAACGTGAAAATAAGGGAAGATATGATGTAAGAAACTCTAAGTGAGTGTATGGGAGTTATTTTGGATTCAAGCTGCTGCAAGCTAAGATGCTAATATATGTTGTTTAATCTCAGTTTAATGCTTGTGATCTATGAAATTGTGCTGACGACAAAAATAAAAAAAATCTAGGTACCAAAGCTAGCTTTGAGTAGCATGAGGCAAGGCTAAGTAAATCTCCCCCATGGAAGTGAGAGGATTAGAAAAAGACTGTAGAAGTTCCCACTGTGACACCAAGAGTGGCATATCCAGCAAAGAGCAGTCAACAGTGACACGTGTCACAACAACACGAATATGACAGTGGTAGATATTTGATCGCCTTTGCTTGCTGTCTCTGTCACTCAGATACAGGGATTGCATAATGAAGAAAGCAAAGGAATTTCTAACAGTTGAATATGCAACATTGTAAATTAGATATGATTACAGATAAACTGGGAATGTACAATTTGAAGCAGTAAATGACTGTCGATCTCATAATGGGCTAGGCAGACATTGCTCCAAAACATCAGCCAAGGCTCCATCGTGATAAGACTGAGAAGAAATGCTTGTGAACAGTTAGGAAGAATGGGAAAGGGCTGAACTCGGTCATTATCAGGCATAACCTTTGACCAATACAGTCTATTCTTCTCAGTGAAGATATTCTCACAGGGCAGATACATCAAATCATTAATTAAAATGTTCCCTGTCTTATTTTGAATGACAGACTGGACAAGTATATAATCAAATTTGATTTTGTATTGGATAAAAGTTTTTTATTTCATATGCTTGGTATTACAAGCTAATCTGCTGTACCTAATACATATTACTCAAAATAGACAGTCTCCCTGTCACGCCAAAGGTACTCAGTTCTGAGTGAAATCTTGAATCTGTTACAGTGAATGGATGTTTTTCCCATTGTTTTCAACTGGGCCAAGTTTTCAGTCAGTAGACAAGGAAGGTAACGCTTTAAAAAAATATTAAAGCTATAGCATATAACAAAGAAGAAAACATAGGATTTAAATAAATATCTATTTCAACTTTCCATATTTTTCAATAGACTTTAAAGAGTGTGAATAGTGTTTCACAGATCTGTTAAAAAATGGATGTTGTTCTAAGTTCTTTAAGACCTCAGATGTTGAGTAGTGTAGTGTTTTGCATAGGAAGCGACTAATTCAGAGATTAGTTTCTTTTCATTTAAATGCCTGCTAAACTTCTGCATTGTAGACCCTAAACCCCTTGAAAGTTAAAAAAAAAAAAAAAGAAACAAATTAAGAATACACAAATACTTCTGGAACATACAGCTTCAGCCGTAAACCAAGATGAAGCAAATCTTTTCAAGACTGATCAATGCCACTGTTTGAGAAAGCTTACATCACAAGCAATTCCAGTTGTTTCCCAAAATGTTTACCTAAATTATTTAAAAGGCTACAATTTTGTACAACAAAAAATTTTAATTAAGCCTTGTGCTTGAAGTGCTTCTGCAATTATTCCCTTTGGTTCCATTAGGATGTAGCCTCAATTAAAATGTATTGTTAATATTACAAGATAAGACTTGCTGGTGGTACAAAATTGAAGATATGCCTCCATGTAATTTTAGATTATTCTTTGCTGTGAGTTTTTGCAATTATTTTTTGTCAATACTGTTTTTTTTTCTATTTTCTTGGCAATGAAATATTTTTAATCACTTCATGTAAACACCAAGTCTCCGAAAACAGGCAAGTTCTACGAAATTAATTACCTTTTGTACCCTATTATTCAGTTAAAGCTTTCTGTCAGTCATTTTTGTTGTAGTAAAGTAACAAGTGAAAAATTAATAGGGTCACAGGATTTGGACTGTAGCAAGCAAATATTGTAACTGTGAGAAAAAAAAATCAAGATTTGATCTTTCAACTTTAATTCGTTAGTCATTTCTCAAGTGACTATGCCCACTGAGAGGTTATGTGCACATATTTTCCCCATTGAGATTCCCTGTCTAGGATTGAGTTATTCATAAGAAGTAAATCTGCCAGATCAGTCTTTCACGTGCATTTGTTTATCTGTATATTTAATGTCTTTCACTTATTTAATAGTGCTATGCAGAACTATAGTTGTTCTGTATTTCTTGCATTTGGTAGTGTTCTGATCAAAAGGACAATTAAGTTAATGGTTAGCTAGATTTCAGAACAACCCCTTGACGTATAGGGAGAAAAAAGGAACTGTCATATTCAGGGACTAAGAAAAATAGGAATTCTAAATACACAAGTAACAACATATAAGCACGCTATCATTTTTGAAGGATCCTGTGAATTATTTTTTGGGATCAAGATAAAGTCATAATTCTATTTTTTATTCAACATTGTTACAAGTACTTTCCTAAGAACAGGTAAAAATTTAACCCACTCCTTTTGCACAAAGAGAGTAAAAGAAATTTTCAGGTTCCACCCATTCCACTCTATTTAAAAACAAAACAAAACAAAACAAAACCCCCGAAAAAACCTCAAAAATGCTTCTAAAGAATGACTAATTCTTGGAATTTTGGCCCATGATTTACAAATACCTAGTCTTACATTTTTCACTATCTATTAGACTAAAACTAAATCAGAGATAAGAATTCATTAAGATTCACATTTAACTATCCAAACCTTTATTAATATTGTTCTAAATCCTACCATCATATCTGTATATGGGTTCACACAAATACTCCAGTATTTCTGTTACATTCAGTCTGTCCACCCTATTGTGAAAACTCTTGAAGAGTCTGAAGTATGTCTTCTGAATGTTTGAGGACTCTCTGGGGTAGGGACTGCACCTTGTGGGTATTAGCGGCTCATTATGAGATGGTGAGAGTCTCACTGAGACATGACTGGGTCAGTCTTTGAATAAAATCTTTTAGCCCAGAGCCTGACCCTAGAAAGGAGGATGATTTCCCCTGAAAGTTGAGACAGGGGAAGGAGACAGCAGAGGATCTGTCTCACACACCTGGAAGGGGTGGACATTCCCTCCCCTACAGTCCCCTTGTTAGTGTTTTGTGAGCAGCAGCCACGCATCTAAATCTCCTCTGGATGATCTCCTCTTCTGATCTGAATACAGAAGTCACAAAACAGTGTCCTGAGCAAACCTCACTAGCTATTGCCTGTGAGGGCCGTATCCCAAAAGAGATGACAGACCAAAAGCTACTGGGAAATGAGTGGGCAAAACAATCAAGTTTCAGTAGATTCACAGAATCAGAGAATGGCTGAGGTCGGAAGGGACCTCTGGAGGTTTTGGGGGAGTATGAAGAAATGCCCAATTCCTCCTCTGGAGGAAAGTTGGGAAAACAGGTAACTCAGGAACATTTTGGGAGGCTATGCCTTTCCGTGCTCATATTTCAATTGCTATACAAAATCACAGAAGGGTTGAAGTTGGAAGGCATCTCTGAAGATCCAACCCACTCCTCTGTTCAAAGAAAAGTCAGCTACAGCCAGCGGACCAGGCCTATGTTTAGTCAGTTTTTGAGTATCTCCAAAGATAGAGACTCCACAACCTCTCTGGACAACCTGTTCCAGTGTTCCATCTGTAAAGATATACAATGAAAAAGTTTTTTCTTACATTTAAATTGAATTTAAACAAGGCATTCTGCCTTCTTTTTCTCTCAGGGTAAAGAAAATTCAGAACGTCTTTAGTCTGTAAGGTCAAGCTGATGTCTTGGCATGCCGTTAAATCTACCTCTTCTCCTTGGACTGTATTGCAATGCACATCATCAAAATTCACAGTATGGAGGTAGTCAAGAAACACGTACCATCATGTCATGCAAATAAATTGTATGAGGAGAAATAATAATATGTGTTTTGCATGTGAGGGTTTATTTGGCTTAAGATGCTGTAAGTAATTACATGTTAACAAGAGGGTAACACCACTTGCATTAGATGAAACGCTTGTGTGGTACACTCTTGAGGGCTCCGCAGTCAGTGCCTCAGGGATAGTTTCCCTCCAGAAAAATCTGAACCACATGTATAGTGGAACTGTTTGGCCTCAGAGGACAGACTGTATCTAATTAAAAGCAAAGCACATATGATGGACATGAGAGGAGCTCAGTACCATCTGCTCTGCTACTGAGCAAATCCTTTTATACCACATTGTTGGCCAATGAAAACATAGCCTTTTGGAACAAAATAGTATTCTTCTGACAAATCTAAAGCCCTGCTGAAAATACTGAGTCACGCATCCTGACAAGGTTATAATTTTTAATGGGGTACTACATTAATAATAAGAATTTTATTAGCCAGATAGTACAGATTGTTAATCACTTCAAGTTGCTTACAAGTTTCAATAACATATATATCCATTACACTGATGCTCTTGTAAAAAAGTCCTAGCAATATTGTCATGATTTTTTGGAACCTTCTATACCTAATATTTATATGTGTAAAAATACACCTGTAGGTTAGTAGGTGATAGATAATAAGTATAGCTATGACTGGGATGCCATCTTTCGAATGGACATAAAACTACATAATAATTTCCAAGACAATTTTTTAAAAGGTTAGAGGGTAGAAGGATTTTTAACGGAAATATTCTGGTACAATTATTACCCAGGTGATTATGTTCTTGTCTAAATTCCTTTGCAGCTGGATGGAATATACTACCTACTTTCCATACAGTGATGAACAGACTGTGCTTTCTGTTTTAAACCTGTGAAATGTGTTAGCTGAACCCCTTCCCTAGCTTAGAAGCACACGGAAAGGTTTAGGTAACGTTTGGAAAATATTTTTACATCTGTCAGTGAAAGTATCCATTTATCAAAAGTGTACAAGTTATGACTTTTTAGCATTCCAGCATGTCCCTGCCTTTTTCCTTCTTGATGTCCTACAATTGTTTTGTGCCACAAAATATCCATCCTGTATGTTTCCAATGGGCTTGGTCTACTGTAATACATTGAAGTCCCCACTGACTTTTTGCTGCTTTTCTCCTTCCTTTTCAATGCATAACCTGAATTACCCAAATCAAAGCAGCCCTTCTCCCTGATGAGTTAAAAAATGGCAAATTCCACCAGAATGTTCTTCCTAACATAATGATGCAAAAGGTAGACTTAGCCACTTCTGACCGCCTGTTCCCAGTCTTTTACAGCTGAGATGTTAAAGGTTTTCCCTCTGAGATCCCACAGTGTCTACTTCCACAGCATCCTCTGCTAAACTTTCCCAGGCTTCAAGTGACAGCCCAGACACCCCCAGCATAATGCAACAAAAGCCAGCTACACAAACAGACTAGGAAAGCTTTGAAAAAATCTCTACTTTCAAATAAGGTGGAGCCAAGTCTCATACTGTAGCTGTTTCTTTGTCCTACTTGTTATGATTAGTATTTTCCCTCCATCTCACAGATTTTTTATGAGACCTACCACTTATGATTAAATAGCCAATGCTAAAATGCTTTAAAAATTGCTCATGTGTTTACCACATATCAAGAAACAGTTTTTCTTTTTTCCTTTTGTGTTTACCAGCATGCTCTATATAAACACACAATTCTGAAAGGGATATTAAATGGCATCTATACAGTTATGTATGAAAGCAGCTACAGTCTAAACTAATGCCAAGGGGTTATGACAGCCTAATTGACTTGGCTTGTTTGGCATGTCATAAACGTTTTTATAACGGTTCTTAGCAGACGAAGAGCGAGAAAACAAATTTCTGCAAATTGTGGAGAAATTACTATAAAATAGTAAAACACAGCCTATTAAGTCCCTCCTAAAATTGGTTCCATATTCTGCCATCTGTAATGTTAACACTTCAGAGGACATTTCTCTGAGCTGTAAATGCGATTTGTCTAATGGACAAGCTTCTTTCTCTTACACTTACATTACACTTCAACAAACACCCTAGTATACAACAGTGGTTTAAAGTGCTGCTCTTCAAGGAGTTAACTTTTCCAGCATTAATACTAAAACCATTATAGTTTATATAGGATCCATTCATTTGTTTCTTAAGGATTTAGCATTAAACAAAGAAAGGACCAGTGCAAACTTTATGAGATGTTCTTCTGTGAAGCAAAAACCTATGCCACATAAACAAAGAGCAGTGACCTGTCCTTCTAACTTGCTGATTATGCAGGACAAGTTCCACACATTTAGTGCTTACTTTTCTAGACATAGCCTGTTAAAAAAAAAAAACCCAAAAAACCTAAGGATTTTGCTAAAATCTGTGAAACTTAAAAGGACATAAAGCAAAAAAAATAAAAAAAAGGATATTAACAGCAGTAAGACAGATTGTTGAAGAATTTTGTTGCCAAGGAACAATCAGCACATACAGTGAAACACAAGCTATACATGCCTGAAAAACAACAGAATAAGCAACCAGTGTCACTTGATCTGCATCCTTTGAGAGATAATACATTGTGTGCAACCATTGGCTCCCTTTTTTTTTAACTATGTAAAAGATTCAGAAGGTATTAACATAAGTACCTTTATTGAGAGGACATCCTAGATTATCTTCAAAACTGTTTTGCTACAGAAGATTGAAAAAGCATCATGAATTGCACAGAACACAGGAAGAAAGTGGAAATATATGGTGTAAACTTCTTCACTAATGGACTTTTTCTGGTGACCTTAGACAATGGGGTTCCTTTTCACGAAGCAGTAGACCTGGAGGTACTCTCACGGGATTTCAAGAAGACAGTGTTGTTGGATACCACACAGTGCTATATACGACGGCTGAGAGGTTTTTCCATTAAAGGCAGACAGTGTCATATCACTCTGCACAACTTTCCCAGAAAAGGAAGACCAATTTGTTTTTCTCCATTATCAGCCATTTTCTGTGTCCCAGGGGAGTTCTAGCTAAACATAGGGAGAAAATAGCTGGAGAAAAGATTGGAAATGAAAGTGACAGCTAAATACTAATTGCATTCAGCACAAATACAGAAGCTAACTGGAATCTCAAGATAAAAACTTGGCACTCATGAATTTTGGCATAGAAATTCTTCTGTCCTGATGGTTGCTTATGCCAGTTCAAGAGTGTATTAAATAAAAGCAGTAATTAAAAAACCGCTTTGATGACAACTGAAACCAATAGTTACAATACATTGATTATAACAAATACTTTTCTTCTAGAGTATACTGTGTCCACAACCTTACAGCTAGCAGGGGCATTTTAAGGGCATCCAATTTAAATAATTCAGGAAGAAGTATGTTGGGACAATACATTTATATGTCGGTAATCCATGTATATTTGATGAAAAATGATTTTCTTTTCCTTAAAATCCAATCATTTCTACCAAAACAATTCATCTGCAAAATTCAAGTTTTATTTTGTGATCTTTGGGGAATCTTTAACAAGTTGATTGCTTCTCTTTTGTGTTTACTGTTCATGTTAGATAAAGGACAGTTCTTCTTTATTTCATTTCTATAACCCTACAATTTTTACCAAGTGTTGCTAAGACTCCTATCTTGTCAAAGTGATGGCAAAACAATAAAAAGGGATGGATAAGTGTAAATTCCATTTTCCCTTTATGTTCACTGTTATTCAGTTTTACTCTGGATATATCCATTTGAGAATGCCAGATAATCTTAAAACCACAGACAAAGCTCATCGATTTGACTGAACATAGAAATTGTTTCTAATATTCTGATACTCTTAAGTATACCTAATAGCTCAACAGCCAAGAGAAAACAGTCTTCTTGAAATTAATAGTTTGTCATCTACTATGAAAATCCACAGTGTATCTCAAATCGTTATCTTTCATGCTTCAGTTTTATGTTTAAATTAGAATTTAACTATTCAAAAGGGCTCACATTCTTCAACGCTGTGGCTAAGTTCCCAAGTAATTTCAAGGATTATTTAAACAAATTGAGCTCCTGAGCTTGAGACTTGCCCGTGAGATAAAAAAGTGGCTATTTTAAATTTAAAATTGGTACATGGCATACATGTCATTCAGAAAGCAGTAAAATCTGTCACTACACAATCATTACAGACCTGTGGGTAAAGACAAAGAAAGAATAGGATATCATTTGATTAGCCTCCAGGTTTATTAATTTCACTCATCTGGGAACTATCCAGCAATAATTCTTTCAATGAAGGTCATAATTATTCTTTAATTGTTTCCACCTGGTACAGTACTACCATCAATCCCCCCTCCTTCTCCACCTCTCTGTACTTGGCTCTCAGCCCATCACTCATGCCTTCCCAGTGTATCCTTGTACTAGCACTAAGGGGCAAGGGCAAAGAGGTCTGGTTTTTCTGTTGTGTCAGACCAACAGAACCTCCAGCTTAGCTTCCTCCTTTGCTGGATGCTTTGCCTATATTCAGTCCCCATTCCTGTTTAAACTTTCTGAGAATTAATTCCTGCCCTGCTCCTGCTACAGTCTGACATGCCAAGCTTTTCCTTATGATTTTCCTTTCTGTGATTCTATTCTATGATTATAACCTGCCCCTCCGAGATTCTGCAAAGTAAGCTGAAAAGTACTAACAGTCCCTGGCTTTTCTAATTCCTCCTCCCCTTTTCTGCTGCTTTCATACTCCTCCCTATACACCAACACCTCCCCCCCCAAAAAAAAATCCAACAGATAATGAAACTCCTTTAGCAGACAAAAATCTTCATTAGCAAATGAATGCACAAACCAGAGAGTTAAGGCCTACTAACTGAAGCATTCAAAGACACTGTATTCTGAGTATACACTGAGGTATCCTGAGGAGAAACAGGAAGATGTGGGATCCTTAAACAAAATAATCTGGAAAAATCTCTTTCTTCCTTTCCTAACATGTTGCTTTTATGATTGCAGCATTTCATTTTGAAGAGTCAGACTCTAAAGATGAAATCTGTAAACATTCTGTTATTCATCATTTTTCTCTGACAAAGTTTTACTGTGTTACCTCATTAGGCTATGGATCATGAATGGAGTGTTGATTTTGGAACATAAACACAGTTTGCATGCTAGTAAGTATACAAACTCATAGTAAATATGTAGTGTTAAGGCAGTAAGCAGTAAACATTTCTGGAGAAAACTTAATTTGTATTTTCAATCAGAATAGGTAAGAGTGATTAGTAATCGTGGTGAATCTATTTATCCAGGAACACAGACTTGGCTGCACAGGAAATTTTGATGTGGTATTGAAATTGATATTTGAATGGTGGGATACCATTCCACTATTTATTGATTTATGTATAAAATAAAAAGAATATGTTCTATTGCTCTTGAGGTGAATGACATGAGATTGAAGTAGGTATTTTAATATCCTGTTTAATGTCAAGTTAGAAAATTAGATTCTTCCTTAATTTTGAGTTTTAGTCATAAAAAGACTGGTGGTTCAGGACCTCCCAGTCTTTGAAGATATACCATCTATTCCAATGGAAAGGGTTGAAAGCCCCAGGGCTGGCAAAATCCTTAGCTGTTTATGGGAAAAAAATATTTCCTGCCCATTGGTTTGTGAAGGTAGCTCAATAATTTTGAATGAATTAATGTAAAGCTATTTGTACATATTTTTTCAGGTATGCTAAAGAAATGGAAAGCCTGGTTAGCATTGCTAACAAGATTTATCTGGAGTGATAAATTACATTAAAAAAAAAACATATAAGGGAGAAACGGGTCCTATCAAAAAGGACAACAAAAGCCATCAAACTATGAGCTTCATGTTTTAGGACAAATTCATTGCACTTCCCTTCTGCCTACACTATTGCTGAAGGGAAAGCTGTTATTTATTTATGTGAGAGGCCTTTTTTCTCTACCTATAATGTTGTCGTTAAAAAGAATCATATCATATATTCACAAAACAAAGATTCCACACTTACTATTGCTTAAGCAAATCTGACACACCAGTAATTCAAAATAATAGATTAGCCTTTTGCTTGTTTCTGGAACATTTGCACAGCATTACCTATCAGCAAATTAATTTACGATTTAATAATAATGATTCCGGAATTATTCGTCAACATTCAATGCCTTCTGGAAACTATCCTGCAAATCATCCTCCTAAGACAGCTTTGGTGTTCATAAGTCTTAGCAAAGTCCCTCTATCAAAAGATTGCCTTTCAGTTCAATTTGTTTATTTTGATTTGTTGTATATATCACATTTTCAGCTCAGAGCAAGAAGATGAATGGAAATAAACAATGACACATTTTCAATAAGATTTTTGTGGCTAAGACCTTTACTTAGGCATTGTGGCTTCAATGCAAACACAACACAATGACAAACTACCTTTGTAAATGACAGATCTAATTGTACAGTTAAAATTATGGCTCCATGGAAAAAAAAATAAAAGCACTGAAGACACAATTTCTACTGTATATCTGGATGGGGCTGCATTCTCAACAAAATCATTCCTATTCTTCATGTGCTGATTTACACTTTTTATCTCCCTATAACATGCAGCATTTATTTACCCTTACGTTTTGAGGCATTACAGCTTCTGCTGACATGGGTATTTTCTCAAAATAGAACACTACAGCAGACCTCTGCTAGACATTTAAGCCATGTGTATGTTTATTTTTAAATTTCCTTCTTGAACTTTCTAACTGCGACCAGGCTGGGAAAGTGGAGTCTTGATGAATGAGAGTTTGCTTTAAAAGAAAAAAAAAAAGAAGAAATGTAGACATTTGATGTAATATTGAAAAATTCACAGCCTCCTACCTTGAAAACAAACATTTCCCGGCGAAGAATAGCCAGAGTGTTGAAGTTCCCATCACAGATGTTAGGCTTGGCTCCGGGATAGGAAGGTTTGTCACCACCAGTGGGTGGCCGGGGAGGTTTTGGTTGCCTGTCATTCTTCCGCGGGTCTGCTGGAGGGATTGAACGATGTGGGGGCACTGTTGGCAGAGGTCTTGTTGGTGGTGGGATCCTGTCAGGTGGACCTTTAAAAATATAGCAGTAGGATGTAATTTACATGCCCACCAGTGGCACTCAAAGAAGAAATACACAACAAAACCTGCTGTGAGCAGTGTAAATCCTGCAGTGGAAGGGGAATGGAAAAAGTGACCTAACATATATTTCCAGTGTTATTAAAGAGTATAATGAATGGCTACGGTAAAACCAAGGCATGAATGAAGAAAATAATTAATTGTCACTATCCAGAATCTTCCTTCCTTATTGCAACAACGTTCCATTAAAACCTGTAAAGGATGAATAGTCCACCATCATTTCAGATTATAAGTAATTCTTTGCCAACTGAGTGAGAACTGTAAAAATGGAATCATTGTCTACTGTATGAAATAAAGAAAACAAAAAACCTGTTCTTAGTGAAATCATCAGCAGCCAATGGATTTTTAACTTCCACTCATCAAATCACATATGCACATATGTAGCGCACCTGATATTTCCTACCAGCCCAATTTGTAGGCCAAGTAATGTCATGTGCATTAGCGACAGGACATTCCCAGCTTTCCCCAATGCCCCTCGGTTTGTACAGGAGCTCTTGAAACTGGACTTCAAATCCTAGGCATCCACATAAACAAATACCACAATTCACTTTTTCTTCAATATTCTGAAATTAATTACTTCTTATTTTAATTTTTATTTTCCAATGATTCTTACAAAGCTAGATACCTGCCAATTGAAGGAATTGTTCTAAGGACAAAGTGATTAAAAAGAACAAAAGTTAAAAACTAAATCTCTGTACAGCAGTTTTAAAACATTTTCTTCTTCTAACTACATTTTCTGTCATAACATACAGAGTTTGATGACAGATGCAATAACTATCTCACTCACAATTTTTCTACCTGAAAGTCAAAAGACCATCCTAGACAGATGGTGTTCATAACCCTAAAGGTATATTGAATGACTTGCAATGGGTGTACTGAAAATTCCTTTCCTTTTCTACATATATTACTTCATTTAGTTGTTTTCCATGTACAAAAATATAAAAAATTGCAGCTGTATCAGTAAGACTTCTGAACACTTTATTTTTGCTCATTCTATCTATCTTTCCAAATAATTTAACTACATAATCAATTTTAACTTTAAAAAATAATTTTCATGACCAGCTTCAGAAAGAATTTTGAATAGTAAGTCAACTCTAAAACTGCATGAATAGATTTTGAATTTCTGATACTTTTTTTAAAGTATACTTTTTAAAGAACAAGATGCATTATGTAAGGAAATATTAAACTTGCCAAATGGTTATAATACAATTTAATAAGGCATTTATTTAATTCACAATTTTAAGGCTTGTGACGCTTATAATTTACAGTTAATAACAGTGTTTCAAGGAATACTGCAGACCAAAGTAATTATTTAAATAGGTGTGACATTTTTATTGAGGCATATGATTCTAGATCACCTCTAATGTTAAAGGGAGCAAAGGAATCAGATTGTAGTATCTCAAGTTGGAAAGTTTTTAACCCCAAACCAAAGTTTTCATATGCCATTTGGTGGTGATGTCAGATATTACTTCCCAGGGGTAACACATTTCTCCTAATGTATAGCCAACAGCTGCTAGAGCTTAGCAGTTAGTTTTCAGCAAAATATTCTTGTCTAGCCCTTAAGTCTAGACTACCAACATATGAGGTCATGAGAAACAACCTTCCTTCCAGCTAATCACACAGGAAAAAAACCCCAACCAAACAAAACTTGATCAGCCAATCATTTTGAAATTGCTATATATGTTTTATGAAAATACGCAACAGTGCTTGTTAATATAATATTTTAAAAAGCTTGTTAATATAAAATGCCATGGAGGCTGCAGAGTTCTAGTTAGTAATACGGTAATTCTACATGAACATATTTGTCTTTTCTAGCAGTAAAGATAAACAAGGCATGGCCCAATATAAATCTGACAAACCTTCAAACTGAAAATAATTTTGAGCACACAACTGAATCCAACGCAGAATTAATTGGGGAATATTAAGTAAGGCAGTTCCAAATGATATGTACTGGATACGTAGCATTAACATAGATAACCACAGATTTTTCACTATAGGAGAGAAAACAAAATATTTTTTTATAGGAAAGAAAGAGGCTATTAACAGATACCAACAGAATCAAAGTCTTTAAAATCAAGAACAAAACCATGTATTTGGAAATGTAAGGAGCAGTAATATGGGAGTTAGTGTTACATTCATCCCATAATCAGAATAATGTTATTGTTTTGTCTTTTTATTTAAATTTTAAATTACCTTGCCTTTTCAAATTGAATTCAATACATGTAGAAATTATTTACATCACATGTGTCTTTTATATCAGGCCACAAAAAACTTAAACAAACATATTTTAAAGAAGTGGTTCTTTTTCCTCCTAGGTAACTCAAAATCTTGGGCTGTGATAAATTTGCTAAATTTATCACAAGAAAGGCTTTTTCTGGGACCACAAATTTTGTACATGCAGGGAACTGTTTAGTATTATAACTGATAAACTGAGAAGCAATCAATTCATCCATGAGCTTGGACTACTGTGGAAATAAGCTCATTATGGTTAAAGGCCTGCATTTCTTAATATGTTCATAGTTTGGGATCTTTTTTGCAGATATTTGCTTTATGGCTTTTTAAAAGATTTAAAATTAGCATTTCAGCTGAATGCAAATTTGAATGCAAGCTGTGAACAGTGAGAAACAAAGTAAAATAGCTTCATCAAAATCTTTGGCCTACTCACAAGAAGGCCTCTGGCATAACAACCGGCAGAGTCTACGTTAATAGACTCTTTCAGGGAGGTGGCATGCACAGGAGGACCTCAAACATATTCTAAAGCAAAAATCTTACGTTGCTTAATTAGAGTATGACATACCGTATATCTTCTGGATGCCCTGTAAATCATCATTAGGTAGTTTGAAGTTGTCAGTTTCCATATACTGGTAAAATGGAGCCATGATTGCAGTGGGATCATTAGAGTGCTCCAAGCCCAGAGCATGTCCTAGTTCATGCACTGCAACTAGAAATAGATCATTTCCTATGAAGAGAAGAAAGGTAAAAAAAAACCTTTGAAACCATAAGCATAGTAACAGAAATAAGACAAGTGGAGGACTCTGCACTTGAAAGACATTTTCACTGAATTTGAATTTTACAAGGTAATGCTTAATAATGGACCATAAGGATAATGTGGTACCAAAGGCAGCTTTCCCTTGTTTTAAACAAGGAAACAATTATTGTTACAGACACCATAAGTATAATCTTTTTTAACTGATGTACATGGTTGGTGTAGGGTTCAAGTGCAATTTCTGACTTGATGTTGCAGTGAACCTGACTAAAAATGATTGCATCGAGACATAGCTCCAAAAGGAAAATATTCTTGCCATGTGTGGTAAACTTCACAAACTGAGGACTACCTATTTAGGACAAACCCCACAGGGAACTTAATCATCCAAGCACTTGTAATCAGACCCCTGCTGACTATGCGTAGATGTTGTCCATTTCTGAATCACCATTACTGAAATCCTAATGAGCAAAATATGGGTGTTGTGCTATTCTTCTTAAAACAGGGTGCCCTTATTTATTTCATTGTGTAATTCCCTTATAAGTGCAGTTGCTTACTTAAGTATTAGAACTTTTTGATCTCTGTAGGTGTGAAAGAAATAAAACAACACACACATTATAAATGGATTTGACATTTCTGTTATTCCCTTCTAAAAATCTTTTCATTATTTATTCCAGGGTATCAGGCACAACTAGAAGTTTTAGTAGCAGAATTATGTCACTGAATGAAGCAAACAAATCAAAGCCTATGGGATCATATCTATAAAAATTTCAGAGGTGGACCTGAACATATTGGAACAAGAGAGTACTCAGCATTAACTTTGAACCTATATTCTGTAAATTCTTTGAGGGTAGACAGTCATTTTCCACTGCTGGCACTTTATCTGGAATTCTAAGTACTATTACAATATTAATATTAATAATATTAAAAGTTGAATTTTGCAAAAAAAACCCCAAACATATATATTTAGTTACAGAACTTTGAGGACACAGTTGACAACATTTCAATTTTTCAAGTATTTCCTCTTGTTGACACGATGAAACAAACTTTCTCTCAAGTGTATATGAAAGCGGAAGCACTTGGCAGTAGTTGTCTTCATGATGTACGGAGCCATGCTGATGATTGTAAAATAAGTATTTGATTGAAAGCATGGAAACAGTCACAACTAAAACTATGTGCTTAGTTGACAGCCTTTTCATGTCTTTCAGATTCTTAATCTGGAAATTTGAAAACTAAATGCTCTTGCTCTTTTATTCAGTATAACTGCAGAAAAATGTCTTTCAAAAATTAATGTGACATAATGTGCTTTCAGAAATGCAAAGAGTTTATCCTA
>WKFP01015475.1:229124-264757 GCA_011057875.1 Pterocles orientalis
ACTGGAACAGGTTGCCCAGGGAAGTTGTGGATGCCCCATCCCTGGAGGTGTTCAAGGCCAGGCTGGATGAGGCTTTGGGCAAGCTGGTCTAGTTGAGGGTGTCCCTGCCAATGGCAGGGGGGTTGGAACTTGATGATCTTTAAGGTCCCTTCCAACCCTAATCATTCTATGATTCTATGATTCTATGATAAGTGTATATGAAAGCGGAAGCACTTGGCAGTAGTTGTCTTCATGATGTACGGAGCCATGCTGATGATTGTAAAATAAGTATTTGATTGAAAGCATGGAAACAGTCACAACTAAAACTATGTGCTTAGTTGACAGCCTTTTCATGTCTTTCGGATTCTTAATCTGGAAATTTGAAAACTAAATGCTCTTGCTCTTTTATTCAGTATAACTGCAGAAAAATGTCTTTCAAAAATTAATGTGACATAATGTGCTTTCAGAAATGCAAAGAGTTTATCCTATCATTTATAACTATGTGGTTTCCAGATTAAATATTTTCATGACAATGTTTTCTTGGATGCAGTTTTTTGTAGCAAAGCGGATTATGAATTTTCTGTTATAAGAGGTTTGATAACCTTGACTGTCCCAATGATGAATGCTTTTGACATCTAAATCTGCCCTTCTGTATGCAGTCTGAAAGCTGATATTGACATTATCTCCTATGAATAATCCACACCTTCTGTAGCTAACCTCAGAATCGGAAGTGATGCACAGGAACAACTCTGTAAAGGTTTTCATTCTGCACTCATAATGGAGTAATTAATATATTTTTTTTAAAAAATTATAGGTTTATGAAGGAAAGACATGAAGAAAGAAGATGTTATTGTACTATATTGTATTGCGACACATCTCTCATTATTTTTCAATTATTTTCTGCCTTTTATGGAAGTTAGACTTCTAACCCAAATTTATTAGAAATAAATATTTCTTATTGTGGCACTAACTCATATATTTAAGATGTAACTTTATTTTGCTTTTCAGACCATATGAAAGTCAAATTTGCCTCCTAGACCTGTGCTTCCTACATCATAATTAAGAATATTAATCAGTTGAGGTCCTATATTAATAATTGTACTGATAAGCTGACCACAGTATTTACTGAGTCATTTTGAAATAGTTTTAAATTAACAGAATTTGATTCTACCACTATTATTAGGCTGGTCAGTATCAGTAGACCAAAGAGTGTTTTACAGGTGATACTCAACCTCTGCTGTTTGAGGTAGGAAGTCTGGGAAGTGAACTTGTTACAATTTCTAAAATTTCCAGAAACCACAGTTAATAAATAGTCTTGTAAGAGTCTTCTGGGATCACAGACAATAAGCATATGGTAGAGCACCTCCAAAGTAGTACTTCTAAATGACAGTGTGACTATGTGAGAGAACAGGTATTATGCAGTGGGTGGCTGTTTCTTAGTATGCCTTTCTCTCTTTGTCTTTTGGATAGGGGTGACTATGTTAAAAAAAAAAAAAAAAAGAAAACATAATCAGCATCTGACTGTCCCTCTGGACTTCGTCAAAGCCTAAGTCCAAAAGGGTAAAAAGCAGGACGATGAAAAGTTTCCAACTCCTGCAATGCAGCTTGTAGCCATTAGGGGAGGTACTGAATGTGGTATAGACAGAACAGCTCTTGGAGCAAACGGAGAAGGGAGGAAGGAAGAAGGTCACAAGAAAAAGTTGGGAGAATAATATTCTTGCCTGGGGTGACAGTGATTCAACAGGGAACATATTTTCTACTTATAGTCAAATAGTCCCATTATTCACAACAATTTCCATCGAGTCATGATTGTCTCCAGGGCATCCTGAATTTAAACTGACCCAAATAACTTAGTGGAGTTGAAACTGAGGTTTAAACCAGTTCAAGATGCGTTGTCTGAGACCAGCGCAGGTAGGAGTTACTACTGTCTTATTTTCCACCCTTTTTCCTTTGCATATAGATTTCTCCAATTAGGCAACTCAGTCCCCCTTTGCTTTTGACAGCAGACTTACCTTGAGCATCTCAATGTTACTGTAACTAACTACTGACTGTGCAGAAGGATAACTCTGAGTGCTCAGTCTTTCTGTCGGGGCTGCACAGAGTTGTACTTGTGACTGTGAAGTTGACAGTAGGCCAACTTCAGTTCCATGGCCAGTGGTCAGGCTAAGATGAAGGAGTGAAAAGGCAAGTGAACATTCACACCAGCCCAGGCTAGCTTTCTTATTGTACTGACACTGGATATAATTTTTAAACATTTCAGCTCCCACCACTGAAGAAGAGTCTCAAATGATTCTATCTCATTATATATTACACAAGTAGAAAAATATATTTCACTCCACTTGGCAAAATGAAGCACCATTGCAAAACTTTAACAAGTCATGAGTAACAGAGTTAAACTACATATGATTATGATTACTTCTAAACTAAAAGTTACTACTGCAGATATATGATGGTGAATATTCATTGCAATAGTCTCAGTTACATCTTGTTATACTTATCTATAGAGTAGTAGAGAAGTATTGGGAAACGTATGTCACAAGTCCAAAACTTGTGCATCTTTGTTCTTGTGTTCCCCACTAGCATGGAGACTTGGAATAGAATGGATATAAGCTCAAAAAGATTGCAATTGTTTTTCTTACTCTATCTCAAGTTTGATTTCACAAGGGAAAAAAAAAAAAAAAGGTACTGTGTGTAAAGAACTAAGACAAAATGAATATTTTCATAGTGACACTTTCCTCTGAGGCTATAAACTATTTTGGGCACTAAATCTTTCTGACTGTTACAATCACTGCAAAACTTCCAGAATATAAATATGTAATAGTATATCAAATATTCACCAGCCAGCACTGTGGAGCATGGTCTATGGGGAAACTTTTCCCTGTAGCTAATACATACACTAATTTTCATGTCTACAGATAAACAAAGTTAATACGTTTGTCCACAGGAAGCTATTAAGAAACCCTAGTTCTGAAGATACTAATTCCTGTTTTAAATGGTATGTGAGCTTCACTTATAAAAGCAATACCCTAACGGCTTAGCAAGCCTTTGATTCATCGGTTGGCCATCTATTAAATGAAGCACTAAACGAAACCTCAGAGCATGTCACTTGGTTCTTCTCCTTGGCATGTGACAGCAGCTGCTACAACACATTGTGAGCTCAAGAGTTGTCCATCATTTAAATGCCATGTGACCTCAATTTTTAAAGACTTTCCCATCCAAAGAAAAACAAAAAATCTATAAACTTAATTTCAAATGACAAACTTTCATACATAGACATACACTGCTTCTTCCAAAGATTATTCTACTTATTTTTCATGTAATGCAGATAGACTATTTCAGGTTAAATGCATATTAATCTGAAATGTAAATCTGTACAAGAAAAACTTCTATTACAGTCCTATTATCAACAAGACAGTACCTCAAAGTCAAGCTTACAGTTCATCAGAAAATATTACACACATGCTACCCATGAACTTGTGTCTGATGTATTTAGAATTTGCATTTTCACTATTCTGTTCATTTGTACCATTGCTGCTAATCACAACCAGCTGAAATGCTGTAAACTGTAACGTTTCTTACTCTACATAGTATACAGAAATAAATATAAAATAAAAAAAAAGAAGAAAAAAGTTTTATATCTTTGCTGTTATTATTCTTTCCAGACAGGACAGAATTTTGAACACGCTATTTTGATGGTCAGCGACAAAAGAAGATTCTTTCTCTCTCTGACCTTACTGCAATACAGTGAAATTGAGCATATACATAATGTATCACTTACGTAAGCACCACAGATTCACATACAAGCTATACAGAAAATATACACGGACCTAAATATAAATCATAGGCATAGTCTTAGCCAAATAAAGGTGCCGTATTTTCCAGTCTAAGAAATCATATACAGTTGCTTGACATTATCTCAAATGCCTGCCATTGGCACTGAAACTTGGTAGCTTGGAGGTTATTTTGGAAAGAAAGATTTGCTAAAAGATTGAGCTGAGCTTGTGCAGTAGTTTTGAAAAATGAAGAGTAAAACTAGATTTTTGTGAGTTTACGTAAAAATGTATCATATATACTATAGCCATTTTCTGTATGAACTTAATGTATCTATTTAATACATACTGTATTGTAAACAATCATTTTTCACTAATGTATTTATACATTTAGCCTTTTTCCATTGTGAAAAAATAAAATTACATAAAATACATTTATTTCACTCTATTACTACATATACACTAAAATGTTTTCAAGTTGACCTACTGATATATGTATATTTGCTCACAGAAGGGGAGGTACAGGCAGTTTGTAATATACAAAGTATATGCAAATATACTTTGTGTATAATTTAGTATACCTACAGTCATATATGTATATTTTTGAAAAGTTATTCTATTTAGAAAATCAACAGATTAGTGTGATATTTAAACTTGCTTGCTTCAAATTTGACAAGGGGAAGGGCAAGACTGTCTTCATGTGACTCAGTGATTGTCGATGAGAAAAGATAAGGACATGTGAGTTTGGAGGTGTGTATGTCCT
The DNA here is from genome assembly GCA_011057875.1 of Pterocles orientalis. Taxonomy (NCBI): domain Eukaryota; kingdom Metazoa; phylum Chordata; class Aves; order Pterocliformes; family Pteroclidae; genus Pterocles; species Pterocles orientalis. Next base: position 233,637 of record WKFP01015475.1, read on the forward strand.
TCCTGGCAGTATTCTACTGTTTCTGCATATGTGGGCATAATTTAGCAGAAGTCAGGAGCCTGATAAACAACATATTTGAAAGAAGTCCACATTATTTTATAACACAGATCAGCCTGTACTTTAGAAGGCAAGGACATGCAAAAGGTAAGAATTTCTGCCTTACTACTTAGATTTATTACCAAGTACATCTACAACTTTCTAGTAAATTCCTTGAAATGGGTGGAAATAATTACTTAATGTATTCTTAATTTCCTTTCTAAAAAAGCAAAAAGCCTGAATGTAAGGATATTTCCACTTTGTTTCTCACAGTTTCAATCACTAGTACTGAAAAATTTTCCAAACTATTCCGACTAGTGAATCAATATCAGCTTCTCCAAAGAGTGAGAAGTGACGCAGGTAGAGATGATTTCAGGGGAGGTAAAGAAGACACAAGAGCTTACTGTTTCCCAAAAAGGTATAAATATGATGGTATGGTTTTGTTCTGCAAATATAATACTTATGGCTTCATTTCATGCTTTGAGGAAACCCTGCTGTGACAGTGAACTTAACAAAGAAGAACTACACTTATGATGAATCTCTAGCTCCTAGGATTAATTTCTTCATCGCTCAGGTCCACTACTGAATTTGTGTGCTATTCTTAAGTGGCATTTTTATTCTGTAGTAATAAAGACATATTGATTAACAGACTGAAAAGTTTTGATTTAGGTGTGTTCATGGTCATCTTTACATAATAAATATTTTAAACAAATTAAAATTATAACGGAATTTTGCATTTTGCTAGAAAAGATCTTCATAAATTAATTTCTCTCAGCAAGCTCACTCCAGTAAAAACATTTGAAAACACAATGCTCATTCTCGTAACATTACAAAATACCCAGGTTGCTAAATAACATTCACACTATTTTCCCAGTATTCTCAATGCAATTACAAATGCTGCAAATACTGTAGCAGCCTTATCTATTTATACACTTTCCTATCTGCTCTTTGTTTCTCTTTTTAGTTGTTGCTGTGGGAACAATAAGCTGGAGAAGTATTTAAAACTCCTTTCTGAAGGCTGTGATAATGAACACATGCTGGGACTGAAGATTTGGATATGTGCATGAAAAGAGCATGTGTCACACAATTCTCAGCTATCCTACATGGTCCTGTCCCTCATGGTCATTCATGTGAAGGAAATGGACATCTTTCTGCCACTCCTGAGTGGCACCCAGGGTGAGAATAAACATTAAAGGACCTTAATTGTGCATGAGTACATATAAAAATCAAGTCCTTGACTTTGACAAAAGCAAATACAGGTTTTGTCTCTAAGCCACTCAGCTGAAATGTCGGAATGTTAACACTGTCTGCTTCTGTTTTGAAAGATGATTTTTTTTTTCATTTACCCTAATGTCCTGTGTGTCCTACCATAAGAAATATGTGTAATTACTAGGAGGAAGGTCAAAGTCACGCTGCCAATATTCACAATAGATGTAAATTGCCATGGGGCAGAAATCTGAAAGGGTCCTATAGATCACTGAAATCCCCACAACAGAATGAACAGATAATTTAATATATGTGTAAATCTTATGTTGGCTCTTTGAAGAGATAAATTTTTACCTCGTGTCAGTTAAACTACTGAGAGTAATTATATTACCTTCTACCTTAACTCACACTAAAGCCAACAAAACCAAGTTATTATTCTTACCCTATCATTGTATCTGCTTAATATGTACATAAGACTTTAAGTTTTTTTAAAGAGAAACTGACATATTGTTGTGTATATATTTGTGAATTTTACAGGAACAGTTCTTCCTTCACTGTTGTTTTGCTTCTTTAATTCCTATTAAGAACAAAAATGTCAAGATAGAATTTTCTATGTGTTTTTTTTTTCCCTTGGACTGGAGATAAAAGTGGGAATTTTGAATCCTAATTGGCAAAGTGATTAGGAGAAGAAAAAAAATAATTTAAAGTTCTCTGATCTGAAAAGCAGATATGTTTTCTAAGAAGTCTGAAGACTTCAAAGGGAGAACTGATCCAACTGTGTACCATATTCTGCACTGAAACAACTTCAAACTGGGGATCATATATATGGAGAAAGTGACAGAAAGACAAATCTGTTACTTTGGTTTTACTTTGTTAAAATTTACTCATACGAAATGCTCTGATCTATTGGATAATCTGCTACTACTGTTTGTTTCTCTCTAGCTAGAGGAACCACTGTAAGCCTATCAAGCACTCAGAGAATACTGTCAGTTTGGCACTAGAGACTCTTGGCACTTGTTGGCATGGAGATGCCTCGGCACCTGTCATGAAGTGCCAGCCTCCAGGATGAAAGATTGCAGAGGGCAGGGCAAAGGGTGCTGGAAAGGCCAAGATGGTTGGCAGCCAAGCCATCCTCCTGGGCTTCCCTGCAGAGGAAAGCCTATGCAAGAAGATGCTTAGAGAGTAAGATGAAGGCAGGAGTTAGCTGCCCCTGCCAAAGTGCAGGAGAGCTTGGACACGTGAATGTTAGCCAGGGCAGAGGTCCGTCCTGGCACAATTTCCCTTCTGTGAGCTAGGAGCTCAGCAGGACCCCAGCCTGGGGGGCCAGCAGCTAGCACAGGTGGGGAGAATGGTCAATGCCAGAAGTCCCACGTCTGATGGCGCAGAAGTTCCAGATCAGAACTTCCCACTGGAAAGCAGAGAGCTGAGCACAGAGTCACTGGGGGCACACTGCTGCCATGGCTGTTCTGCCACATCCCACGTTCAGGCAGGTTCAGGACCATTATCTCCCCACCTCTGCCAGCCACCATGGCCAGCCCTGCCAGTAACAGAAGTGATCACTAAAAACATAAACCAGAAAAAGACTGACCATTGGTGCACATTGTAGTTGCTAACTCTTCTTGAAGCTCAGGCCCTAATATTTTTACTGCTTCTGCTAGCACTGTTCGTTGGAGCACAGCTAGCAACATTAATCCTATGTCACTACCGCATCTTCAGTTTCCTGAATACTCAGTTATAATCCCATTTCCTCATACTTACCTTGTATCAGTTCCTGAACTGCAACATAAGGCAGGACCTATGTATGATTCTTAGAAAAGGGAAACTAGAAGTATATTTATACATTACCATATTACCAACTGCACAATCAAAATTTAAGTGGTGCAATCTGTTTGTGAATTACCATACTTAGACCAATAGGAGAGTGTTTGTTCTGCCATACCAGGAGGGACAGGTGATAGCCTACACCAGCAATTACCTTTTCTCAGTGTAATACTGAACTGTTCCCAAAACAGGCACCTCTGCTGCTGAGGCAGAGTTCTTTGGACCCCAGTTGGTGCTGTTATTTGAAATTATTTATCACTTCAGTTCTCCTCTAATCTGAAAGTGCACACAATTGAACACCACTGGTGGAAGTCATCTAGCTACAAAAAACTAAAACACAAATGTCTACACCTGCACCTTTGACAGTCAGTGATGAGAGACAGGTATTTCAGGATATGATTCATTTAGTTTATTTTAGACGCCTACTTCAGGATGCAACAAATCTTACCCGGGAAGGCAATATATCTCTCCTCTAACTCCAAAGGGACTCTATGAGATTAACTCAGATATAAACATCAACATATGGTCCAATTAATTCCACCCCCTCAAGTCTTCTGGCTTCTGACTTAGGTCTTTTCATTTCAGTCAGTGGCAAAACATTAACTATAAAATGCAGGATATTGACTTAAGTGACATACGTACAAAATCAGGAATCATTCATCATTGACTTGAACTAGTCACCTGTCCAGTACAACAAAACATTTTGCACAAAACAATGTTGTTCTTCTAATTTAGCTGGTTCTTTTTGATTTTTCTGTTTTCATATTTTTTCCCAACCTGATGTTTTAGCTGTAGATGTTTCCAGGTACTGGTGTTAGCTGCTCAGCACTTTTTGAAATACAAGCCACTTAGGAAAGACTCTAAATATAGATTAAAAACATTTTGGCCTCAACAACATATGGTTTGAGCGTTTTGAAGTGAAGAATTTTCAGCATAAAGCACAAACTATTCACAGAACACAGATACTGCAGAAAATCTTTCATTAGCTAGTCATATACTGTTCTCAAAAAAGCACACACAGTATTACCTTATATTTCAGGGAATTACCTTACATTCTTCTACTTTTGCAACAGCAATCCATTAAATTTCTGCCTAATAGATAAATAAATATGCAATTACTGTAAAATTCTTGTCTCATTCTCTCAGGAAACCATGTCAATATCCATGGGAATTTGCAACATCATTTTTCAGATTCTGTTTGCCCTGAAAAGGCAGGGGAAAGAAGAGGGCAGCGGAGTAATATTGTATAGAACATCCTTGGTAAAAGTCACATTTTCTAAAGCTGCTGTCTTGGTGAGAAATCCTCCATGAAATGGTCCTAGCAGCAAACAGAGACTCGAAGGTCTCTGGATCACATAAGAGTTGGAGTGCTAAGCCTGATGCCTGCTTCAAATGACAGAAATGTCACTTTCTGTTTAAAAGTATAATTTGAGGATCATAGAGTTTCTCTTTCCTAAATTATTTCTATTAGTAGATCATACTGAAAAGAAAAAAATAATTTCAAGCCATGAATTCATTATGCAATTTTTTAGTGGGGAACTGATTTCAACTTCTTTGCAATAATAAAGGTGATTTTCTCTTTTTTTATCCCAAAATGTTTGAGGTTATGGCTTTTCACAAGAGCCTGAAATTTGGTCTCTGGTGTGAAATCTCATATGTCATAAGGTAGTTTTAAATAAATATTGCTTTTTTGTAAACTGATGGAGAACACTTATAAAAAGATGCAGAGGGGATAAGAAAAAAAAGCACTGGAATATGTTGAAGTCTTTCCTTTTTTTTCCCGTTCTCTATAAATTTCTGTCATGTACAAGAATTATATGAAACTCTCAGATTCAAGACTCAAAGGAAAGGAGGAGGAAAGCTTAAGCTAGGAGCTAGATTTATTTATTTGTTGTGTGTGAGGTGTTACTTTTTTTTTTCCTTCTCATTACCACACAGTAAACATGTGTGAGGGGTTGTGGGGTCATAAAAATAATAATGAAGGGGCTGGCCCACATTTTATGTATGCACTCATTCAAAATACATCCATTTGCCTGAGTAAAAAAGCCTCCACAATGCTCTTTTGTGTCATACTGGGGGGGAGGGGGGGAAAGAAAAAGAAAAAAAAACAAACAAAAAACCCCAAACCCCCAACATTGTTAGTTTCAACTTATTAATGACTTTAACAAACATTTTTCAACTAAATTTCCCCATATTAACTCAGTACTCTTAATATACTAATACAAGTGTCTGATCAAATGAATCCAGGTTGTGATAATAAGCTTATCTCAATTGTTGTATAAACAGTTGTTTGAGACAAAGACATCTTAGAAAAAAAAGAAAAGACAGTTATTTTTCTGTGAATGTAGGTGCAATGGTTGCCAAAATTGTCTGCAAGAATCCATTATGTCTTTCAGCTAGATGTTTCCTTGGCAGTAAAGCTGATGCAACAGACAATGTGAACTCTCCTCATTTATCTCCACACAAAGTCAGCCAGCCTCATTTTAACACTTTTCATCAGCAGTTTAAGATAGGCTGGCTGATCACAAACTGAGGCAGATGGCAAATGCAAACAGCTTGTTCTACTGGCCCTGGTATGTGGGAAATAACCTCCAGTCACAGTTTGAATGGATAACTGAGTTTGCGACTTCCCTAACTACTCCACACAGGCTTGCAATGATCTGTGTTTACCTACAAGGTGATGGAACCATTATCAGTTTAGTGGCTCTGATTACACTGCCTTTTTTGGTTTACAACCTGAATGATGACCATCTCTGTTTGGCAATTAAGCCACAGTGTAAATATCACCTTACTAGAGTGTGTAACACTCTACATTTCCATGGTTTTAAATAAGAATATCACAAAGTCCATCCTCTTGACAACCTCTTTCAGTTTGCGTAATAGTGCACGTGGCAATTTTAGGTCAAGGAGAAAGCGGAGAGTATGATATTGCACACTGATAGCCCCTGGGATGTATTAAAAGCCACCATCTAAACACATATCTAGAACACCGGGCTGGATTCATCCACAAGACTGCTTTCACTGACTGCCAGTGTTTAGCAGATTTCCCTCTCAATGACATGTAAATGAAGTGCTTTTCTCAAAGCCAAAAGGGTGCTCAATGGAAACAAAAAAAATCCCCAAAACAATAAAAAATAGGTCATTACCTTGCCAACAGTTAATATGTTTCACCATCTGTCTTCCAGCCAGTAAATGGATTCTAGCAGAAAGATCATCTCCAATCTGTATAGCCCTATGTCTAATCATGGAGTCCTCACAAGCCAGCCAGGGCCATTTATGGTTTATTTTTTTAATAATTTTCAATCTCTTCAGTAACTGAAAGGAATCTTTCTATTCTCAAGTGAAGCTTTGCATCCTATGATTGTACTTTCAAGGACACATTTTATGCAGCAGACACTGAAAGTTTCAGAGTTACCATTTTATGTAAGATCTTGAGGTGACTGGATATAGAACAGGTGGGCACGTGCACACCAAGCAAGTACAATCCCTGGAAGGTTTGGGAAGTCTGAGGACAGATTACCCAGTTAAATTCTACCAGCACAACATGCACCTACTGATGGGGAATGACTGGTTTTCTTTTTAAATACTGGAAGCCTCAAGGTTTAGCAATAGGAAGTATTATCTGTGCTAGTGACTCCTGAACTAAATTGGATTTTAGGGGGAACGGTGAAATGAAAAGAATCATTCATTATTCCATTTTTCTGCAATTTGCAAAGTTCTTCTACATATTGTCTTGGTATCTTCATCGTTGTGCAATGTTATAAATGCAATAGTTGGTTTTTGCCGTTTTTTATAACGTTGATAATTCTCTCATTTTGCACTCAGAGAGATTAAGTTTAAAATAGAAATTGTGTCTCCTTAACCTTACAGCTACATATAAACAAAGCTGTAGCTCAACAGGCTAGGTCTCTTTATCCTAGAAACAAGATATGACAGAGGTCCATAAAATTATGAATGGCATAAATAAAATTATTAGGAAATTACTTCCTCACAATATAAGCACCAGCCTACCTAAAGTGAATTTATTAATGGCAGGTTCAAAATTCAGAAAGAGGTAGTTTTTCACATCTGCTTAAACTGTAGAATACATTGCCACAGGATGTTGTGGATACCAAATGCTTACATGAGTTCAAAAAGAGATTACACCAATTCACGAAATGAAATCCCTCAAAGGCTATTAAATGCAAAAATATGTCCCATGGCTCAGAAATTCAATGAGCCACAGATTGCTGGAAGGTAAGAGGGAATATTCTGGGGTTTTGTTGCCATATGTTTTTCCTGCTCTTATTCTCCTCCCTAGGTATCTGTTAATAGCCATAACTGGAGATAGGATATTTTGTAGGATAACCTTTGATCTGAACCCATGTTGGCAATTCTGTGTTTAAAATTATATATGCAAGTATAATACAATACAAATTCAAAGAAGATATTGATCTTTTATGTATTTATCCTAGTACAGATCTGGAGAACGAGCACGTGACAACTGCAAGGTCACATTGATTGGTTACAGATCAAATTTGATATTGATAATAACTTATTAAAATATATACATAAACCATTAAGTGAGAGCAATATGCTTTATGAAATTAAAGTCATGGTAATACTGTAATACAGACCTTCCCTTAATCTTCTTTGTATTTGACCATAGCATATGACATAAGCATGGTTTGAGACACAGAGCTCCCTTAGGAGACTTGGTTTTCACAACTCCACTGGTTCATATTTCCAGCAGCATATATCTCCTGCACTGTGTCAACCACACTGGCAGCCAAACGAAATTTACTACAAGTTGATCTATGCAGTTCAGAGATCAGGATTTTCATAAATTTTTCTTGGCTGCCAACACAATGCCCACAGCAGAATCTATGCACTAACTAGGGTCCAACATTACACTGAATACTGTTTTTGCATCGGGTCTGGGCAATCTATAAACAGCACAGTACAAAGTTATGAGTTTGGTTTTATTCTTTTTATTGCCTGCAAAACATGAATAATTTTTTTGAATGCTGAGGAGTTAACAATAAAATTACTGAATTCTTGAAGTTTTGGGTTTGTTTTCCCCAGAACATGGTTTCATGTACATACAAGTTACAAATATTCTTGTAATGTAAGGAGTGTAAGCACTGTGCGGTAATATTCTCCTTACATTTAAATGTAACTGTACACTAAAAAAAAATCTATTACTTCTGTAATGGAGTTTCACCTGCTATTATTTATTATATATTCGTTTATGGAAGAACTTGTTTCTGCAGAATTTCAGTATGGTACAGTAGCCACTTTGGTAAATTTGCTACAGAGGTAAGAAACCATTCATTCTACTTTGATTTCTATTTTCCTGCAGATATGAATACGAAGTTAAGAGTATCAAACTATAAATACTGATCTACCATATTTATCTAAGGAGAACTTAATCTTAGTTTTTGCCAAATATTTTCTGCTGCTAGAAGACACAGCTCTATGCTCAGATTTTAACCAGTAATCGGTACATTAAGCATCATGTGTAATGTGCTTGAAATCTAAGCTCCCAAGAAATCCTTGTTTTCCCCAAGAGCTACTTCTAATTCTTGCTCTGTTTTAAAAAGCTGCACTTGTGTAAGTAGGTCAATCTTAAATTAATCTAGTTAAAAGGAGTGCACTCTCCACTCAAACTGGTTTAACACTCCCTTAAATAGGCTTCGATGCATTCAGTAATATCCCAGAAAGAGTTACCGCTTCAAACAAGGTTTAAACTAACCTAGGTGCATGTAGCCAGCCAAATGTGAAATCAATTTTGATAAACCAACTAAATTTTTGAAATAGTGGCAAGAGTTTATGCCTTAAGTTAGAGGCGTTTACATTCTGACAGGTAGAAAAAATGTTTTCACACACTCTCACTTGAAAAAAAGAGGAAATATATAAATTAAGAAGCTATAAAATAAGTTATATTTATTTAGTAATGGATTTTGCTCTCTATTAGAACATAGCATATACATCTTCATCCATGATGGCCCCTTCTCTATCTTCCTTTCTGCTCTCTCTGCTGTAAGTTCTAGGATTCCATCTAATTTTCCTATATTTAATAGGAATTATGTTTATAATAAATCATACAATAAATCCAAGGAAAAGAGACGATTGGTGGAAAATATGTACTGCAAAAGTCGTCACAGTCCTTTCTTTCTTCCCCCGCCACTATCTGCCAAAATGAAACTTCTGAGCACAGTCACTGATTAAGGAATCTGGTTTTGATGGCTTGGGTTGCCAGCCAGTATCAGAATGTTCTACAAATTTGATCCATGAAATGGCCCCTGGGGTTTGCCAACAGAACTAGTCAAGATACACATATTTCTACAGATAAGACAACTTTCTCAGAAGTCACTGGTCACAATACTGTTTTCAGACCCTGTCCTGGGTCCAGCTGGGATAGGGTTAATTCCTCACAGAAGCTGGGAGGTGGGTATAGCCAAAGGGATACTCGATACCATGCTGACGTCATGCCCGGGTTCTAGGGGATGGGGCCGGTTGGTTTGGTGAAGCTCCCGGTGGTGAGATATTCATTGTATCAGTGTTTCCATTGTAATCTATACCTTGTCTTATTGTTATATTCTCTTTTCTTTTGTTTTCCTTGTGTGGTGTTATTAAAAATCTGTCGTTATCTCAACTCACGAGGTTCCATTTTTTTTCTACCCTTTCCCATTTTACTGGGAGGGGAGGGGAAGGGGGGCTGGGGGTCACGACCACGTGGTGATGGTCCTGACCCAAGACAGACCCTTCATCTGTCCCTCTCTTGGATCTTACTTCAGAAATGCTGAAGGGTCTGAGATTCATTTAGCTTTTGAATCTGACCACTTTTAAATTACTGAGAAAACTACAAACTAAACTGAGATTAGTTCTTGTCCTTTCCAAGGCTTTACAAGAGATTCCTCAAAAAAATCAAGCCAAACAAACATAAAAGCAATCAAGCAAGCAACACTTTCCTTCCAAAATACAGCAGCTAATGACCCATGTATCTACTTTGACATTTCAGAAGCAGCCTCCAATGTGTAGACTGCATATAACACCTCATAGATCAAATGTTGCCCCCTCTCTTTCTCAAAGTTCTGTTATGGGACCATAGGCAACCTTCAGTAACAGGAATGGGGCAATGAAATAAAATCTAGTGAGTACTGTATATAATGTCTGTTTTGACTTCTTTCTAACTTTCATATTTTTAAGTACAGACAGGAAAACTGGCCTACTGATTTTGTATAGTTTTATTACTATATGCTGTTAACAAGGCAGCGTTGCAAGGTAAGTTCTATTCCTAATTGTGTCATTGTAGAAATACACCTTCCTTTTTTTCCAGTAGCAAACATCTATGCTCAGCAGACATTAACAGCTCTCAAAACACTGTTGCTCACAGTTAGAACAAAATATGGAGAATATAAGCACAAACAAATAATTGCCAGTCTTATGATAGGGAAAGCATCTTATCTATAAGACCTTGTGAATGTGTATGGCCCATCATGCTGGTAATTTAGAGCGTATCCGAGGAGGAGATTACAGGCTCTGAGGCTTAACAACACCATAATGAAGCAGATCCTCCAGAAATCTAGCACACTACTTGTTCTACTAGAATCTGAAACTTTAGCCTCAGTGGATCAAAAATTTCAGTGCTGCAGATTTAATAATGGACATTTGAAGACAGTATGTGGGACAGTCTGGTTAAGGCTAATAAGAACACCACTTTCAGTTTTGGTACAGGAAGATGGGGCATAGGATAGGATTTTTCTGCTAGCTACTAGAAAATTTACAACAGAGACAGTTCCTACACCCCTCACTCCCTGGAAGTGACTTTCATTTTCATCACATTGATTTGCAATATTGCAGTTGAAAAAAATACTTTGAAAATTTTTTTTTTTAGGATTTTGACAACACACTATCTCCAAAATATTGCCAGCGTTAGCAAGGAGTCATTGTCCTTTTCTGGCTTTTGATACATTATTCATTGTCCATACATTTTCATTCAAAAAAATGAGGTGATATCACCTACATACAAATGAATTGGAGTCATGGGAACAATGGGAACAATGGGAACAATGAAATCTCTCTCTATCCTCAAGACTGCTCTATCAAGATATCTTCCTTTTCCTTTTTTTCTCCACTTCTTTTTCTTTCCAGCACTTAAGTTCAGAAGAAAATAAGGATTTAAAGTTTTTCATAATGTGTTGATTTCTCAGATAGCTATTTATGTAACTGGATTTTCAACTCCTGTTTATTCTTTTTTCTTTTGCCATCTTTATGTGTACTTATAGTGAAATGTTTTCCTGTGATATTCCTGTCCTTTCTGATTTGCTATTCCTGAACAGTGTTTCACCTTCAATGTTTGTTTCCTCTATCCTCTTCTACCGTAGTTGCCAAGTGTTACCAGAATTATCTGAGTTTTAACTGAGACTGCCTAGGAGCAGGAGGTACTTCATAAGATGCATTAAGAAACCATCCTGTCCCAAATAATTTACAAACCTGAGGCTCTCATCTCACATTGAAGCCTGGCTAGGCAGACCATAAAGGAAATGGGGTCTATTGTAGGTGAAAAGGCCTACTCCCACTGCACAACTTGAAAAGTAGACGTCCTAAAAGAACAAGTGGAACATGAAAGCTGACTGGAGGAAGGCTACAGTCCAATGCATACAAGCACTTTGTCCAAAGTATTGGAAGACTATCATTTCCCTACCTTGCAAAAAAAAATGAAATACATTTATCCTCCAGTATATCCCTCCTTTCCTAGTAAAATAAATTCTGTCCTTGTTTCCACTGCTCTCCTGTGACGGCAAGTTTCTTGTTCTTCTTTCTGGCCATCACCTGCAGCACTGGAAAGTTGGAGAAAAGACCTCTACATCTTAGCTGGAGTTAAGGTACCAGCTGTACTCTGCTTACAGGGTACTATAAAAGCAAAGAAATACATCATTTTAGAGAGCCTGCAAGTGTTAAATTGTATGACAGGAGTTTTTTTCCTGAGCAATAGGCCCATTAGTCTTTACTCCTACAAGACCTTTATTCATTCTTCAGAACGAAGGAGGAGTCAAAGCACAAATCTTTTCCCCAGAACACGATTGATAAGATAGGTCTGCGATCCACAAAAAAAGTACCACTGAAGTGAGAAAAAAGGAAAGCAGCACTGTACTGTGGAGTTATTTCTACTGGAACTGTGATTTCAGTCTAGAGCATTATTAAAAACAAGCAAAACACAGCAAAATCAAGCAAACATTATAAGAAAACAAAACCAAAACCAAAACCCAGACTTAATGTATAAAGGTAATTAACTAGTCAGGATAAATTACCTTAGGAATTAACTATACTCAGAACACTGATTTTGTATATGATTCCTTATTTGGAATGAAAATTGTTTTAAAAAGGACAACAGTTTATGAAAGCGTTTCAAGAAGTTGCCTGTCTTTTCTGATGCAGACATTACAGAGATCACTTTCATCAGAACGGTAGAAGGCAGAGAGTGAAGCTAGTACTTTTCAGGAGGATCCTATATTTGAATTTTTGCTGCTAAATAACCAAGCTAGTCCGTGTTTTTAAGTCAGTCTGAAAAAAACAAGAGACAGAGAAAACCAGCCCTTTGGGGTGAGTGATAATTTAAAGATAAAAATAAAAATAAATCACCAAATATTTTTCCCCTTCTATTGGATTTCTAATAACACTACATGAAGATGACTATTGGTCTACTGAAGCAATGATCCTTAAAAAAAATGACACTCACCTGGGAAAAATGACTCATAGCTAGGATTATAAATATATCGTAGCCTTCTAATTTTCAGTGCTCTGAGACTGAGTTCAAGATGACAGGGAGCCTAAGAGAGTTGTAAGTCTTTTCTTCCTGTCAATCCCAAATGGCATGCTTGTCTTCTTTTTCCACCTGGAAATTTTTTCCAGTCAGAAAAAGAAAAAAAAACAAAAACAACCTGGACCTTCCTTCAGGACTCCTAGACATGAGCTAATGCAGTAAGATCATCAGCATAACTTGGCCTACCTGATAAATTGAAGTCAGCAATCAGAGAAATAGGCACTCTGCGTATACAGATCAACTACACATACATTGCTATTTCTAGAGTTACAATGACAAGGCTTTTCTCGAGACAATAGCTATGACCTAAGATCCATGGTTCATACCATCGTAACAATGAAACTACGAGTTGCCGAAATTCTTCAGAAAATGTGTGTTAGTAAGATATTATTTTAATTTTAATGTATTTTGCATTAATTTTCCAGTAATAAAACATCCCGTGTTTTCCACCTTGACTATTCCATTCTAACAGGAATATATCTCTCTCAAAAACTATATATGAGTGCATCAAAGTACATCAGTTATTAAATTTGCAGAACAAATTTTCAGTGACACATATTAACCCTTCGTAATAAAGATAGCAAAATTTTTTCATCATAGAATTTCAATGTTCTAACATACATAAAGCATATTCTTATAGTATCATTTTACTTCCACTTGATTTTTTTCCTTCAAAATATCTTAAAATTCATTAATACAAGAAATAACTTTTCACAACTGCTCTACAAAACTCAAGCACACAAATGCATATAAAGACATGAGCGGCATTTTGCACTCTGGAAATTATTTAAGTTAAAGGAGAAGGTGATAGCCAGAAGTTTGCACACTTTCATGCGGACCAAAATTATCCATATGAGGAACTGCTCCAAAAGACTTATCATATTTTAAACTGACACCTTGCCTTCGAGATACATACGCCTGTAGATTTTCCTGAGTGCTTGAAGTAATAGCTCCAAAACCACAGAACATGATGTGCAGTGTTGGTCTCCAACTGAGGCCCATAAAACCACTTTAATTTAGCCTCACAATGCCATGACTGACTATGTACCTGAACTGCACAAACAGAAGCTTCTTACTGTTGTTTCTTTGAGCTAAATTTGTGAAGAGGGCAAGCATGAGTAGTATAAGACTACAGACTTTGCTCCTGTAAGAATCTAAGGCTTGGTCCACAAGGAATAAGCTTCTTCAACCCGTTCTGCTACTAAGGGCCTTCACAGTGCAGTACACTGATCTTGCTTCAATGACCCTGGCACAGCAGAAGTATTGCACCATTAGAACAGTCACAATATCCGATTATACTCTTGAAATATTGACTTAAAGCTTTGTTGCAAACTCCAGTTTACAAATGCTGCTACATAAAAAGCTCTTGGAAGATCTCAGGTCAGAAAGGGAAAGGAAAGGAATTAGATAAAGCCTCTCATTGTTCTCAAATTCAGTGTAACATTCAAATACAACAGTTCTGCACTTCTTATTTCACATCTTTATTGTCTTTTGTATGCCAGTAACATCCTCTTTGTGCATCTCTGCATCCTCTCTTGTTCATCATTGTTTGCTGAAAAGACTCTTTCAAACTATGGAACTGGCTTAGAGACATCTACTCGGATAACTGAGGTTGCTTGGAACCAAAACTTGTCAAAGTATCAAAGCATCAAACACAGAATTCGTCTACACAAAAAACTCTTCTTTGATACTGTTCTGCAGAAATGCAAAATCTAGCTTTAAATTAAGTTGCCTAGCTAATGGCAGTAATTTAGCCACATGAACTTGTTGCTTGGCAAGGGCCACATCATAGTCAGTCCTGTGAAGAGTAACTTCAAAGAGTATTTTTAATTTTTGTTTGGTAAATTTTAGGCATGTCAACTGCACTATGTAGTCCCTTATTTGACTACAGGGAATTACAACTTAAGTAAATTGGAAATCTTGTCAGCATTAACAACTCCAGAAGGGGGTCAAAATTTATTCGGAAACACTAACCCTATTCTTGGAATGGCAGCTTTAAGAACTGACTTTAAATGCTGCCACTGCACCACCCTAAAGAAAAAGTGGAGAAGACAAAGTTTTATGTATGTTGGTATCCACTGTATTGGCAAGTAGCCTCAGTTCTTTCCCTCTCCTACATCACTGCTAAAGAACATTCCACATTTTCCCCAAACCTAAAAAAGATCTATACAGCAAAACATGAAAGTAGTTTATGTAAACATTCAACAATACAACGGTTGAACAAACACAAAGGTTCCTAGCAAGAATTCAATGTTTTTCAAGATAAACATATTTTTTTACTGTAACTTACATTTAGACAGAAACTTTTCTGCCTCAGATACCACAGATAGATCAATCAACCGGAATATTTCTAAAGTAATATAAACTTAGGAGAGAAAATGATGTGGTTCTAGGGACAGGGAAGCATGGAAATAGACCTGATAATAGCTGAAAATTCATGACACACTTTGATTAAATTTATTTATTTTGTTTAAAATAAAATCTTCTCTTACCATCATGATTGGGATTTCCCAAAGTCCATGGCTCATCTGAGTCAAAATGAGTGTCTCCCCCAATTCCTGGCCCAGGGAAATATGCATGGGCCAAAAATCCTCCCTCCCCATCAAAGGGAGAGCTGTCTCCATGAAAACCTGATGCAAAAATGATTGTAATATCCACGTCCCTCTTGCCATTTTCTAATTCAATATAAGGAACTTCTTCAAATGTTAGAGGAGTTACATTCTGCCACACATCGAAGGCACGGCGAATGGCTTTACGAGTTTCAGCATCACCTACTTTTGGAGTGACGTTCTTTATGCTGAAAGAAACAGAGAAAATTTAAACAGATTAAATTTGACAGAGTGGTACATGACACTGCTTACATCCATTTTCCCCTAATTATTAAAAGCACTGTACTTTAAAAAAAGTACTCTTCTTTAAGAAGAGTATTTTTAAACAAGCTAGTGCAAAATTATTCTATTAATCTGTGTGGCCCTTTATGCTAAAACTCATTATATGTTAGCTAGGTTACTCTTGGTGGTACAAAAATCTTATTTTTAGAAGACTAAAAATATTTTAAAATTAAAAATTCTTAACAGTGGGATAACCAGATTAATCAACCACTCACTGTTTACCACCTGGACCACAATTTGAATTCACTACAGCTAAAGAACAGCATGTCATTTCTGATCAAAAGAAAAATGCTTCCAGTTAAACGAAAATTTAACTTCTTAGTGAGTCCATTAACAATAGCAGAGCTCCATACTGTGACCATCAGCCAGTATTCAAAAAGCCTGAAAAACAGTTCTTTTTGCATTTGCAACTCTACAGACAATTCCTTATCAGAAACAAAGCCTTTTTATTTCAACACAGGCTAAGATGTCCTTTTATGATCTGATTACTTCTATAAATCTTGCACAAAATTGTAGAATTCATCAGAGAAATCATTTTATAGAAGACAATTATGTCCTAATTCACAAATATGTATTTAAACACAAATTTTAGTCTCCCCTACTTCTTCAGATGACACATGTAAGAGAAAGGCAAAAAACCATCAGAATTACAGTTGAGTTTATAGTTACTAGGCACATAGTTATATAGTGAAATCACCTTTCAAAAAAAATTCTTTACTTATTTTTACTATTGAATTTAAGAAAAGAATGGCAATAATCAATTTAAGACTTATCCAATTTCCTCCATCATTTTTACTCGATTCATACAGCCAGCAAAAACTCTGTGAGGGTTTGTGTCTGTTCTGAAACTACTGCAATCAGATGCTCTTTGTTCATTTGACATGTGCTTGACTAAATGCCCAGTACAAATTTCAGAAATTACATGGTTCAAATTATATGTAAGGTTTAGGTAAGTTTACACAACATGGCATGTTAATGGAGAGCACAATTATATTCCTGTATATATCTGGAATTATTGATTTGTTTGGTGCATTAAATGTGCTTGATTATATAGTACTGTAAATTTATATAAATGGAAAGAAATCCTTCAAGTCTAATTGTATAGATTTGAGTTTGCATATATAATAAATTATTCACAGGTTCATATAGGAACCAGAAAGTTACCTATTTTGACTTCCACTCAAAAATATTCTTGTATTGAGTCCAATACTGCTAGTCTAACCAAAGCATTATTTCTTTTCAACTATTACGTATGTTCCAAAGACATATCAAGAAAGGTTAGAAGACAGTATACTGTAGAGAATACACCGCTTCCCTTGATCTTTTATTACAAAGATGACTTAACCAGCCATTACATACTTGTGCCTATTTTCTTGTCTAGCTTGTAATACTGGTTCTTGTCTACCTTTCTCTTTCACATACATGAAATTTAGGAACATTTATCTCCCTAAAAAAAGACATTTAGAAGACATTTCTACACTGCAAAGTCATTACCTTTTTGTTTTCTCTCTGAAATTAAAAGTTTGAACTCTTTACATCTCTTTTTTCATTTTTTTACAGACTATTAAATATTTTCTGTGATTTCTATTGAACTCACTCCAATTTTGCAATGTTCTTTCAAAACTGACTCTGTCAGATCTACAAAGTGCTGCTGTACTGTCCTGGTTTCAGCTGGGACAGAGTTAACTTTCTTCATAGTAACTAGCATGAGACTATGTTCTGGATTTGTGCTGAGAAGAAGGTTGATAACATACTGATGTTTGTAGTTGTTGCCAAGCAATGTCTAATTAAGCCAAGAACTTCTCAACTTCTGATGTCTTGCTGGTGTGCAGGTGAAGGAGAAGCTAGGAGTGAGCACAGCCCACAATTACCGGCTTAGGGTTCCAACTTAGGTTTAGGACTGAGGCCCAAATTGGCCACTGGTACATCCCATAACATTCACATCATGCCCAGTATATAGATAAGGCTCTGTCCAGAAGCTCTCTCACTCTCTCAGACTCTCAGGCTCTTCTGCTTTTTCTCTTTCTTTTTCCAGGATTGCGGTTTCAGGACTTTCTCTGCTTCAGGATTGTCAGCCAGGAACATGCTGGGCCTTGGTCACTGGGTGGTGAGCAGTTGTACTGTCACTCATTAGTATATTTGCATATTATTATAATTATAATTATAATTACAATTATTATTAACATTATTATTTTCAATTTTATTGTATTTTAGTTATTAAACTGTTTTTAACTCAACCCATGAGTCTCTTTTCCTTTTACCCCTTTAATTCTCTCCCCCATCCCTGGGAGGGGATGAACAAGCGGCTGAATGGTTTTCGCTACTGCCAGCCAGGTAAAACCATGACATGTACTCATCTCTCTGACAGAGAGAAAAAGTCCTCTGATTTGTAGACATGGCCTTACCCTACATGATTTAAACATCATGTGATTCAGATTGCTTTGTATAATGCCCTTGCTACATAGTTATTTACTCATCAGTAATTTTATGATTGGTGTTGTGTTGATTTTCAGTTGGTTAAAAAAATATTTGATGCACTGGACCAACAATCAGTCTCTGCAGAACATGTCTGAAAGCTCCCTCCTTTGTGAATCACTTTTTTGAGATGTTTTAGTTAGGAAGTTAATAAACTGTCCATGCTGTGCCCCTTGAGAATGTACAGTATTTTACAACTAGACTGTCATGTGGCACTAAATTAAAACACCTCACAAAGGTGCACTCACACTGCCACTACCAAAAACTTGACAGCAGTTAACCTATTGCTATGCTATGAATGCCATTTAAAAAGCTGATGAATTTCCTGTTAGTCAGTCCTGCAGTGTGCTCTCTAAAGCACGTAAATTGTCTCAAGCACAGCTCATTGAAGGATTAGAGCCTCTTATTTGCTACGTGTAATGAATACAGCAATTGAATCAACAGTCTTTCATAGCAAATAAAATACGTCTAACAAAACTGATGTTTTGATGTAGGAAAAGTTTGTCTGAAAGATGCATGTTTTTTATTATTTTTAACCAGGAATCTTAGTAAGGGGTCAAAGTCACACTTTGAAGTTATGTAAACAGAGCAAAAGAATGGTCTTATGCTGGTATATGTGATATGAGAAAATGGATAAAAACAGACTGGAATTTTGTATTGGTGGTAAATTGATTAATTACTTGGTCTAAAAGGATTGAAAGGGTTAATGCTACTCTTCCCCCTCTTGCACATGCACAGAAAGAAGGTTCTCCCCATGCTAATTAAGAGACACCCCTCTCCACTTCCTATGCTAACTTGGGAGACATGCCCATCTCTTCCTATGCCAACTGATGAAAGTTAGGCGGAGATCTGAGAACTTTTGTCTATAAAAGGTGAATAAACAAAGAGAAGGCGCCTATGCCCACCACCTGAGGACTCCTGAGATGCTGACAGACTGATCGAGCAACTCCCTCCCCCCCAAGATGATGTTCATCTCCAAGGATCCAAAGAGTGGTGGAAACTTTTCTCTCTCTTCTTTCCTTTCGCTTTCTTTTTCTCTTCAAGCATCTCTTCATATCTCTCTCTTGCACACATGGCAACACCTTATAAGTTTTATGCCAGCTCCTTTTGGGGCTTGTTTAGCAGTTTTTCCATAGGTTGTTCATTTTAGTACTGAAAAGTGATTGCAAGTGTTGTGAGCGCTTGTGGGTTAAGTGATTGCAAGTTTTACGAGTGGTTGTGGGTTTCTTAGCATTGTTGGAAGTTATGCTGTCATTATCACATTGCTGTAAGATTTGGTGGTGTTGGTTGTTGGTAGTGTTGTCATTTTGTCTTTATCAAGTAATTTGTTTTATAATTCTGTTACATTCCACATTTTCCCTTTCCCCCCAAACAATTATATGCATTAAAGTTATAAGCCAGTATTCGATTCTTTGGTGTCATCTCACCTTAATTTGCCCCAAGGGAATATACAGAATCTCCACAAACCCCACTCATCCCACCAGGGTGGTTTTATGAGCTGGGTCGCGATAGGTGATTACCTGTGATGGGAGACCTTTTCCACGGAATTCACATATTGAATTACTTTTGAAATTGTATCCTACATCTCAAGATTCATTTCCAAGAAGAAAGATTTTTCAAAGCATACATTCTCTATTTAAACATGACATATTTCTGGCTTCCAAAACAACCTTCTGGAGAGGGCAAGATTATACTGAAAAAAAAGTAACTTTTAAAATAAATTAAATAAACCAGTAGTCAACCCAATATAAGAGTATTTCCAGAAAATTATCATCCATTTTAATGTGTTTAACACAAGCCATGTTCCATCTTAAAAGGGAAATCCCAATACTGTGTGTAACATGAACGCTGAAGTTGTCTAGCTGGGAACTTTGCTTAGAATAATTCACCAATATAGAGATATGAAATACAAGTTATTTTACATTTTCTTCATGGTGTTGATCATATAAATGCCAAAGGGAAAGTACAGTAAGAAGATCAATCCATACAGACAATTTATCAATTACCAGAGATTCTAGGACTCATGTCTTACAAGTCTTCAGCGTAGACTGCAATAGCAAATAAAATCTTATATGAAACCTGTTCCTATTACACTTGGCTCTACATCTTAAAGCCAGCAGTCACCTGAAATAGTGGTAACTGTCACTGGTAACAAAAAAAGAGGAACTGGGTATCCTGCACTCAACATGTCCAGATAATAAAGCTCAAATGAAAATAGGGGGAGGACACGCCAACTCAGACCCACTTTTATTGCAAGATCACAGCACAGCAAGACAAAAGCCATCACAGTAAGAAAATAGTATTTCCTACGCATTACTTTCCTAACCTCCAAGTTTAGTGATAATTTCACAGAAAATATGTTTAATAGAGAGAAAGATCCAGTGCTGACCTTGACCACATTGGCAGTGCAACCTTATAAAGAAGCTGAAGAACATAATCACAACTCCTTCCAAAGGGAAAGTATTTTAGTAAGCAAAAGACAATCTATAAAATGAAACATTTACTTTAATGCTTCTTGTTTACAAACTAGTAAACTGAGTGATGCTCTGAACGAATTTTTAAAGCTGTTACTCTTAGACAACCACAGCCACGTATCAACTGAATAGAGTATTTTTTGGTTATTATTGCTGTTTGATGCAAACATGTTTTTCAACCCAATAGTTGCTTTGGACATTGTAGCTTTTAAATCCATGTCTTGCACAAGAAGAACAAGATGTCACGAGTGATGTGTGCATTTCACACTGATTTACTACACACAGATGCCTAAAGAGTCTTGTTTTGGAGACTGTTATTCTGAAATTGAGTCCTATTGATTTTAGAAAAGCTTTGAGTTTTCCTTCCCTTCCCCCTCCTTCCCCAAAATATCCTCAGAAAAAATTATCCATGTTTCAGTGATACATTTTTGGCCAAAACAGCTTCAGGAGCCTTGCAAGGCTGTCAGGATATACCTCACTTGGCTGTGTATGCTTAATACATTAAGTACATTAAGTAGCACATATTCGCCATTATATTTCACTATTTCCTTTTTTAATTCCTAGGCTGTCATTAGAACGGTTCTTCATATTTTTCACATAAATTACTACAGTTCTGTATATAAAATCAACGTTTCTGATCCAACCTAGACCCACGAGGCAGTTCAGCAAGGGCTAGACAAAGCTCAAAACGCATAAAGCTTATTATTACTGCTTACCTTAGCAGTTATGGCCTCCATAAGAGCTGTAATAACTCTGTGGCAGACTTTCTTCATGGCCTGTAGGTTTAGATACTTCTATTCTCCACTGCTTATAATAAATACTGTTTTTACACTGGTTCTATGCTTTTTTGTGCATTAAATACAGAGTACAAGTTTGATAATATCTTACTAACCTGTTGTGCTGATTAGACTGAATACTAATGAGTACTTTTAGAATTATTTTGTAATTATAATGATGCAAGATGATTTTTTTTTAGAACATAAATACATCAATTAAATATAAATGCGGAAAATATTTTTACAATGCCACTTGTCTCAAACATTCTAAGATTTTCTTGGAGCAAAGTCATAAATTGAAAACACCATTCCAACGAAAGGAAGGACTACAGAAGACAGAGCAGGAAATTAAACTGAGTAGGTAAAAAGACACAGTAAGTAATCTGTTTGAAGTAAGCCAATTATAGATCTGTATTTTATATGAAACAGTTAAGAAAAAATAAATTGAAACACAGCTTAAATTTGAAAAACTTCTTGAAACTACTTGCTCATTGCCATTGCTGTAAATCAAACCTAAATTGAACCATAGCTTTTCTTTCTTTTTCTTTTTTTTTTTTTTTAAATCCCACTGTAACTTTTATTTAACTTAATAGATTACCTCTGGTCAAAGGTATATTTTATCTTGCTCCATCATTCCTCTAGAGATACTTTTTACCATGCTGGTTCATTAATCTCTCACTGATGTGGGTTTTCTTAGCTTCAACTTCTTTCCAGTCTCATTTTGCTAACTTTTTGTAGCTATAACCTAAGAATGTTTTTCACGTAAAATGTCATCTTGGTTCATATAGCTCCTGCTCCAGCTGATTAAACCTAAGTTAGAGCTATTGCTTTTGATTTTCTTATTCTGTCACCACATTAAAAGCCAATCTACTGCTGCTGTGTTCGAAAGAATTTATAATTCTCTTGCATCTTCAGTTTCGTGGATAATATTCTCCCCATAATTCATTAAAAGAAGATGAAAAGTGACAAAGATGAGATTTCCAAGATACAAAACCAAGATTAGCAAAATACTTGACATTAAATACTTTCATAGGAAAGATATTCTAAGTAATCTCGTGTCATAATTTGCTACTAATTAATTTAAAATTAATAAAATGCAACATAAACATTTATAATTATAGCATATTGATATTCAAGCATTTAATTATTTCAGCATGGCTGAAGTAGTTAAGTATTAAAGAAATGAGAACTGATATTCTACAATATTCAAATTTCACATGAAAAAGACTGACACTAAAAATACATAAAGAGCACTTTTTTAATTACACTGTAGAAAAACATAACTAATTGGCTTAATTGATTGTTACACAGGAATCCTCTCTCAGAACTACAGTTATCTAGACTTTTTTCATTGCATATATTTGAGAACCACCACAGTGTAATTTAATTTCCTTTAATTAGGTATATTTTACATGTCTTCCCCCTTTCCATTCAGAGGTTAGAAAAGCTAAAGTATATGACACTGCTAACATAGTTCTTTAAGAAAAGGGCAAAAACTACCTTTATTAATTTGATCTTTTTGAAAGCATGAAGCTTTAACAGAGGGGTAAATGTGCTTAAGTCAACACTCAGGAACTGAAGCATTCCATTTTATTCACATCCTTAAACATTGCCTGTAATAGCACTAGAAGATACCAGGTAGATAGATACCGGAAAGTTTCCTATGTATCATCAAGTCAACTAGAATTGTATTTTTTATGGTATTTCTGACTGAAAGCCAGTAGGCTTGAGTTATAATGACAAAGGAATGTTTAATAGAGCCTTAATTAGCATCTAATTCTGCATCCATCTTTACTACGAAAAGCTAATGGCTAGTGTCAGGAATCATAGTACCCCTGTCCCATTAGTCCTTAAGGGTTGAAGCCCTGTGCCAGTCTAACAGTTTAGGAGACTTTTATTGTAGAAAACAAGTAGACCCTCTAGTACGAATTATTATTTTTCTAGTTTTGCGGCTGTAAATCATCAGAGTTCCAGCAAAACATGTAAGTAGGAACGCTAAGAACTCATGAGTGGGTCATTTGGAAGATATCTGTTTTCAGACAACCCTCAAAACTTATTTACCATGCCCCTCAGAAAGCTTTCCACATCTAGAGATATCACTTCTCTACATAAATCTGCACACTTTCTCTATACTATTGTGAGCTCTGTGATACAGAGGAGCTAAAAACTTCTAAAATTGTTACTGACCTAAAATGGTAGGGTAGGATTCTAGAGCGTATAGTTAGGTATTTCCACTGCCTTAAAGTCTTGTTGCCCTCATATGTATGTAGGGAAAAATTTATATCAAAGTGCAGCCCAATCTTGTAAATGCTTCTGGCATGTTTCAAAATACATTAATCAAGGACAACTGAATTAAAGCACAGAATATTACTAGCATATTGAAAAAAAGTTTTCAAGCATTTATTCACAAATTTGTTAAAGTTAGGAAATAATGCAGTGTGAACTTCATCACAATGCAAAGCTTGTTATCATTTCAATATAGACACAGAGCTGACCTTTTTTCACTCATAATCAGACTGAAAACGAAATTCAGCATATACTGACTTTGTCACAAGCATGATTAATAAGGTGTACAAATCCTTGATTTAGGAAATATTTTCTAAATATTCCTCCATAGTAGCACACTCTATTGTTTTATTAAAAAATCTTGTTGCTACTTTGAATCAACAGTATTTTATAAGGTTTTTTTCTTGATTCAGTATTTTCACATTTTTCAGTATTGCTTTTAAACACCCAAGAAAAATTCTCTGTCCTCATTCCATGCAACATGGACAATTCAGATCGTAGAAATAATATAGGCAATTACTAGCAAGCCAGATAGGACTTTTTGTTGCATAGTAAAGCATGCAGGTAGCATTAATTCCTTTAACTGAACAGCATTAAATTAGACATGTACAAATCTTTCATCTTTTGTGGGGTTTTGGGGAGCTGAAATCCAGGATGTATCCAACTTCTTGAGAAAGGAAAAATACACTAATCTAGGGCTTGACCCAATGTCCACTGAAGTCAAGAAAAAGATTAAATGTATTCTAGTCGGTTTGGGATGAAGCCATTGACCATCTACAGCTAAGCTTCCTCCACTGATTAAGTTATTACATATTACTGAACAATTCAATTGGGTTTTTTTTTCTTCAAGACATCAAAACAAAGCAGAAGAGCTTGCAATTTAATTGTTAAGACTTCTACGTAATGACTGTAATTAAAGGCAAAGCTTGGCTTTTTACAGAGTATCCTCCATTATTTTTTTGCAAAAGTGTTCTGCAGACTGAATAATCTGAACTATTGACCAATGACTGAATGCTGGAGTTCAAATTATGAATAGTAAGATCAGAATTCTGAAGAGGACTTTGTATTCAATAATTCTCTCTCTAAAAAGGATATTTATGTTTTATTTTTACGAAGCTGATTGCTTTATTGATTCACATTGTTGCTCCTTCTCTAAAGTACTGGATGATTACCTCCCTAGCAGAAGAGAAGATGATTATTTTTCTGACAGAGATTCATAAGTGTCTTTGCAAATACTCACTTAAAAAAAATTAAAAAAAATTAAAATCTGTTAATAGCTTTCATAGATTTCTTCTCTGACTTTATATAATGTTCAGAGATTGTTGTGTAACCTGATATGGTCTAAAACACTAAGGAAGAATTAAGACCATATCATTAGGATCTTTGTAGTTTGTTCTGTAATGGGGTTATAATTTTCATATACTCTAGATGTTCTCCACTTCTATATTCTTCTGTCTGGTAAATAGGATGAAATAGTCACTTTTCATTTCTCTCTTTGCAAAAGTCATGTTAGTATATAACATAAGCACTAATAACGTTTAGAAGGTATACCAGCATGAACTATACCAGGCAGAAAAGACACAGTAAGTGATATTGCTATGTAGCTTCATTAGAAACAGAAATTACAACAAGCACCCTATTCACCACTTCAAATACACGGAAATCTGCATTTCCTGAGGGAGATAAAGTATAATTAATGCAGCACAATCTGTATTTTGAAACTGTCTGCACACACATTGTTTCCTAAGAGTAATTATCCACCTAAATCCAAAATGTAATATGTGGGCAAAAAAGGCATAATTAATGTAAATTATAATAGTAAGTCACTTTGAAGCTCCATCTTGAAATTTTGGGGAACTGTTTCAGCTTGAAAAATTACAACTTGAAAATATGGAAATGCAAAAAAAATATTATGACACATATATCTGTGTTGATCCTCTTACCTGTGACTACAGGGACAATCTAACAGAAAGTATATTCTGAACAACATTAATTAATTTAAAATTAACAGGTGCCAGGAGTAATTCTTGGGGAAAAAATAAATCACTGACAGCACTAGGGCAAACAAATAAGTAGATACAGTTTAAAATGCATTTGTATGTGATGTCAATTGTGTTTTCCATTAATAACGTCTTGATGTTTGGCCTGAAGTGATTATTACTTCATTTAAATAGAGCATCTGAGGATACACTCTTAAGACCAAGTAGTCAGACAGATTATAAAGTGGTAAATGTAGCTTTTGGTCTTTCAAAGGGCTCCTCTCAGCATGGGAATTGCACCAATTTGACAGTGATACACAGAAAGAACAACTCCCTATTTTCAGAGTTCAACAAGAGTTCATACATTTACAGTATTTTATTAAATATTTTTTAAGTAAACAACAAAGAAGCAAATTTGAAAAGCTTGCCTTGCTCTAGTCTAATCAAAACCTTGGCAAAAAATGTCACCAAATATTTTAGGAAAACCCATTAACTGCTGTTAAGGTCCATATTCCTCTCATCTATTTGTCTCTTTTTAACATAATGGGCATGTCCACAAAATTTTTTTTTACTATTATCCTTCCTGTTCAGAAAAGCTGGTGAGTGCAGTCCTATGATAACTGTGATGGATGGCATCTTTTTTATTGTTTATTCTGTGCTTCTGTTCTGTTGAGGGGAGGGGCCTTCGTTTTGAGGGTGTTTTTTGTGGAGTTTTGGTTTTGGTTTTGTTTTCCAGAAAAGTGGAAAAGGTAACAGGCACTGAAATGAGGCAGAAATCATTGTGAAGGAATTACTAAGCTTGCTTACTGGGAACGCTTCAGACTACAAGGTTCAACTGTCCAGGAAGACACAGAAAGCAGATGGAAACCTGCAGGTTATAAAGAGACTGAGAAATGGCACTGAGAAAAATGATACTAGAGACAAGTTATACTAGAGATATGATCAAAAGTTTAGGGAACAAAGCAATTTAAAATGTCATTCACTCAACTGGTATTAAGCCTGTAAGCAGGGAATTGCTGGGAATAACAAAGCAAGTGAGGGGAAGTGTGTAAAGAATTTTTTGTTATTGTTGTTCTTATTTGCTTTGAGCTATTTTTTAATTCATAAATATTAAAATTATATTTTTTATTCTAATAAAATTTGGGGTTTCTGCTTTAAATGTCTTTCGGTTTGTAATTCACTACAAAAAAAGTTATAAGCTTATTCACTTCAAAGCTCTGGTTGACTGGAGGTCTTGGCAAAGTGAGAGAGTGAACATTTTACAAGAGGGAAGGCAGGAGGTAAAGAATTGCTATAAATTCTTCAAAGTGAGAAAGATTACTAGACAGTTACCACAGTTTAATACTGGGCACTCCCACTTGTTATTATGATTAATGCCTTGGGTGACAGTACAGAAGACATACAAGTGTTAGTATTTAGACTGTTGTAAAAAAATTCTGTAATGAAGTAGAGAATCAGACTGTACAAATCAGAGCAACAGAAGAACACACTTGTTTGCAGGTGTCCATACATGTCTTGCCATATGTATGCGCACACACTACATTTAAATTTTAAAATGAAGATAAATGTAAATTGCTGTATGTGGGCATTTTTTATCCTAACCAGCTATGTGTTATATTTACGTTAATAATAAAGGACTTCAGTCAATGCAACATAATAATCTCAAGGCAGTCAGTTTTCTGCTGCTTGAAGTTTTAGCAGTGTATAATGTCTTAAAATATAATTCTCCAATCCAATAAGCCATAGTATTGACACAGAATTACGAATAAAATTCTCTCTTCACTGTGGTATGAAGAATGGTCTATATGGCCACTACAGTTTACAAACTTAAAATGTAATATTTATATGGATCCATGAACAATGGCACCAGTTAATGTATTTGAAAACTATTTTTATCCCTCAGAATTTTCCCTTGCTAGATATTGCAGGAATCCCAATGAGGCTGTGTAAATTTTCAAACAGGCTGTTTTGGAATCGTTCTGTTGACAAATTATGGATTTTACACTATGTACATGACGCTTTCTTTGGTTGACAGAGCTCTAGCAAGTACATAGTTTGGATCTAACTTTCCCTGCAAAGATCAGTTTTAACAGTAGGCAACAAACTGCAAACTACACGCCAGACTCTAGAGTTACACAGATGCACACCCCTGCACATATCCCTATGCCCATCATCACATAGGTAGGAAACCGTTGGGTCAGGGATTCACCAAATTATAATCAAATTCATTTGTATTTAGAACAGCCCTGTAGGCACCTACATTTTGCAGAGACTGACTCCTTCCAACAACGTATTTTACATACTTAAATTAGAGATCTGAGTTTCATTACAGCACTCCTGAAGATATGGTTAAGGACATATTGGTTGTTATATCAATGCTGAAAGGTTCAGAGAATTTACAAGTTACTAAATGTATGCAACTTTAACACAAGAAAATAATTTGGTTCTTATGCAGCACGTACATAGTTATCCAAGAGGTATCCAAATCAGCATTTTTATAGCACATATTAAAAATAAACTCATCAAAGGATTTAGAAATATTTCAGAAATTTCTATTCAGTTTAAAGTAAAAGTCAGCACTAATAGTGACATTAATAACTTAGGTACCTGTAAGTGATATGTTTGTGTTGCCATTTCTGTCCTGTTAACGCGTAGCGTTTCCGACGGATGTTAAATTTGGAGCTACCTCTTGTTTGGTCAGGCACACCACACCGAGGCTTCTTCATCCAGCTGCAAGGAACAGCAACACACAGTTAAAGCAACATGAAAAAAAAATCATAAGCCACAGCACCCAGCTAATAAAAACATCATAGTTTTTAAGTTGTAGTATTATTAATTGTTACAATGCAACAATGACTTAAAAAAAAGAGGAACAGTTACCTTGTTACCAAATGTATACTTTGTGGAACTTCATTGCATCCCATGACATTCAGAAAACAATTTATTTGCCATTATTTTTGCTAGTTTTCTTTTGCTACAACCTCTGAACAAAGACTTCACAACTGGACAAATCTTTCACCATCAATAATTTATTCTGATTCATTCAAGATTATGATGTGTGTTACCAGCGTGCTTCCTGAAGGTGAAGTTAAAGTATATACACAAAGATTTAATCAAATCACTAGTTCTTAAATTATTTTGCATATTCTGTGATCTTTTGTCTTATGTCATGATATTTTAATCAAAGAGCCCAGTCAACTGCCAGAATTTTTTTTTATTCAAGATAGTGAAACTGGTAACTTTATGACACTATTAAGTTAATTTATCTTTCTTTCTTTCCACACAATGAAGAGTATCTCATTGCAACTGTAAGGTCCTAGTGGAGATATTTACCTCAAAAATTCTGCTTAAAAGTATCTGATGCTCTGCACAAAGTCAAGCTGAAAAGATCTAAATCACCACCAACAAAAATGACCATTGTAGCAGCACCAGGCTTTCCACAGAAGTGCTCAATTTTTACAGTGACCTTCAATATTTCAGTATTTTCTAATATTTCAAAAACTTCCAATTTGTCAGCATTCCAAATATGTCAGAATTAGGATGACATCTGATCCAAAAGCATGAGTTCAACAGCAGTATCACTGAACTGTTTATCACCTGTAGTGTCAGGGGTTATTTAGTTCAAGTAAAAGTGAACAAAACTCAGCTGAAGTTATTATTTTTTTTATATGCTGACTAGCTGCAGAACTATTTTCTATCAAAAAGACAGTAAAATTAAAGACATTCACTGCATAAGTAAAAGACAAATCTCCTCTGCTACTTTTCCAGTTCATTTAACTTTATTTTTATCATGCCAAATAATTACTGAAGTAAAAAGTATAGTTTTCTGAAGGTATGTACCACAAGAGTAGTCATACCTCTATTCAGGCTTGCATGAATGAATTTCTGAACATTCAAAGAGCATTTAAGAGTTGTTTCATAAATAAATATACACACAGCAGCTGTATGTTTGTACGACTAGATGACACAAAAGTCATTTGAAATGTCATGTCAGAAGGCAGACTCCTTTAAAACATGCACAGGTCACAAAAACCAAAAAAATAACAACCAGCCAACCATCTTTTGCCTTTTCCAGTAGATATTCTAAGTTCAATATATGTAAAATATTTTACTACCAAAATATTGGTAGATGGCCCGTCCCTGGAAACATTCAAGGTCAGGTTGGATGGGGCTCTGGGCAACCTGATCTAGTGGAAGATGGCCCTGCTTACTGCAGGGGGGTTGGAACTCGATGACCTCCATGGTCCCTTCCAACTCAAACTATTCTGTGATTCTATAAAAAAGAAGAAAACCATCTTGCTTTGTCCAAAAGAAAACATGGAATATTTGCAGTACAAAGAAGTAGTGCGCGCGTGTGTGCGCGCGCGCGCGCGTTTGTGTAAAAAACTACACAATCTAATTAAATTGATTTTTCAGTTGTGTATTCATGGAATGAGATGTGCATTGTAAGTTTTACATCCACTGATACAAGACAAACATATTACATACTGAATGAATTTTTAGAGATGGGCTAATACAGTCAAAATCAGCTACAGTGATATTCATAAATCTATGCAAAGAGGTCTAAAAGTGCAGCCAGATGTTTAACACTTCATATAAGGTGTAGCTATGGATATACAGCAAACTGTTGTTTAAATGCGTAAGCACAAGTTAAGCTCACCAGCTTGTGGGAAAATACAAAATTTTAGTGATAGTACCAAGATGCACTACACCCAACTTGCACTGATAAAGACTCCATTATTTGCTGAAACACCCTGCAACTTTCCTTCAGCTTCCTCTGTTTTTTTAAAAGATGCGTCAATTCAACAAAGTAGGTTTTAGTGATTTCAGAGATGAAATATTATTGAAATTTTTAATTTGCTCTAATAATAAAAGAGAATGACGGAAAGAAGATCTTAGTTACAGACCAAAGGGCAGTTCTATTAATCTTAGTAAAATTATATCATGTTTACACCTCAGCAAATGAGATTAAAATTGGCTCAGACCTCAGAAAACTTTTAGACTCATTTTCAGTAACACTTTTTTGCAGCACATGTTAGATCAATGTGCAGTTACCATGCATTTTAATGACAGGGTATATGTAAATTATGCTGTTGAAACTGCACACATACATTGCATAAAAAGACATATACATAACCAAAGATCAGTTTTCTCACCTTAAGATGATATCACTACATCAAAAGAAAGAAGCGAGGAATAAAGCAAAAGCAAATAACTATTTTATTTTGTTAGAAACCCTGTACAAAAATGTCAGGGTCTTGTATAAAATATGTATATCATTTATAGTTGCATTGTCCCAAGAGCAATGACTAAATCTATTGAATTAGGTCTACCTCAAAAAAAAAAAAAAAAAAAAAAAAAAAAAAAAA